>CM068371.1:407728052-408082664 GCA_034769895.1 Magicicada septendecula | reverse complement strand
CTAAACTTGGGTTATTTGTCAATTTTATTCACTAGATGTTATTTAAATTAATCTTTCAGTTCATTCAGCTTATTTTCAGATTAAATAATGCCGTTTTATAGTGTTTTCTGTCCAAAAAATAGTAATTTTACTTTCAGTTTGGTATACTCTGAAAAGTCAAAACATCAAAATTTACTTCCTGTCATTATATAAATTCAGCCATTTTATCAGTTATATTTAATATTAATAATCCTATATTGTATTAAAAGGTTCATTTTCCCTTATTTTCTGGTAATTAATTGAATTAGTTGTATTCTGAAACATTATTCTGGAATATATGACTCCCATGTCCAAATTTCTGAGTTTAGTCATTTTCATTTTTATTTATAATTCTGAATATAATTTATTAAAATCTTCCTAAATGGTATGTGCAATTATATGGCATGATCTGAAGTTTATTTTGTCTAAACCCCTTTTGTTTATTTGCATTTAATTGAGCAATTTCTCTGTTTTGATGAAGTTTAGTTTCCATTCTTTTGGCCTATGATTTTTTTAACAATTTTTCTTACAAAATATTTTACAAACAATATATGATGTGTGATACCCTCTCTGACTTTTACATATAGTATTATAAATTAAACATGTTTTCAAATTACACAATAACAATTAGTATTGGTTACAATACAAATAATAGTTAAACAAAATAAAGAATATTTTTTTAAATAAATGGTTGTCTTCAAGTCAGACATTTTGCAACAAAATCCTTATTTCTAACATGGAAATATGGTTTACAAAAAAGGTTTTTTACTAACTAACAAGTTTACAAGTAGTAACTATTTTTATAGTTCTGATGTTAGTTGTATCAGACCCAAAGAAATGGCCTTATATCTAAAACATTTTAAACATTCTTGTACTATATACATAAAAACCTTATATTTATATTCTTATTTCTAACTATTATTATAAGTAGGATTCTACAGTTTTTATACCGTCTTTTACCCATTGTCTTTGGGGAATTATACCCTGTCATTAATAAATAAATAGTATTAATTGTTCGAAAAGTATTATGAAATCTGTTTTTCTTTTTTCATATAAAACAAAATGTTATTTTAAACAGATTCATGTCTTATGAACAACATATTGTCACAGTACACATTTCAAGTCATTGAAAAATGCATATTTCATTGCATTCAATGTTTGCGATTGCCAAGAATGAAACACAAGGTTCATTTTTTATAATACCCAAAACTATCACTGGTTCACTTTGCACTTATATATTATGTTAATGCTAAATGGTCGTATAGTCTTATCAACATAATAAATTGGTTAGCGTTTTTTTCAATGGAGATTTGTTCCATGGGTACTATATTATTGTTTCATCTTAGTTCACAGGCAACTTTTACTTTATACACTTCTCTCTCTTAATTTATATACATGTGGTTTTTATTTCGTTATACTTTTGTTTTTAGATATTTATTTCGGGGACATAGGGATTTGGGTGTCTTTTATAAGAGCATGACATCTTCTTCAGGATGCTGCCTTCTTCTTCTTTCATCAGTCTTCTTTTCTCCTGCCTTCTGGACTGGTATCTTCTCCATCTTCTTCTTGATGCCATCAGGTTTCTTGGGATCTTCTCCATCTTCTTCTTTATTTCAGAAATACACCACCTGTATTGTTTGATCTTGGCTTATTTTAGGGTTTCTCTTCTATTTATTCTTCCTCGTTGTGGGTTTGGTCATATTCAGTACTGCTTTGTTATTTACTTTTTTACCTTCCTGGGTTATACCTTGAAAACCTTTGGTTATGAGACTGGTCTTGGATGACTCATCACTAGTAACTCCTTTTACTTGAACTTGGATTTTCTTTATAATAATGATTTCTTTCCACAGTTGCTATGAATTAATCTATTTATATTAAACTTAATGCTTTCTTCCAAATTTAAACATTATAACTTCATTATTCTAATGATCAATTGCCATTCAATATTATGCTTATATCTGTCATGTTACAGATTGCTCCCCTCCAGAAGTAATTATTTCAGACATGTTTATGGATGAAATAATTTCTTATGATAATTTCATCATTTCTTATAATTCATTTTCTTCTCCATCTTTATATCGACTTTTTTATATTAGAGTTTTATTAATTTTATATATATGGTTACTTGTCTTACTACTGATCCTTTTCGGATAGTTAGTGTCTTCTGAGATATATTATAATTGTAATACATTTTCTTTCTATATCAACTTCGTGTTGTATCCTTGGGATATTAATTCCCTAACATTCCCTATCACGTGGGCTGGGGCAGATCAGAGGGGCACTGTACGCTACTTCTCTGCTGGCCATACACCACTTCTATAAATTGAGTACAGAGGCATATCCATCCCTGCTCAAAAACATAATGCTGCTGGAATTATCTTCAGTCAGTCATCGAATAAATAAATAAAAAGTAGTCTCATTTTCGACTAATAAAAATATCTTTGGATTCTCCACTTCGTAGTCTCTCAGATTATCTCACATTTTCTATCTTAATAAATCTTCATAATCATTATTATACTCATCATATATATTTTTTCAAAACTCTTAACTTGTCTGATATATTTAATTTAATTATGGTTGAAAACCTTTCTTTTAACAATTCTGGTTACTGTTTACAGTGTAACTCTCTTTCTTCTCCATCTGAATTCTCTTATTATTTTCTTCTGGTTACTCATAGTATTAGTATGGTCTTTATATATAGTCTTTCTTATTCATTATTTGAATGGTCTTAATATATTATATTTAATTTTTTAACATTGTATCTTTTTAGATATACAGGTTGTTATATTGATCATTTTATTTAAACATTTTGGTTCTTTCCTTTCTCTTAGAAAGTTATTAATCCGCCTTCGCATTCATTAACATTAATTCATTTATATCATATTTCATGTGGTATTTCTTCTCTTTGCATTTCATATAGGTCTTATTATTATCATTGGTTCAAAATCATCTTCTCCATATGTTTGGTATGAGTTGTTCTTCTTTGCTACAATTAACTGTTTTCATTATCGTTTCATAGGTAATTAGTCTCTTTGCTTCCAAATTTTTTCTTCTCTTGCATATTACAATCTTCTTTGTTATTCTTCTCTACCCCTTCAAATGCTATTGTGAATATCTAGCATTTATTCTGGATTAAAATTAATTCTCTTTTCTGAACTAATCACTTTATTTTCTTCTCAATTCAATCATAATTGACACATAATTATTTTTTGGAACTTGGTTAGTTTTAATGTAAAATTCAAACTATTCTTTTTATTTAATTGAAAAATATTTCTCATAAATCCTTGTAATATGTTGATCTTATCTTGTTTCAAAGTTCTGACGTTCTATCAACATTCAAATTCTGTTTAATTCATTTATTCCCAGAATTGTTTCATTCAGAATTGTTTATAGTAGGCCTACTGTGATTTTACTATTATTTCTGAATGTTTTGGTATTTCTCCAAATTCAAATTCTTCTTAATTATTTACCATAAAGTTTTCTCATAAACTTAGTTATAGTAAGTTGGTCTTACTTTATTTTTAAATTTTTTGTAAAATTAAGTTCAAAATTCCTTTCTTCTTAATTCCTCCAAAATGTTTTTCTCATAATTCAGTGGTAGTAAGCTGTGCTTGCTTAATTTTAAATTTTTTAAAATTAAGTTCAAAATTCTCTCTCTTTCTCTTTCTTCCATAAAGTTTTGTTCTAAATTATCAGGTTGTAGTAAGATGTACTTACTCAATTTTAAATTTTTATAAATAAATTCAAAATTCCTTTCTTCTTAATTCTTTCATAAAGTTTGTTCAAAATTATCAGTGGTAGTTAAGATGTTCTTACTAAATTTTAAATTTTTATAAATAATAAGTTCAAAATTCAAAATTCTCTCTTTTTCTCTTTCTTCCATAAAGTTTTTTCTTCAAATTATTAGGTTGTAAGTTGTTCTTACATATTTTAGAATTTTTTAAATAATTAAATTAAAAAATTCTTCTTCTTATAATTCTCCAGAATGTTCTTCTCAAAATATTAGGTTGTAAGATGTACTTACATTATTTTAGGATTTTTAAAAATTAAATTCAAAATTCTAAAACTCACAACTCATTCTTCATAATATTTCTTCATAGAAGCTTGATTGTACACTCCTTTGATTTTTCCTGAAACGATTTCCTTCAACTCATATGTATTGTTATGCTTATCATTTACCACAACATATGGGCCAGTGTATAGTAATAGTAGTTTTTTGGTTATGCCTTCTAAGGTGCTAGGCAGCTCTCTATTTTTTAGGAGGACTTTTTCACCCTCTTTATATGTTACAATTCACCCTATTGCCTTCTGGTATTTGGCTTGCCGTTTTTCCTGATCTTCTGCTACCTTATTGTAAAACTTCAACTGGTTGAATTTCCTATTATTGTTCGTTGGAAATTCAATGATTTGTTCAATGTCTCGGGGAGTCGGCTTCTCATACATGGCTGAGTATGGTGGAATTCCTATAGCTGGATGGTGGGCATAATTTAGGAATGTTTCTGTCGCTGCTAGGTACTCTTGCCACTTTTTCTGTTGGTTGTGACAGTACGTGCGCAATATCCTACCCACTTCTCTTAGTACTCTCTCAGCCGGATTGCTACTTGGGTGGTAGACTGATGTATTATACGTTTTGATCCCAAGTGCTAATAAAGTGTCTCGCCATCTCCTCCCCTTAAATTGTGTACCATGGTCGGTAATAATAGAAGATGGTCTACCGATCTCTGGGATATACAAATCAATAATCACCGCCAAAACCTTTGCTGTTGTTGCCCGATTAACCGGATATAGCTTTATATACTTGGTGTAGTGATCCATTATGATTACCAAGTATTTATATCTGTGTCGACCACCGCTACGGGGAAATGGCCCGCAGATATCCAAAAACACTTTTTCCAGTTTTGCGTTGGAAGTTATCGGTATCATGATACCCTCTGTCTTTTCATTGTTTACTTTTGCACATTGGCAGATCTTACAGGACTTGATGTATGTTCTCACTTTGCGGTTGATATTCTTGATCTTACAATTTTCTTCTAAAGCCTGTATCACTTTTAACGCTCCCATGTGACCATACCTGACATGGTAATCGATGATGACCTCCTTTTCTATTTGGTGCGGGATTATCACCTTCCATGTCTCATCGTCTAAGGCGGTTTTTATGAATAAAATTCCCTTGTTAAGGTGGTAGTATTTAGAAATGGTTTCATCATTGGCTTCCAAATGACTCGCAATGTTTTTCAGCTTAGGATCAGACTGATGATGGATTCGAATATTTATTAGCAAAGCTTGTAAATCGGCTCTGGTCGTGAATATGTTATAAATTTTTACCAAGCTCTCCTTCTCCCCCTCGAAAGTCTGATCTTCTAGATTTATACGTGACAACACATCCGCTACCACGTTCTTCTTTCCTGGAATGTATTCCCATTTCAGGTTATATTCTTGTAGGGCGAGTACCCACCTAGCCAATCGGCCGTGACTCAGTTTGCACCTACGAAGGAACGAGATGGATTTATGATCAGTTCGTACCGTGACTTGATATCCGAGAATGTACGTTCGGAACTTGCTGCATGCGAACACCACGCTCAACAATTCCTTTTCTGTCACACTGTAGTTCTTTTCGCACTGGTTCAGTGTGCGACTAGCGAAGCTTATTACCAGATGTTGTCCCTCCTCATCTTCCTGGTATAATGTCGTTCCTAGGCTTAGATCGCTAGCGTCACAGTTTAGAAAGAACGGTTTCTTAAAATCTGGGTGACGAAGTATGACACTCTCCAGAAACTTCTCTTTTATCAAGCGGAAAGTAATATCTTGATCTTCACCCCAAGTCCATTTGTTTTTGGCAGATAACTGTGGTTGAAACTTGGCGGTCAACTCGGAATATCGGCTCTGAAACTTCCTGTAATAGTTACAGAGTCCGAGGAAAGATTGCAATTGTTTCCTGTTTCTTGGTTGCGGGAACCTCTGAATTGCCTCCACTTTTTCTGCTGATGGGGTAATACCTCGGTCGTCTAGGTTGAAGCCTAAGAATTGTACCTCGCGCGCTATGAACTTGGATTTCTCCAACTTCAGTGTTATGTTGTTCTGCGCTAGTTTGTTTAGTACAAATTCCACTCTGTAACAGTGCTCCTCCCAGGTTCCGGAGGTAATTAGTAAATCGTCAACATAGACGGTGGTAAATTGGAGCGCTTCTGGTCCCAAAATCTGGTCCATGCATGCCACAAATATGGCGACAGAATTGACAAGTCCGAAGGGCAGTCTCTTGAACTGGTAATTGCGCCCTTCGAAAATGAACGCTACATACTGGCGGCTTTGTGGATGCAGCTCTACCTGCCAATAACCACAGACCGTATCCCAGGTGCTAATAAATCTAGTACCATGAAAACGCTTTAAGATTTCTTCTATTTCACCGGGAGAAGTTCTGTCATTCACAATTGTCTTATTCAACTCACGTGCATCTAAACAGAGCCGGACTTGTCCGTCTTTCTTCGGAATAGCAATAATTGGACTAGTGTAAGGTGATTGACTAATCTCAATTATGTCATTATCTATCATCTTGTTTATCTCTGTTCTCACGGCTTCTTTGAGCGACTGCGCTATTGGATATGACCTCCGGTTAAACTCTACGTTTTCTTTAAAACGAAGTTGGCACTGGTAGTTTTTCACCTTCCCTGGTTCATCAGAAAACACCGCCTTGTATTTCTCATATATAGCGATTAGACGATCAGCCAGATGTGTTGGTATTTTCTCGTCATCGCTTCCGCACTGGAAATTCCGTATTTCTTGGATCTTAACTGACCATAAATCCTCTCCTCCATGATTGTATATTATGGGTTTAGAAAGAGGGCTGTTTCTTATAATATTAATTTTCCGAAGTTGTTGATGTATAGGGCTAGGAAGTATAGTTGTGCCTCCTACCAGATCTGCGGTCCATGTTACTCCGTCTGGGAAAAGTGATACTTTATTTAAATTGAGATCGATTACCGCCGAATATCTACGAAGAATATCGCAACCGACTAAGATGTCAAATGGTAATCCGGTGGCGATTAAAAATTCCATGTCTAAAGCTATATCACGGCTAACGACACTTAAGGAAACTTGCTTCCTAATGGTTTTATTCTGGCGGCCAGTTGCACCTACCAACACAATGTTGTTGACTGGTAACATTGGCAAAGTTTTTCCACATGTACACTGTATTCTCTCCAACTCATTGGAGTTTATTATTGAAATATTAGCTCCTGTGTCTATCATTATTTTAGCGGGAACTCCTTCCACCTCCGCTGTTATATAAATTATCTCATTATTATAGTTGCTGAGACTCTTCTCGTTCTCTTCCAAAAGTTCAGTTCGTATGTCTTTCAGATAATGGTTACTTATGATAGTGATATTCTTATTATTGTTTGCTTGTTGCAAATCATCCTTTTCTAACCCAGGAAGTATAAGCAGTAACGGGTCATCGTTGTTGATTACTGCCTCCTCTCGTTTAAAGTATTTTGGTCATTGTTTATGTTATTATTGACCGAGGCATCGTTCGGGAAACTCTGGTTTGTCTCCTGACGTTCTGTACCCTGGTTGATGTTTAACGCCCTGTTCGGTTGTCTGCCAAGATCTTCCAGGCTGGTACTTCGTCTTTCCTGTTCGTATCTTGGGCCGTCTCGTTCCGCACTCCGCCATCTTCGGTCGGCGCCGTGGAAGCTGCTCCTCCTCGGTTGATAATATCTCCTGGGTCCGCGATCTTCTGCTCTTATAAAATTTACCCTAGGGCGCGACACTCGGTTATTACTATTGCTATTATTGTTATTACTAAAATTATTATTATAGTAATTTCGGTTAGGTGGGTAAGGCCTGTCACCATTATTGTTGGGATATGGATTTCTCTGACTGTATGGGACATTATGATTTTGTTGATAAAAATTGTTTCTATTATTTGGGTAGGGGTTGTTATTCCTCCCGCCGTTAAAATTACCGTTAAACTGGTTATTACGCGGCTGGTTATTAGGGCCGTCGTAATTACTGGGCTGGTTCCGGTTACTTGTATGGTTATTGCCGTTATTGGGGTAGGTAGTCGGCCTTACTTCTGGTCTCTCATTTCTCTTTCTGCTCTGCCGATAATACTCTTCGTTCTCGTATCCCTCCAATAACTCGGTCATTCCCTGGATCGTCTTGATCTGACTACCTCTCCGGGCCCTGATAATGTCCTCATCATAGTGATACGATATTTTGTTCACTAAACATTCTTCTGGGATTGCTGGCTCAAGGTGTTTTGCCATACACACCTTCCCCAAGAAATATGCCGTCATACTGCTACCTAATTGTGACCTGTATCTTCCATTACAAATATTGTCACGGATCAAGTTCTGGGTGGTCTCAGACCAGTATTTTGTCTTAAACATCTTCCGGAACTGTTGGTAGTCGGAAATTTCACTCCGGTTGGCCATCCACCAATTATCTGTTATGTCTCGGAAAGACTCGTCTAATATCTCCCTGCTATGGCTCCATTGGGTAATTTTATGCTTGGTCAAATATTCTTCTACCCTAGCCAGGAACTCCATCGGCTTGCGTTTGTATTGCCGGAAGTTGAGCCACTCTCGGCTTTCGTTGACGGGTAATCCGGTGAAATGAGTCGGTCTGTTTCTTATTGCTTCCATCTCCTCTCGGCTTTGTCGCACCTGACCGGTGATACTGGCCATGGTCTCTTGTATATCATTACATCGTTCTGTGACCTGGTTGCGTACTTTTCCGAATTCTTCTTGATTTTCCTTCCTCTGTTCTTCTACCTTCCTACGACTATGTTCTTCAATATTTGTGAACTTGATGTTCACCACTTCTTTAAACTCATTCACCTCCTTTTCGGTCTGGTTGCACTTTCCATCAATCTCTCGAATCTGTCGATTGACCATTATGTTTTCTTCTTCCATCTTCTTATTCATCGCTTTCTTGTTAACATTGATCTCCTTATTCAGTTCTTCTCACAACAATTCCATTCTTTCGTCCAGTTTGTCCAAATTCTCCTGATTTACCTCCCTTAACTCTTCTCTTAGAATTTGATTGTCCTCTCTCAATTCTTCCAACTTATCCCCCATCTTCTCTTCCAACTTCTTGTTATCTTCTTTCAACTCTTCCTTCAATTGTCGGTTGTTCTTCTCTATCTTCTTCCTGGTTTCATCGATTTTCTGATTAGTATTTTCAATTTTATTAATCAATTCTTCTTTGGTCGACTTGAATTCTTCCTTGAACAATTGGTTGTCTTCCTTCAATTCTTCTAACTTCTTCCCCATCTCTTCTTCCATCTTCTTGCTGTTTTCTTCCATCTTCTTGCTGTTTTCTTCCATCTTCTCTTCCATCTTCTTATTGGTTTCATCAATCTTCTTACCCAGGGACTGGTTGTCTTCCTTCAGCCCTTCCATGTTCTTGTTCATCCCACTTAATTCTTCTTTCAAGGACTGGTTATCACTCCCCATTTCCTTACTCAAGTCTTCTTTTGTAGAATCCAATTTCTTATTATTTTCGTCCATTTTCTTGTTCATTGATTTGTTTTCTTCTTTTGTGGATTCCATTTGCTTACTTAACTGTAAGAACATTTCCATTATCCTATCCATTTTACTCTCTTCCGTTACTTTGGATTTTTCTATATGTTTTTCCTGGACATTTACTTCCCCTGTTTGCGTGGGTATTTCCGGTTGTTCAGTTTGTTTGGACAACACCGATTGTAATACCTCTTCCACCTCTACTGGCGTTGCCTCTTTGTTGTCCATATCGATTTCTATTTCTTTTTCGGCCTCCGCCGCCCGTTTCTTAGATGTCGCACGTCGTTGCATTTTCCCTTGAAATTCTCTGGCTTTGTAGCTGTTGCCTAGCTCCAACTAGTGATTGGGCAGAATTTATTGGCCTTCCAATCGCTAATTAAAGCCCCTAAAGTTGTGCGCCAATTTGTAATAAAATATAAATAATTGATTGATGTGTGTGTTATTGATGATAAGCTATTGTGAAGTATGAGACTCCGATGTAATCAAGCCCCACTGTTTGGGCTAGCCAATTTGTAATAAAATAAGTAAATTGTAATGTAATATGTTTAATTGGTGTGGCTCTCGACGTCTTACTGGCCTGAAACACTTCCTTAAGTTTCCCAGCTGGTCGAGTCCCAATGGTAGCAAGACCGGTCGAGTAGCGTAAAGTTGATGAAGAAATATATATGTTCAGCTTCACCGAAAGTTTCAAAACAAAAAATTATTGTTTTGAAGGAAATTTAAAAAAAAATTTATGTTTATAAAAAAAAAATAATTAAAAAAAATTTTTAATTTTATTAATTAATTAATTATGATCAATTAATTAATATAGGGCTGTGAAGTTTTAAAAGGTGTAATGCTCTTCTGAAAATTTTTATTAAAGTTTTGGTATATTTTAAATAAACTATCACCACTCATAAGACTGTCTTCAAACCAATCGATACTTGTTTACCTTTTTATTTTTTAGGTTATCTTCACTTATAGGTGGTAAAGTCCTGATAGATTATTAATTATAATTATATTAGTGATAACTAGTAATATTTATGAAATGAAGAACTATTTAGTGTTGAAGAATATTAATGTTTTATTAATTAATAGCAATTTGACTCTTATCGATTTTTATCGACTCTCAGGATATCGAAAAAGTTACAAAGTATATTATATAAAAATTATACAGGGTTCTTTAAACAGCCAATTATTATCAAAGTCAGAGAAATCGGGCTGATATTTAAAAAGTATAACGTTACATCAAATTAATAATTATTACTAAACACAAACATTGAATAATAATTTGAAAATAAAATAATTGTTTTCACCAAACAGCTGGGTCGAACTAGGAGAGGCATTGGAATTGTCAAAGAAAGATGGCTGCCGTCAAGTTGATCAAAATGTCGCTCGTTCCTGTTGCGTTCCAAATAATGTATTTTCTGGCAATATTCCTGTTCTGGTGTCTGCAAATCTCTTGTTAAATGTTGTGTAGTGACTGGTGTAATGTTTCTGGGTTGTATTTAGTATATCCGTGTAATTATAAGTCAAAACACTTTTCCCAATTCCGACACTAATTTGGTTAATGTATTATACAGTTTTCTGGTGTTTTTCGGAGTAGATATGTATTGTTTAGTGTTAATTAGTGTTTCTTGATTGTTTTTGTCACAATGTATATGTTCTGGAAGGATTTTATAAGTCACTCTCGACTTCACAGTAACGTACTATTCGCCGCTTAACTTTACCGCTGTAAGATAGGTTAGATCGTCACAAAACTCTCGTTTATGTTAACCGTTCGAATACCAATAATCAACTAACTGTTTCCTCCAGTTTCAATTAAACTCTTAGCCAATATAATATTATTCTTAACATTGTTCAAATATATTTTCATATCCTGTGCACACTTTAATATTTCACTATATAAATACCTAAACTTGGGTTATTTGTCAATTTTATTCACTAGATGTTATTTAAATTAATCTTTCAGTTCATTCAGCTTATTTTCAGATTAAATAATGCCGTTTTATAGTGTTTTCTGTCCAAAAAATAGTAATTTTACTTTCAGTTTGGTATACTCTGAAAAGTCAAAACATCAAAATTTACTTCCTGTCATTATATAAATTCAGCCATTTTATCAGTTATATTTAATATTAATAATCCTATATTGTATTAAAAGGTTCATTTTCCCTTATTTTCTGGTAATTAATTGAATTAGTTGTATTCTGAAACATTATTCTGGAATATATGACTCCCATGTCCAAATTTCTGAGTTTAGTCATTTTCATTTTTATTTATAATTCTGAATATAATTTATTAAAATCTTCCTAAATGGTATGTGCAATTATATGGCATGATCTGAAGTTTATTTTGTCTAAACCCCTTTTGTTTATTTGCATTTAATTGAGCAATTTCTCTGTTTTGATGAAGTTTAGTTTCCATTCTTTTGGCCTATGATTTTTTTAACAATTTTTCTTACAAAATATTTTACAAACAATATATGATGTGTGATACCCTCTCTGACTTTTACATATAGTATTATAAATTAAACATGTTTTCAAATTACACAATAACAATTAGTATTGGTTACAATACAAATAATAGTTAAACAAAATAAAGAATATTTTTTTAAATAAATGGTTGTCTTCAAGTCAGACATTTTGCAACAAAATCCTTATTTCTAACATGGAAATATGGTTTACAAAAAAGGTTTTTTACTAACTAACAAGTTTACAAGTAGTAACTATTTTTATAGTTCTGATGTTAGTTGTATCAGACCCAAAGAAATGGCCTTATATCTAAAACATTTTTAAACATTCTTGTACTATATACATAAAAACCTTATATTTATATTCTTATTTCTAACTATTATTATAAGTAGGATTCTACAGTTTTTATACCGTCTTTTACCCATTGTCTTTGGGGAATTATACCCTGTCATTAATAAATAAATAGTATTAATTGTTCGAAAAGTATTATGAAATCTGTTTTTCTTTTTTCATATAAAACAAAATGTTATTTTAAACAGATTCATGTCTTATGAACAACATATTGTCACAGTACACATTTCAAGTCATTGAAAAATGCATATTTCATTGCATTCAATGTTTGCGATTGCCAAGAATGAAACACAAGGTTCATTTTTTATAATACCCAAAACTATCACTGGTTCACTTTGCACTTATATATTATGTTAATGCTAAATGGTCGTATAGTCTTATCAACATAATAAATTGGTTAGCGTTTTTTCAATGGAGATTTGTTCCATGGGTACTATATTATTGTTTCATCTTAGTTCACAGGCAACTTTTACTTTATACACTTCTCTCTCTTAAATTTATATACATGTGGTTTTTATTTCGTTATACTTTTGTTTTTAGATATTTATTTCGGGGACATAGGGATTTGGGTGTCTTTTATAAGAGCATGACATCTTCTTCAGGATGCTGCCTTCTTCTTCTTTCATCAGTCTTCTTTTCTCCTGCCTTCTGGGACTGGTATCTTCTCCATCTTCTTCTTGATGCCATCAGGTTTCTTGGGATCTTCTCCATCTTCTTCTTTATTTCAGAAATACACCACCTGTATTGTTTGATCTTGGCTTATTTTAGGGTTTCTCTTCTATTTATTCTTCCTCGTTGTGGGTTTGGTCATATTCAGTACTGCTTTGTTATTTACTTTTTTACCTTCCTGGGTTATACCTTGAAAACCTTTGGTTATGAGACTGGTCTTGGATGACTCATCACTAGTAACTCCTTTTACTTGAACTTGGATTTTCTTTATAATAATGATTTCTTTCCACAGTTGCTATGAATTAATCTATTTATATTAAACTTAATGCTTTCTTCCAAATTTAAACATTATAACTTCATTATTCTAATGATCAATTGCCATTCAATATTATGCTTATATCTGTCATGTTACAAGATTCACATTTTTTATTGTATGCGGGCCCGCACTTACGTTTCGAAACTTTGTATCGGTGTTGCTCGCGCGAGCGTTGAATTTAGACTGGGACCGAACTACTGGCGCTAATTTATGAAGCGGCTGTTGTGGTGTGATCAAGTCCTATTGTTTTTTAGTTTGTATCCTTCCGCCAGCTGCATGTCACCGTTATGTAACTGACTTACTCATCAAGGATAGGCTCTGACGTAACGCTCGCCTGATACTGGTTATATAATTTGTTTACTGTTGTGTTTGTCCTTGATTTGACTTTTGCACAGTTTGTCTGTTATTAAAACGGTCCACACAATATTATTAAATATCTGCACAGTCAATGCTGCCACTGTTGTTTTCGTTTCAAACAGGAAATTTACCTAAGTTTTGTTTATGGTTGTCCCTATTGCCAAATATGTTATTTATTAAAAGAAAATACAAACTCCTTTACATGGCCTCAGGTAGGCCCCCAAAATGCCCCGCTACAACATTCCACAATGCACACAAATAAATTCACTATATTTTATTTACAAACTCTTGTTATTAATTGTTCAGTTTTTTCCGCACTTCATTGTCCCATTCTGCCATGTCAAAAACCATTAAACACAATGTTTATACTGTCTTTTATTGTTTTAATAGTTTACCCTCCATCGTCCCAAATTAACCTTGGTTCTACATAACATCGTTCAATTTTATCACCACACAAATGACTGTTTTGTGTGTTGTAACCAGAAAAACTAAACTCATTCATCTTGCTCAAATACTCATGAAACCGGTCTACATTAGGTATTTTTGTTAGGTCTCCGTCAATAAATTCATTCACTATCGGGTTAATTATTTTTACCAGATCATTATAATCACTGTTACTCACATATATTTCTAAACTTTCTTTCCATTCAACATACTTTCTATTTAAATTATATAATTCTGTTACTTTCTCCACATACACTTCTCTGTTTAACTCTCTCTCATCACAATACCAAATCATACTTTCAACATCATTATTACAGACAGAGGGTACAAATTCAATTAAACCTTTCCTGACTTCTCCAGGAAAAACAAAAAACTTCAAAAAACAATTATTTGTAGCACACTTGTCTACACAATATATACGTGAAGGTCTTCCTTCACCCCCCATTCTACCTCGTAAAAAATTTACCCTCTGTTTCATACCCATAATATAACTCTCTTTCCACTCTCTCTCTAACTCATTAACACACATTAACATCTCATAATCACATTCTACAAACTCCTCAGTATTCTCAGATATTACATTTTCAATTACACTATTGCTCTCATTATTTTCAACAACATCATTATTATTTATTAATTCTTTATCTAACACAACCTTGCCATTACAACTTTCGTTTGTATTACTCTTACTCTGTTCTACTTTATTAAAATTATTTCTTGTCATTTCCTTGGCATTTTCAAGACATTCATTCTTGTCTTGTATATTATTTATCAACTCATCAAATTTTACATTTATATTCTGCTGCAACTGAATATTCTGTTGTTCGAGTTTTATATTAAAATTGCTATTCTGAACGTCAAAACGACGGTCTATTTTATCAAATTTTTCGTCACTAGAGTTAAAACGGCTCTCAAATTTTTTGTCAATTGCATCGAATTTTACGTTAATATCACTAGATGAAATTAAATAGATCGTCCAACGACAACCCTTTCGCTTTACTTGTTACAGGAGTTGATATCGCTCCCGGTGTATCAAGAACAGATGCTTCTACATTATACTCATTTATTGGCGTTAACTCTGTTTGAATACCGGAGTCAGCATTTACTTGACTCTCAGTCTGACTGTCAGATAATTCATTGTTATCTGCCATTTCTTATTTTATACTCTATACTTGTGTATAAATATAATATAATCAATATAATGTATTACATAACCAATTTTGCGTTAATAACGCACTTTTGTTTTATTCCGCTAACCCCAAAAACATGTTTGTATCTTTTCTGTAGGTACGGTCTTTACTATTTTAATTAATAAAAACTGTCCCTGTTAACGGAAGCCATTGAGACGTTTGTTACTATTTAAAAAATATATTAAATATGTTAATATAATATAATAACTTCCACCTACCTTGAAAGTTCGTTTTGTTTTGGGCCAGGATTCTTTCATACGAACGCTAGATACAAACATGTGTTTCATGGGTTAAGCAAATCACTGACACAACTCGTTTTTGAAGAGAATTACTATTTAATCTTTTACTTTTGAACTGTTGTAAAATTAGGAAGATTCCTTAAATACATGTTTCAGAAGTTGTGCAACTCTTGCATAATCGAACTTACGAACTATAGCTTACCTTGTATCATTTATAATTACACAACTGAATTTACACACTAACAGCCCAGCATTGCTCACTCACTACTCACATTCCATTATAAGACCCCATTACCCCAATTACCCGATTGAATGCATGATATAAGGTCACTGCCGGCAACGCGTTCTTCCGTGACCTCGTGGCCACACCGCGGTAGGTCGTAAACGTCTCGAAAAAGAACAAAACTGAATCACGAATTTAGATGTTAATGCTCTGCGACTCTTCTTCCATCCTGTCACTAGTTTTAAAAAATGATTACTTCACTTTTATATCAAATACTGATGAAATTTAGATGAGCATATTTAGCTCTCGTGTCGGCGCCGACACAGTCAGTGACGAACTGCCAATGTGCTTCTCTGAACGGGAGGAACAGCGTATTCACGGCCACCTGCTTTGCGTCGTCGTTCATGCTTAATTTGCTGTGACTTAGGAGTTCTGTGCGTGGAACATAGTGTGGTTTTTCCTAGTGTTCTAGTAATGCGTGGTGACGATATTTGCATCGGCTCTACTGACGTCATTAAAATGGGCGGTCTTTAGCAGCATTTCCGGATGACCGATGAAGAGATGATGAATAAATTTGCTCTCTAGCCATCTTGGTGTGTGGCTGGACGCGTCACTCGAGTGCGTGCTTGAGTAGTGGCGTGCGTGCATTGTCACACAGGTACAGATTTCTGAGAAATTCCAAGGTGGTAAATTCTTCGCTTGCCGCGTTACACAATAGAAATTGCGTCTCTGCTACACTGTTCCTTACCACGTGTTCCGTTGTAAATGAAATGAATCTTTGTCGTAATATAAAATTTCACAATGTTTTATAAAACTCCCGCACAAGACGAAATAAATAAAAATACCAATGCCCCATACTGTAAAAAAAATAACATGACCCAATTTTGACACGTTACACAATGTGGTAAATCACAAAAAACTTTCGGACATACAACGTAGTGCAAAACGTGGCGATGAGAGGAATGCCGATGTTAAGTAAACAACAACCAATTTAACTATATCAATGATTGCATTTTAAAAGGGCCTAAATTAAGTAAATAGGGGGGATTTTGTATGAATGTCCTGTGTGAGCAAACTGGGTCGTCTTACGTAGTTTTAGAATGTTAGAATAGATATTAGAATAAAAATTCAGAATGGAGTAAAACTCGGGCAATAAATGTTTTGATGAGTTCATTTTTATTACAAATGTTTTATTAATAATTGAAAAATGATATAGCAAAGAGGTTTGAAGGAATAAATGTGAGTTTTATTATATTTTGAGAGAGTAGTGTACGTTAGTATTATAACCTTGAAATCACGTTGATATTCACCGTTCGTGCGAAGAATCCTGGGCTAAGGTAGGTGAGATGTTACAATACTATTTTATAAATGTGTATTATTTATAATAGCACACTATGTAGTAACTGATTTCTAAGGAGTGAGACATCCCAGATTAGTTTCCCAGTACGTGTAGATCCTGAGAAGGAGTTAAACTGACATAGAGGAGTTCCACATAAGGTTTCTAGGGATAGTGGTTCTGCAGTTGGTGGGGAGTGGTCTGGTGAATAATTGGAATGGTTTCCTTCTATATTTCCTTCTAACCCTAGAGAATTTGCACATATATGTCGAGGCAGATTCTCTGTCATAAAAGCATAAAAGTTCCTGCTCTAGGAGATTTGTAAAAAGATTTTCCAAGTTTTATAAGTCTTAGACATCAAATGTAATTGTAGGGAGAGTTCAATTCTTATACAAGAAGGGGTTGTAGGCTTGTATAATGCACAGTGATTTTTATTTGATGTTATTCACTTTAACATTAACAATAACAACCACCCCCTAAATACAAGGGGTTTTAATGTTTTTTAAATAAACATTACTATATACTGTAGAATAGTTTACTACTCATCTTTAGTTTTACACAGAAAATAGTTTCACATACTATACCTGGGCTTGGTGAAAAGTACCAAGTTTCACATAGCGATGTACTAATTAAAAATGACACTGTACTAATTTTTTGATCATATCATCATCATCACTGCAAGGATTAAAACAAGGGTGGTTTGTTCCAGTTTCAAACAGGCAAAGTCCAGAGCTGCTGGTCACTCCAGCACTTCCTTGAAGATCCCACACCTCTCCATCCCTTTGGCTTCTAGTTGCATAGTTGTTTGGGGATGGGGCAGTCATCCATTCAGCAAAGATGTTCCCAACAATTCAGCCGATACTGGGCAATCCTGTCGAGTATACTCGTAATATTCAGTTCCTGCCATATACCTGTGTTTCTTCTATGATCATGGAGAGTCTACCCTGTCATGTGCCTGAGAAATCTTATTTCAGCCACTTGGATACAACTGGCCTGGTCTTCCAACTTGGTGACTTGTTCCATCTATAACAATTTTTGCCTGTATGTGATCAGTTCCACAAAAAACCATCAACTTGGTCTTAAGTGTGGATATTTTGGTTATACTAAAATTGTTGAATGTGGCAAAATCGATGAGGCATCGTCCATTTCCATTTTCCGTTCTTTCGCCGTGACATCCCATTATATTTCTTCTTATAGGGGAGTTTCCAACACGTGCACTGAAATCCCCTGCTATTATCACATGATCATTCATATTTATATTATTGACAACTTTCTCTAAGATCCTGTAAAATACTGCAGTCTTCTCTGCGACCATTCTCAGGGCTATATACAGTTACCAATGTTGTGTACCCCCTTATGGTTTTGTTAACTGTTAAATTACAAACTAGTTACTATGAATCCTGTTTTCCAACCGCTTCTTTATCATTACTGTTACTCCTGCAGCTGCACGCTTCCCAGCAGCTACACCACTGTATATTATATGTAGTCTGCCAATTCGGTCGAACCTTTAAGCTTCTTATTAGTTTCAAGAGTGATGGCAATATCTACATCCATTAAGTTCCTGCTGAAGTTCCATCTCCTTATTTGTGAGCCCTCTTACATTCCATACGCCAATTTTAAATTGTTCCACAATGCCAAGTCACTTTTCCTTTTATTCATAGCTGTGATTTTTTTCTATTCCTTTCCTAAACTAAAAAATTGGCTCAGAAAAAAATATTTGCAGATGACAATCAAATAAGCAACATTGAAAATGGCTATTTTGAGGGCTCTGACAAATCGGCTTATCAGTCTGGCATACTTGGCTCTACGTCATTGAAAAAAAAACTGTACTGAGCTAGATGAAAACTATGTTGAGAAGTAAATGCAAATCAATTAAAAAAAATTTGTTTCCTTATTCAGGCTTAGGACTTTTCACCCTACCCTCAACACATACACAGAGGTTAATATAACTGGAAACTCTTGCCTGCCCTCAAGAGATGATTCTTTTTTGAATAACCATGTCTGGAAATTCTAAACTATTTTAAAACTATCATTGTCACTTGCACCTACAAAATGCGCATCGTACGCTGTATAAACACACACACAAGTAAATGTATGCCCAAATAATGCAGGTAAGCCAGTGATAGAAAATATGACAAATTTATTAGAAAATATTTATTTTATTTTCAGAATTACATGTACATATTGACAGAACATCTGAAAATTGCATTTCACTAGCTGTCTTTCACAAAGTATTACTGTAAACATAATACAGTAATCTGTACATCATAGTCACCATGTGATGTAAATTTTGCACGCACACACACGCACGCACACACACACACACACACACACACACACACACACACACACACTGCATGACCTATTTATGCAGTATATCTGCATAATTATGCATGTTCAAAATTTTGAAAGCACATTCTTTAATCACCTACACAACTAGTAACCAACATTATTATAACAAATGTCACATACTACTTGCTTTCAAGTACTGTTTGGTACAAACAATTCTCCTAAATTCATAAACTGTAGCTAAAATTGTACAGATAAAGTTTTAACACACACATGTATATATACTGAGTGTTTATATATATATATTGTAACATAACCAGATGTTACATAACCTAAACATATACTATCAGGTTTAATAAATGCATAATGATAATATAAATAGATAAAGTAATGAGAAGAATAACCATGAAGAGAGGAATCATGGAGGAAGAAAGAAGCAGAAGTGCCACAAGAAACAGTAAGCCCAAATACTGTTTGACACTACAACCAGACTATAACTGACACAAACTGATGGACAAATTTAAATTCACTTTAAGCTGTCAAGCGAGTCAGTGAATAATGTAAACAGAATATGATATGTTACTAAAAAATGATTAAATAAGAATCTGAATAATGTGAGATCAGAATCAGCATTTGGCTAATAATAAATTAAATGTGACTAGTAATTATTGAGGCCAAGAACTAAAATTAGCAATGGCCACAAAATGAAAATGAAGCTATATTTCAATCTCAACTATACTTATGACCAATAAACACGTTTGTAAGAGGGAATCTTATACCAATAAGCTACCTCAGCAAAATTACCGAATTGTGAACTAATAAAAGCTTTTTAAGGCCGAATTCCAGTATAGACGGTATGCCTTAACAAGGCCTAGACCAAACAATCATCAATGAGATGATTATTAGGAAGTAATAGAAATGTAGGTCACCTACACAAAACAATTGTTATGCTCAAACATAGCAATAAGCATTATTAAAATGATATGATTTATAATTCTATTGTTAGTTAGTAGAATAGAGCAAATTAATGTGAAACGAAATATCATAGTAGGGAGGAACAGTTCAATACAATGTCTAAAGTTAAGGTTTATTCATAATGTACAGTAATTAGACATCAGTACAGAATTAATAGTGTTCTCACATAAACGTTGGAGTGATAAAACGCGATGTAGAACACAAACAATATTAGTCAAAGTGTATACTCGCCGATTTTGATAAACAGACGACAGTGCGAAATAGTGTACCTGAACATTGTTTATGTAGCAATGTCAGTAAAAGTGAAACTAACTTGGTATCAAACTATATAAAATAAAAGAGGACAAAATATTCTTTAATTTGATGGCGATACAGCCCCAATCGCAACTATATTAAGTGCGTGAAAGGCGTTAGCATCATTTACAAAATATGTTTAGGAAATTTGGTCATCAACACCAATAACATCGATAACTGTCAATCATCTCAGCGTTTGGCGATTGGGAAACCGTTTTTGACGGTTGAAAAGACAATACGTCACGTTCATCACACCTGTCTAAGCCAATGACAAAATTTCTTAGTAATTAACAATGTTGCCTAGAGCCGATCAAGGGGTCGAGTATAAAAAGAGCTGGAACTGATTGTCAGCAGACACTTCTTAATCTCATTCGGCGTGAAACGTGCGCTGACCATCTCAAAATTTTTAATTACTGACAGCGTCATTACCATAGCACATCAAAGGAAACAGTTTGACAACAACATACAACTACTTCAAGATATTCTACAAAGAATCGTTGTGATTATGTGCAGTATTATTTCATTTTAGTGCAGGAAAAAATAATGAACAGCAGAAAGAATTAAATAGTATTATTTATGATCCTTTAAGTTAGAAGCGGATCGAAATTCTCTGTTCAAGTGCGTGTGTAGTGAATAATGATAATCATTATAATCCGATTATCGGGGTGTTAATTGAAATTTTAATCGAAAGATTAAAACACCAGGTAACAGTGTAAACATTTTTTCATTTTTTCTACGAGCGCCATAACCTGTACGTTTTAATACACTGATCTGTACTGACGCAAAAACACTGAAACATTTTTTATGTTACACCTTGTCTAAATTTATTTTATGAATTTGTCGATATTAGTTAAGCTGAATGTTAGTTATAAGTGTTCTCAAGATATAACATTGTAAATCATAAATCAAGCGTGATGAACGCATAACCTATGAAATAGGTTATTTTTATTTTTTATTTGTAATAGTAATATCAAAGATATCACTAGTCTATCTTATATCAAAAAATTCTTTAGCTATTGTGTAGGCATAAACTTTCTTTTTTGTGTCTCAAAGAACTGACACCTGAGATTTTAATAATATTAATGTTCAAAATAAAGAATATCTGGACTTAGCCAGATTTACTGCTTATGTTCTGAGCAAGCCTTACAGGGTATGTAATAACTTATTTACAATTGTACATCATTGTATGTCTTTAATTATATTTGTTTGAATTCTCTATCAAGGGTATGAATAAAAACCCATTATTAACAGCATAACTCGACTTAATTTATTTCTAAAAAGTAACTAAATATCTTATGCAGAAAAATTCAAAACAACCTTCAGTTGTGATTAAAGATTTTGAATTGCATTGCCATAAAGGTAATAAACAATTATTTTAATTTTTTTTTAAAATCATTAGTTAATTCTATTCATTGGTTTTCCACGGGATTTTCCCAAAATAAATCCGTGTGGCGCCCACTATTAAACGAGGCAACTTAACCTTGTAGCTAAAGTGAGTTGGTTTTTTTGTAAACCGTTTTGACAGCTTATTGAACTTCTAGGAAACACGACCAGGTACGTGAAAGTATATTATATTTATTCTATTGTCCAGACATTACTAGACGTAACGTACTTAGACTGTTATCGAACTGGAAGAGAAGTTTCACAGCTAGTATCAACAAGACGATCACCATCATCAAGCGACCAACTATTATACTTTACTATTAACTTAAGCAAAGCTAGTATTTGAGTAATATTAACACAACTATTTTATTTGTTTTATCTAAGGGAATTCTTTTCAGACAATTATAATTCTACAATTGTAAACACACTTTGAGTAACCCCGAATGTTACATTTTAAATGGTTTTACCAAATTAGTATCTTTCAATTTTCAACCACCACAAACTTTAATATATTTCAAAATAATATTTTACACATAATTAAATTTTATTTAAACACGACCTTTAATATTTTTAATACCTCAAATAATTTGCACTTAGGGTACTACCGGTTTTTCGTATAGTTACAAATTGGCGCACCAACTAGTGTGGCTTAAAAAATATTAAATAAAAATATTTTTTTATATTGATAAACAGCCCGGTAGACACAAAAGAATAAACATGCCTCGCACACCAATGGGAGAGACAGAATTCCAAGAATGGATGATGAGAGCAATGATGGAATTAAAGGAAGGGTTTAGGATATCCCGGGAAGAGAATCGGAAACATACGGAAAGAATGTGCCAGATAATAAACGATGGTTATCAGAGAGCAGGAGAGATAATAAGAGGAGGATTACGAAACGACAACAACTCAGAAACTGAAGAAGTACCCAATGATGAAACCACAGAAGAGTTGCAACCTGAAGATGAGGTCGAACACACTGAAAATGAAGGGGACTCAAAGACATTATTAACTGAAAATGAGTTCGACAGAAACAAGGAAGATATTCAATATAAGGAGATCGATACCGGAAGTATAGAGAAGACTCAGGTAATTGAAGAAACGGAAGAATTATTAGCCGAGAATGAAGACTTAGAACAAAATAATCTGCTCATGTGTAATGATCAAGTGGAAACACAAGAATTACCCAGAAGTAAAAACACCGAACAAGTGAATTTAAAAATTAAAAATCGTGAAGAAAGGAACAAAATTATTAAGAAAAAGGAAGAAAGAAGAATAATACGCCCAAAGAAGACTAGGGTAACAAAAGAATTAATCGAAATGACTCGAAGTGGTCTAGTTAATATGATTTATTTCCCAGTCATCAACCGTAAAGAAGGAGTCTATAGGAAGGAGTATCGAAGGAGCTTCATGAAGATGGATGAAGAGAAGAAATGTGCTACAACCAAGAAGACTATAACCAATAAAATACTTAAAGCAAATATTTCCAAAGGGAGAATAAGGCATTCCAAGAAAAGGAAAGGGTATCAAGAACAACTGGACCGGATCATTGAAGGGTACGCCCAAGAAATAAAGGAATTGCGGAAGGAGAGGGACCAATCAATGGAAAAATCCAACCAGGAAACTAATGACGATCAACCAGAGTTAGAAGAGGTACTAGACGTCAATAATAACAAAGGCCAGGAGTACACGGGACACGTGGATACCAAAGATGATGAGAAGAAGAAGGCAAGAAAACGGGAAGCCAATGACTATCTGGTAGCCGCAAAGTGGAAGAACCGCATGATAGGAATAGAGTGGAAAAGCACAAAATAACCCCATGTATGTAGACCATAAAATGACTATTGTTAAGAGCAGATAAGTTCTAGTGGTAGGCGACATTTATCACCAGAATATTTAGAGTATAAAAGGAAAAAATATGTTTTAAAAATGATTACTATAAACGAACTCATTTAGTGATTAGAAGGATCACGTATTATGCCCAAATTATTGAAGGTAACTAATTGTCTATAGCAAACCTATTTGCCATACTGTGTTACAAAAAGTGTGTAGGATTAAGATATAGGCCAAACTATTTGTTACTTGTTAAAAAAAGAACCAGATCTATCACACTAAAGGATAGAAAAATATGTATTATAAACTAAATAATTTAAGGAGAAAAAAAAGGGAGAGAAAAAAATGTTTACCAAATGAATATTGTATGTAGCTAAATGTTTATTGTAGTTATCAAATATTGTATACTCCATAAAAGAGAATTAAAATCATCCAGAATAAGTGAAAACCACCATCACTTGAAGGAGTAGAGAAGAAGAATAACAAAGAGTGTAACATGAAAGAAGGATATTATTATGGAAAGTAGAGAAAGAGGAAAAAATGTTTATTAAATGAACCATGTAACCCAAGAATGTCTATAAAATTAGATATCAATATATTGTTATTATATTATCACATTGTGTTGTAACTATCAAATATTGTATGTAGCAAAATATGTCAGAGAACATCTAACCGAGAACATTTTATATATGAATATTGTAAGCCCTGATAATTCAGGATAAGTATAAATTACTAACGAGAAAGAAAAACTTGTAAACTATTGTGAAAATAAAATATTATAAACTCTATATGTGAAAGACAACCGCATAATTATCTGAGCATAATGTAAGTGTGTAATTTTAAGAATACTCAAGTAAACTAAAACAATTGTCAACTAGTATAAAAAGTAACGATACGGCTAATAAAAAAGCATAGTCGAGAATGTCAAGTCTGAAAAGAAATAATTACCTGTGAAAAGAAGGTATGTTATAAAGTGTAAAAGAAGGAAATGTGATATAAATGAAAACCTCTGATACCTTGAATATTATATTGAAGATATTATATTATTGAAAATGAATGATATGTATTATATTTTATGTGTTGTGATAGTGCAACTATTGCCAGGTGCAATGTTTATTTTTTTTCTCAGACAGAGAAGAGTATGCCTCTGAATCTGAGTATGTGTATTGAGGAACGGCAGAGAATGTAAGCCACAGTGAGCCACTCTGATTCCGAACCCACTACAAAAGTTAGGGAGTTATATTGTAATGTATCAAGGACTATTATGAAAAAAAAAATCTATGAGGTATAAAATATAAGAACCATTGAAATAATCACAAAGGTAAAGATATGTGATAAGAAAGAAAAATGTAATATGATAAGACAGGAAATTGTTAATTTAAGAAATAAGACCTATTGTAATTAGATGACTTAAAATGTAAGCAACTTGAAAAGAATACTAGTAAACTAAGAATTATATCACTAGACCAGCAATCAAGCTAGTGTAACACACGAATAGTATATTAAAGATCAATGTAAAGAGTACAAGACAAAAAACAGTAGTAATATGCAAGAAGCTGACATGAAATGATAATTTTATCAAAAGATCAAATTTTTTCTCAAATTATCAATTTTGAGGGGGGAGTATATGTAACATAACCAGATGTTACATAACCTAAACATATACTATCAGGTTTAATAAATGCATAATGATAATATAAATAGATAAAGTAATGAGAAGAATAACCAAGAAGAGAGGAATCATGGAGGAAGAAAGAAGCAGAAGTGCCACAAGAAACAGTAAGCCCAAATACTGTTTGACACTACAACCAGACTATAACTGACACAAACTGATGGACAAATTTATATTCACTTTAAGTTGTCAAGCGAGTCAGTGAATAATGTAAACAGAATATATGTTACTAAAAAATGATTAAATAAGAATCTGAATAATGTGAGATCAGAATCAGCATTTGGCTAATAATAAATTAAATGTGACTAGTAATTATTAAGGCCAAGAACTAAAATTAGCAATGGCCACAAAATGAAAATGAAGCTATATTTCAATCTCAACTATACTTATGACCAATAAACACGTTTGTAAGAGGGAATCTTATACCAATAAGCTACCTCAGCAAAATTACCGAATTGTGAACTAATAAAAGCTTTTAAGGCCGAATTCCAGTATAGACGGTATGCCTTAACAAGGCCTAGACCAAACAATTATCAATGAGATGATTATTAGGAAGTAATAGAAATGTAGTTCACTACACAAAACAATTGTTATGCTCAAACATAGCAATAAGCATTATTAAAATGATATGATTTATAATTCAATTGTTAGTTAGTAGAATAGAGCAAATTAATGTGAAACGAAATATCATAGTAGGGAGGAACAGTTCAATACAATGTCTAAAGTTAAGGTTTATTCATAATGTACAGTAATTAGACATCAGTACAGAATTAATAGTGTTCTCACATAAACGTTGGAGTGATAAAACGCGATGTAGAACACAAACAATATTAGTCAAAGTGTATACTCGCCGATTTTGATAAACAGACGACAGTGCGAAATAGTGTACCTGAACATTGTTTATGTAGCAATGTCAGTAAAAGTGAAACTAACTCGGTATCAAACTATATCAAATTAAAGAGGACAAAATATTCTTTAATTTGATGGCGATACAGCCCCAATCGCAACTATATTAAGTGCGTGAAAGGCGTTAGCATCATTTACAAAATATGTTTAGGAAATTTGGTCATCAACACCAATAACATCGATAACTGTCAATCATCTCAGCGTTTGGCGGTTGGGAAACCGTTTTTGACGGTTGAAAAGACAATACGTCACGTTCATCACACCTGTCTAAGCCAATGACAAAATTTCTTAGTAATTAACAATGTTGCCTAGAGCCGATCAAGGGGTCGAGTATAAAAAGAGCTGGAACTGATTGTCAGCAGACACTTCTTAATCTCATTCGGCGTGAAACGTGCGCTGACCATCTCAAAATTTTTAATTACTGACAGCGTCATTACCATAGCACATCAAAGGAAACAGTTTGACAACAACATACAACTACTTCAAGATATTCTACAAAGAATCGTTGTGATTATGTGCAGTATTATTTCATTTTAGTGCGGGAAAAAATAATGAACAGCAGAAAGAATTAAATAGTATTATTTATGATCCTTTAAGTTAGAAGCGGATAGAAATTCTCTGTTCAAGTGCATGTGTAGTGAATAACGATAATCATTATAATCCGATTATCGGGGTGTTAATTGAAATTTTAATCGAAAGATTAAAACACCAGGTAACAGTGTAAACATTTTTTCATTTTTTCTACGAGCACCATAACCTGTACGTTTTAATACACTGATCTGTACTGACGCAAAAACACTGAAACATTTTTTATGTTACACCTTGTCTAAATTTATTTTATGAATTTGTCGATATTAGTTAAGCTGAATGTTAGTTATAAGTGTTCTCAAAATATAACGTTGTAAATCATAAATCAAGCGTGACGAACGCATAACCTATGAAATAGGTTATTTTTATTTTTTACTTGTAATAGTAATATCAAAGATATCACTAGTCTATCTTATATCAAAAAATTCTTTAGCTATTGTGTAGGCATAAACTTTCTTTTTTGTGTCTCAAAGAACTGACACCTGAGATTTTAATAATATTAATGTTCAAAATAAAGAATATCTGGACTTAGCCAGATTTACTGCTTATGTTCTGAGCAAGCCTTACAGGGTATGTAATAACTTATTTACAATTGTACATCATTGTATGTCTTTAATTATATTTGTTTGAATTCTCTATCAAGGGTATGAATAAAAACCCATTATTAACAGCATAACTCGACTTAATTTATTTCTAAAAAGTAACTAAATATCTTATGCAGAAAAATTCAAAACAACCTTCAGTTGTGATTAAAGATTTTGAATTGAATTGCCATAAAGGTAATAAACAATTATTTTAATTTTTTTTTTAAATCATTAATTAATTCTATTCATTGGTTTTCCACGGGATTTTCCCAAAATAAATCCGTGTGGCGCCCACTATTAAACGAGGCAACTTAACCTTGTAGCTAAAGTGAGTTGGTTTTTTTGTAAACCGTTTTGACAGCTTATTGAACTTCTAGAAAACACGACCAGGTACATGAAAGTATATTATATTTATTCTATTGTCCAGACATTACTAGACGTAACGTACTTAGACTGTTATCGAACTGGAAGAGAAGTTTCACAGCTAGTATCAACAAGACGATCACCATCATCAAGCGACCAACTATTATACTTTACTATTAACTTAAGCAAAGCTAGTATTTGAGTAATATTAACACAACTATTTTATTTGTTTTATCTAAGGGAATTCTTTTCAGACAATTATAATTCTACAATTGTAAACACACTTTGAGTAACCCCGAATGTTACATTTTAAATGGTTTTATCAAATTAGTATCTTTCAATTTTCAACCACCACAAACTTTAATATATTTCAAAATAATATTTTACACATAATTAAATTTTATTTAAACACGACCTTTAATATTTTTAATACCTCAAATAATTTGCACTTAGGGTACTACCGGTTTTGCATTTAATTACAATATATATATATATATTTATATTTTTGTATATAAAATATATATATATATAAACAAACATGGGTTAATCTTTAATAAAATCCATTCAACAACTATAAGTAAACAGAAACACTTGTGCACTTACAAACTAAAAGCATGCACTAAATAAATCTAGCACAGTGTATATAAAGTAGAAACAAAAACAACCAGAAAATGTGTAATAAATATAAAAAATAGTGTTCACTATACATGTAAAACATGGTTCACATATGTATTTAAAAATGTAGTACAAATTAACAAATACCAATGAATTTTCATATAAACAGCTGAAAGCGTTTTATTAAATGGTTAATAATTTGTACCTTAAAATTCTTCTTTCAAGAATACACTGTTCCTTTTATAATATAAGAATTTGAAATATATTGTTAATAAATATGTTTTTTGGAAGTCCTTTATACATATAACACTTCCACTGTGCAGTTTACACCTAAGAATTACATAATAGCCATGAATGTATTCTTCTAGCATACTGTTACACTATACTACCTAAAAAAAATAAACAACTTCCAAAACAGGAAAACTAAAAAATGACACCAACAGTAAGACAAAAAGTTATAAGATTCTGAATGTGGAAACTGTAAAAACATATAGCACCTTATCCATAAATGGATTTCATGAAAGATTTTAAATATTAACATTAATCTTATAAATTTCAGTGATATGGTCTGTATAAAACAAATTGCAAATTAAAGATACAAATGTAATTAACGTACAACACCTGTTTTCGAGAAAAACGTAATAGCTACAAAAGATTTGTGTTAGTGTTTATATTACTTAGCAGTGATAGAAACAATACAATACATTAATAGTTATGGTGAAAATTTGTTGAACAAAACATAACACACTAGAGAGACGTTAATTCTGATGAATGATTTACATAGTACTCTAGACTTCCATGTCTAGACCACACAAGCAAATGGAAGCACATAACAGATTCGTAATGATAATTATAACTAGAAATAACTGCTATTACAGTAAACCCTCGATTTAACGCACCAATTGGGGCTGAGGGGTGTCCGTTAAATCAAAAGTCCGTTAAATAGCAAATTTTGTTTTTTGAGGATATATTTAAATCAAATAGGCCTATAACACTTGAAATTTTAATACTATTAATACCATTCAAATACCGTATTGTTCCGAATACAAGCCACACTTTTTCTCCTAAAAACATGATCGCTAATTTGGCCTGCGGCTTGCATTCGCGCGCTAACGAAATTTGAAGTTATACCTGACTTCTGGCGGGACGAACGCTTTTGGTATCTATGAGTTGTTTACTGCCTAAGCAACAGCAGTTTGCCCGGCTGTAGTTAACTCTGGCGTTATGATTTATGACTACAACCGAATGTTTTAACAGCAAACTGAAGAAAGAATAGGAAGATAAAGTGTAAGTGCGTGCGCATGCGCACGTGCTCGCACCCTTCTGTAGGCAGCAAGACGAGTAGAGGGGGTGTGAGTAACATGTTTCTAAATAACGGGTAAACTGCCAGTGTGGTTTTCTATTGTAACAGCGACAACATCGCTTATCTGTACTTTGTTTTCATTCGGCGTTTTTGTAGTGCGTTTGCGGTATGAGTGATATTGTGGAGACTAAAGGCACGCAGTCAAATCAAATTAAACGTAACCCGTACGATGCGAATTATAAATTAATTGTGATACAAAATGTAGAAAAAACATGCAATCGCGAAGCTGCAAGGAAATCGATATTGATGAATCCTGTATTCGACGATGGAGAAAACAGAAGGAACGACTTTTAAATGCAAATACTGCGCGACGAGCATTCGCGGGACCTCAAGTTGGGCGTTTTGTAGCAGTAGAGTCCAGCGTCTGTGAATACGTACGGCTTTTAAGAAGGCAAGGACTCCCTGTCACTAGACACGTTTTAAAATTAAAAGCTTTAGAAATCGCAGTAGATTTAAAAGTCTCCGGTTTCAAAGCCAGCTTCGGGTGAATGATGCGGCGAAATGGATTTGCGCTTAAATGACATACATCACTCGCGCTAAAACTACCGAGTGACTACGAAGAAAAACTCCTACAGTATCAGCGATCTGTCATTCATTTACGCAAGAAGCATAATTATTCACTTGAACACATGGGAAATGCCGATGAAATGCCCATATTTTTTGTTTACGTATATTTACGGTGGACCAAAAGGGAACCAAATCTGTAACAATAAAGATTACGGGAAATGAAAAATTACGTGCCAGTATAATGCTTGCTGTATTAGCCGATGGACGAATATTTCACAGTGAAATAAGATATTATATTGATCAGTGTATATTGTTCAGTGTTAGTCGTCGTGATGTCTTCCACTGAACGTGCGCGACGCCTGCGTCAACGACAATGCAAAGACAGGGATCGTGAAGAATTAAATAAATTCTTGATGAATACTCCGTTCTCATCAAATACAATTGAAGATGAGAAAATTTGCGTGTTTCAAAACAAGAAACAAGAAGAAAAGAAACGAAAGAATGCTGCGATAGCCAAGCAATATCGCCAGAACAGGAGAGTCTGCAGTTTATGCACATTATACGTTTCAAAAGCCTAATATGCTTTGATGTTGAGGTTTTTTCCCCTTCAAATTCTGTCCGTTAAATCCGAAGTCCGTTAAACCGAGGTCCGTTAAATCGAGGGTTTACTGTACTAGCTACATAAACCAAAATGTGGGAATATTTTAATTATATTCATAATTTCTTATTTAAGTTGAAAAAGAAAATGAGTCATGTAGCGGTTGGATTTTCAGATATCTTAATTACTGAACTTATGCCTGAATTTAACATTTAATAAACCAGAAAGACTTGTTGAGAAACTAGCCTATGTTATGGCAAAACAATATTTTTGTATACTTTAATAAACTTGTAACTAATCATAAATTAAATCAAAATAAAACTCATTTGTTTGCAAAACAAGTTTCATAATGAGAACTAGATTATAAATTCGCTTGTTTAGCTTTAACAAATTTATCTTGAAAAAACTATACATCCTAACAGAATGATACCAAACATAAACTTAACAAGAGATCTAAAAGTTGAGCTTAGCATTTCAAGTCTCTGAACTGTGACACTAGTTACCAACAGACAATTCACAAAAACATTACTTGTTATCTATTAGTGCAATGTACAAGGTCTGCCAACATTACTATTTTCATAGCAGTGGTACTTATCAAACCATGGTGAATATTAAGTAAACTTATTTTTGCGAATTATCTGCACATCTTTTATAACTTATTATTTATATAAGAAGTTATATAGTTAATGATTCTGTCATCCTCAAGCACATCCATGTGATCCATATTAGGAAATGTCTGATGATAGACTTTTTGTTTCTGTTTCCAAAGTATACAAGCTTCTAAACTACGCTTGTTTACGGTACCATCACCATCTCCTAATACAAAATCTGGATACCCGTCAGGAAATTTACCAGGTTTGTACACTAATCTGTAAAACAACATGAATAAATTATAAGTATTTTGACAGCATAGGTGATTGGAAGTGTACGAAACAGACAAAAGACATTTTAATTCTCAGCAGTACACCTTACCTTAGTTTGTAAATTTTATATACTTTGAGAAACTTTTATAGAAATAATTCTCTTTTGAGAAAATATATATTGAAAGAAAATATTAACATTCATATAGAAATAAAGAAACTTATTGTTGAGAATAGAAACGCTAGAGCGAAACAGCACAGATATTACTTTCCAGGAGACAAATAGTAAATACAATCAGTGGAATAATAAACTCAAACTACCAATAAAACAATGTTACGTTTTATTATATTTATAAATTTATTAATAAACCTTGTTTGCATTTTTTACATTTGCGGCTAGTGTAGCCGCCATGTTGTCTAGTACCAACTCAAATTTTTTACTTACCGTGTCCAGGGTCTCGTTGTTTGAGCTGAAAGAACAATATGGCTATTTTGAAATAAAGAAAAAATTTGAGGCGAGGAATTTGAGCCGACAAGAAAGCACACGCAGAACAAATTTTGCTACAACACGTTTCATCTTCAGATCTTCAGTCAAAATTCCTTGGCATGAACTTCATGATATTCCAGTCATTTCCTCCAATTCATCGATTGTTCTACGACGATCAAACTTGATTGCAACATGGATGTTTTCAATGTTTTCGTCCGTTTTGGAAGTCGAGGGACGTCCGGTCGTGGTTCGTCTTCAATTGACATTTGACCACTTTTAAAACGAGAAAACCACTCGTAAATCCTTGCCTGGATCAAAGCTTCCTCCCCATAAGCCATCCGAAGCATTGCGACAGTTTCTGCTGCTGATTTCCCTAACAGGAAACAGAACCTGATGTTAGCACGTTGGTATTTAATGTCTGCCATTGACAAATCGCCGAAAACATGAAACAGCGCTTACAAAAAATAGTCACACTGACCGCGCTAATGTTTCCACAACAATGCCCCTAGGGCAACTGATACAAAATGGTGTCTAGTAAAGGCACCTAGCGGGAGAAGTCGGAACTAGCGTTCTACCAACTGCCAGAGAAAAATTCTCGTTACTTTTGGGTCCCCCTCGTATATATGAATACAATATTTATTATAACAGAATATAAAACATTCAACCTCAATATCAACATTCTTCATACCCTTCTCTTGTTACATCTTATTCCCAAAATTCAAAATATTTCTCTAATTCTATCAGAATTTAAATAAACATTCCCCATTACAATATTACAAATACCTTCCCTTATAGAATTCATATTTCACAACAATTAAATTCATTAATAAAATTCTTATATAGAATAAAACACCTTTAAATCAACTACATCAAAACAAATTATCTATTTGAAATTGTTATCATCTTCAATTATCATAATACTTCTTAATTCAATCCAAAATCATTTAGTTATCTCATCAGCTCATCAAACTAATTCATTTTAATATTTACTAATGCGTTACTAATACTTTAGTAACCTCCTTCTCCATCATTATCTAATATCCCCCCCATCCCAGTTACAATTAGGTAAATAACCTGCCGGGTAAACCGGATCAAGTATTTACCTTGTGCACAGATGCGTTATCTGTGCCCCTGGCTTGTAACGGCCAGCTCCTTTTCTACACACACTATTATTTCCTGATGGTGGACTATAGCGCCCATTTGCATCCACAAGAACTGCAGTTTAATTAGGGTGTAGACGCTGCCTACTCCGTTCTTGCTTCAGCGTTATATAAAAATTCGGCATTACTGATGTCCGAGGACACCAGTAATCCTACTATAATGATTCATACGCCCTTAACACGGCACTATCACCCCCTTCGGCGATAGCCACTGTTCCATAGTTATGTGGATTCCCCAGATATAAAACCCCCTATTAATTTCTAAATTATACCAATTTCACAGGCAACCAACTATGGTCAGTTTTACAATAATTCTGCCCACAGCTGATTGTCATCCAAAACCACGGTCTGGGCTGGTAAGGCAGAGATCGCCTGAAAATGGGGAATCTATTTAAAACATGTTATACATTTAAAATTACATTGTTACTACAACTCACAAAAAGTAAAAAAAAAAACATTATATGTTACAACAAATTTCACAAACATTATCATTTAATTTTCACTGTCCATTAATCAGTTCTGTATTATCATCATAGCTTTACTATGTCCTTGGAACTACTTCATTTCCATTAGAGATTACACTCAACTTTGATCTATTCACAATTACATCATTTTCTTTTTTACTATCACCAGACACTGGTCTGCTATTCTCTATTTCTGATATTTAAAATACTATCTCCCTTGGAGTTAGACTAGGTACACATGTAAACGTTCTAACTTCTTTTTTCTATAATAGTCTCTAACAAGTGCAACAAGTATACTATAATGCTAATTTGGTCACCTTAATTTTTCTAAATTCTAAATTTAAATTATACCTACTTCTTTCACATAGCTTAGATGTTAGTTACAAGTTTTTAAAAATTATTATGTGTATTTCACTACCGAGTAGTATAGTTACTCATTAGTGACTATACTACTTGGTAACGAAACAACTCCTAACGAGTTGCACTTGTTATTTACATTACTTTTGGATTGTTTTATTTAATAAAATAAAACTCTTATACGTTCGTGGATAATTGCCATTTTTTTTTAACACTAAGTTATTTTTATTACATTTTAAAATTTCACATTTACTCTCCTCATTTATTTAATATTATATATTGTAACATTACATAACTCCTGCCCAATACTGATAAGTAATAAAGAAATATTCATGTAATCATAAGAATAATAAAATCAGTGATTACCCATTCTAAAAGTCAGAAATGGGGATTATGTATCGTACTATAAAAACCTTTGTACCACAAAACACTGTAGCAATTGAAAACAATGTACTAAGTGTAATCATAAAAGTGCGGTGTGTGCAAAGTGAAACATAGTATGTTATGTGGAAGTGTTAAAAATTTAAAAAGGACATCTCAAAAAATTGTGATGCAGATGCAAGATGCAGTATTATAGTAATAAACTGTAATACTAATGATAAGTTGTTGTAGTTTTGTGTAGTTAGGCCACAAAGGCAATATCACTGTAATTAATATATTATTTTTGTTTATGTTTAAAGGAATCCAGGGTTATATCAAACTAATAATGGCTAATTAATATAATATTGAGAGATGGAGTAGAAAACAAAATAATGTAGAGTAAGAATACATTAACTGAAATATAAGTCATAAATAAACTAAAATAAAAATCATTAAATTATAAAATACCGGTAGCCAAGTTTAAATAAAGAGGTGAAGAAAAACATTATATAAGTTAAATTTAATTATAGTTAAAATTTGTAAAGGAGTATTTTTTCTAAAAGAAGAAATGAAGTAATAATAATTAATACTAGTCTATTTACTAAAATGGTACCTAGGTTAGCCAATAAAAAACCATCAATTTCTTGGTTACCAAGAGTAACTAATCAACAAGAAATAAATTAATTGTTCAATTGTATTCAAAGTGAGTAGATGAAAGAAATGTAATGTCCAGTAAAATTTTAAAAAATTTATAACTATCATTCGGAACAAACCACTACAAAATTAATGAAACGAGTCAGCACCATTCATTACATCAGAGACATCCTTTGAACTACAATAATGCATGCCAGAAAATAGATGGAAACTGTAAATCCAGCTAACAACCTCTCGGCATAGACTCCAGAATTAAAATATCTTTGGGTGAGATCGTCTCCTTTAATACATAAAACATTTACACATCACCAATAAGTAACGAACACTAGAAACAGTACCACATATTCCAATTCATAAGAAAACTGAGGGTGAACAATATAAACTTTAATTTATTTAACAAAAATTTTATCAAACGTGTGTGCATGGTGAAACTATGGCAGCCATTTTCCTTGTCTTACTGTAGGTGAAGACACGTAGTCTGCGCTCTGGCGGTTTAAAAACAAACTCATTGAATCAGATTTTAAAGTAAACAAATATTATTTAATGTATAGTATGATACAAAAAAAAAATATGCATTTCTGACTTTCTTAAAGTTCAAAGAACCTCCAATAACCCTGGGAAATATAATTAATTAATTTTTCTTTCTAAAAAAACTGTAATTGAAAACATTTGTTGTGTGTTATATGTAATATAAAACTAATATCGAAATAATGTTGTAATTTCGAAAAATAATCGATTGTCAATTTATGATTTGGAGACAATAGTATCCAATGAATAAAAATAAATTCAATAAATGCCTTGCTTTTAGGTAATTGATTGTGTATTATTTCTAGTAGGTAGTAGTTTGTTACAGGAAAATAAGGAATAGCTGAGAAGAGTAAGAAAATCAGCCCTGTCAACAGAAAATTATTAAGTACTGCAAAAATAACATAACCTTAAATGGGTTCATAAATAGAAAACAGCTGATGCAACGAACGGAAAAATTTTAAAGTACTAGATCGTGTACAAAGAGAGTAATTCTCTTTAGCTCTCTTTCACTCTCTCTCCTACCTATCTTCAAACAACTGCCCTGATTTGATACAAAATTGAGATAACTTGGTTAATATAATTCATAACCACACACTCTCGATTAAAAAATAAATAACATTTTTAGGATACAAACGTATTACGCATAACAGATAAATGGACGTAAACCCGATAGTGATTTCTTGTTACTAATGACGCTGACAACGTAGGGCTTAAAAAGAAGTCAAATCGTTCAGTTAAAGAATGTTACAAATGGCGCTCAACTTAAAGGGCTTAAATTAGGAAGGAATTTCGAGATATACACAAATTAATATAACGAAAAACCTAATTTTTATCGGCAACTATAAGAAGACAAGAAATGCATAATACCAGAGGCAGGTCAAAGAAGAGGGCAGAAGACACGGAGAAGGAAGAAGGTGGACAGGAACAAGAAATAGAAGTAGTCACGGACAGTGAAAAGGAACAACAGACAGGCGATAAAGAAGAAACCGAAGTAATTATGGACACGGAAAAGGAAATAATTGAAGAGGATGCCCAAGGGGACCAACCAGATAAATCCATCCAAAAGGAAGACATAAGCATGCGGGAGATGTTGAGAATTATAATGGAAAGCAATAAACAAACAAATGAGAAAAATAACGAAATTCTAAGGAAAATAAGGAAAACTTGAGGAAACAAAACGAAACCTTGAGTGAGAAATTTGATAAAATAGTGTAGCGGGTCATTTTTGGGTATTTTTTATTTTAACCTTATGGGGCATTTATATGTTTCTATTTCCTTTCATTTTGGGCGGGCTTGTAAAAAAGGAGTTATGAAAATTATTGTGTAACGAAATTCATTCCATTCTCACAGAACGCATGGCAACGTTATTTCCATTGTGGAACAGAACAGTGTTAAGCAACAGTTTGAAACAAAGGCAGAGACGCAGTTTGTTGTTGAGCAATGCGGCTGAAGAATTTGCCCCCTTCAAAATTCTAAGAACTTTGCAAGTGTGTCGACGCACAGGCGCGAATACCCACGCAAGCGCGCTCAAAAGGACGCTCTGACTAAAAACTCAAGATGGCCAGAGTGTAAAAAATATTCGTCGTCTCTACAAGATCTCCCGGAAATACTGCCAAGACAGTGCTTACTATCAATGACGTCCGCAGAGCCAAAGCCAAAATTGTACTTTGGTACATGGAATATAACTTCAATATTCCATATATAAAATGGTTACCTAACAGCAAATGAGCAATGAGCGACGAAAACATAGTGGCAGTGAACCACTATTTCCCTCCAGAGAAAGCAACATGTACCTGTTACGTTCTCGGTGACAGCCCAGTCGACTAACAACCCACGCCGCGCGTGGCTGCTATCAGGTTGTGCCCGGGCAAAATTTCATATTTTTTCATAAGTCGGCCGACAAAATAATTATGTGAGTCTCCAAAACACAGATTACAGTGCATCTAGTGACGATGAATAATTATTGAACTTGATTAAATGCTACCAGCTTACAAAAATCCGGAGTGTGAAAGACTGTGGTAAACGCAACACGTGGTCGGGTAGTACGACGCCACATACGTAATATTACCTAATAAAGACTTGTCGTTTATTTTACATAAAAATGGGTTTTTGTATTAATACGGGGTGTTAAGAATGTGAGTAGTGAATGAGCAGGCTGGGCTATTTTAAAGTACGTAAGTAGTAGAAGTTAAGCCTAGTACGTAAGCTGTAGGAGTTACACAATTTCTAAAACATGTAAACCTATAAATATGAAATTGGAAATTTGATAAATGGAAAACTGATAGATTCAATATTTCTGATTAATAAACAAAAATGATTTCTCTTCCAAAAAATTGAGAGTTAGTTTCTTTCAAAACCTTAGTTCGTTTTATGTGCTGTCAGAGTTCGTCGAACGAAATGGGTTTACCTCCACTACACGATCCGGCCAGATCCAAGTCGAAAGGTAAGTGGAAGTTGTTAACCTAATTTGAATAAATAATATACCGAAAAAAAAAATAAAGTTACAATAGATGAAAACTCAAGAAAACAAAATGGAACCTTGAGCGAGAAATTTGATAAAATAGATGAAAATTTTAGGAAACAGGAGGAAAATAACAAGCAAACCAATGAGAAAATATACGGTATTCAGGAAAGTTTAGTAAAACAACTAAACGAAAAAATTGAGACCATTCATGGAGATATAAGACAAACCATGAATGAACAAAACCATGAATTGAGAGAAATTATTAACAGTCAAAGGGAAGATATGAAAACCAAATTTGAAGAAAATAATAAAAATATAAAACAAATTCATGAGAAGACTGAAATGGTCAGTAATACACTTAGCCAAAGAGTAGATGAATACAAGGAGGAAGCAGAAAAAAAATAATAGAAACCAACCAAAGATTAGATAAAACCAAAGAAACGATTGAACAAATTAGAACAGGAATGGATGCCCGAATGGATCGAGAGGAACAAAGTAATCAAGTTCGAATAATGGCCATACGCCAGGAGAATAGTGATCAATTGGACAGTATGAAAAGCAACCTAACCAGTAAATTCACTGATTTTAATGAGACAATAGAAAACGTAAAGAACCAGTTTAATAATCAGGGAGAAAAACTAGAAAATTTACAACATTTACAAACAAACCTACAAGGGGAGGTAGATAGAATGGGTTTAAGATCAACATGCAACGCTCAACATACTATCGAAGATAGTAGAGAAAGTGTAAACTTTCGAGATTATCGAAGAAACCCACTAGAATTTTTAGGAAGAGTGGATGAAATATTAAACCGGTCAAAAGAAAACCGATGGAACATGATCAAAGGTACACTAGATGAGTGTTTTAAAAACATCAATGACAATTGGTGGACTGTCATTAGAAACGAGGTGTGTGATTATGAAAATTTTAAAAGGTTGTTCAAGCTGAAGTACTGGTCCGAATCAGTGAAAAATATTATTCGAGACGATATCTGTCATGGGAGGTATGACAGCATTAAAGGACAGACACCTACTGCTTATTTTTTGGGAAAGGTATGTGTGGCAAAGTATTTAGACCCGAAGATCCCAGAAGAGTGTCTGGTAACCAAGATAGCATATCATTTTGAGGAAAAGATTATCAGTGCTCGATTAAGTAGGCAAATAAAGACAATCGGAGGTATGGAAACCCTCTTAGAGAACTATGAGCAAGAATCGTATTACAGGAGGAGTAGATGGAGATCCGGAAATACAGAGGATCGGAGAAATGAACAACCCAGAGACACTCGACCAAGAGTAAACTATGTAAGGGCCAACAATAATTATTACAATAACCGTTATCGAGGAAGAGGGCAAAATTTTAATAACCGAAATTATCAAAATAATTCGTATCAAAGAGAGGAAGGTCCGCAAAGCAGTGGGAGCAAAGAACAACCAAGATCTAGAACCAGTGAGGAAGAAAGAAGGCATTCAAACGAACCTCAACATAGTGAGAATGTTGAACAATCTAATAATAATGACGGAAGTCGGGGAAACGGGTACCAGCAGTGGGAAGAAGTGACAGCCCGTCACTGCTAGAGACAACTGGGCACAGAATTTACCAAAGTCCTAATAATAAATTAAAGAAACCAATAACAATTATCAGAAACCATTATTTAAAAATTTTACAGGCGGAAATAATGGAAGAAAGAGCAATTAAAGAATCACCATTAAATAATGATATAGTTTATATACAAATAAAATTAAATGGAGTATTAGCAGAAGCCATGATTGATACTGGAGCAAATATTTCAATTATTGACCAATTAGAGAGCTTGACAGGCTTACTGAATTAACTACCGAAAGAATACCTACATTACCAATTAACAACTTAACAATTATTGGCGCCACCGAGAAACAAAATAAGACGATTAGAAAACAAGTATTTCTGAATGTTACTAACAGGGGGATAGGAATACCTATGGGATTTTTAGTAGCCAAAGGGCTACCTTTTAGGATATTAATAGGGTGTGATATGCTACGGCGACACACTGCAGTTATAAATCTGGCCAGTGGTAAAGTTACACTGAGTACAGAAGAAGGTGAGTTATCGGCTGAGATAATTGGTTGCCAAAATGCCCCTCAGTGTCTGAGCTTATACTATATTAGGGAGAATAATAGGTTAACCATAGGTAAAAATGCTAAAGTAACAGAGTCAGAGATGTGGCAAGGGAAGATAGAAGAGATTATGGAGTTTCAAGATAGGCAGACCCAAGAAACAATCAGTGTAGAAGAAAAACATCAACTTATAGAAATTTATAATAAATACAGAACGGTATTCTCGGATTCACCAGGAAAAGCTAAAAACTTCCTGTGTGAATTAAAGTTCAAGGACAATGTCAATTTTAATAAAAGGTCTTATCCCATTGCTCAAGCTTTGAAAGAAGCAGCAAGAAAAGAAATTCAAAGATGATAATGGAAGATATAATTGAAAGAAGGAATTCCCCGTATACCAGTCCATTGGTAGCTATACCAAAGAAAGATGGTCAAGTAAGATTATGCCTCGATGCTCAAGAGCTAAATAAGATGCTCATTAATGACCGCACGTCTCCAGGTGAGATTGATGAGATAATGAAGAAATTTTATGGATGTAAGTACATGAGTACTTGGGATGCCGTTTGCGGTTATTGGCAGATAGAATTGCATCCTAACAGTAGACAATATGTCGCTTTTATATTTGAAGGACGAAATTATCATTTCAAACGTTTGCCTTTTGGATTGGTAAATTCTGTGGCCGTGTTCATTCAATGTATGGACCAAATTCTGGGTAAAGAAGTTTTAGATTTCACAACAGTATATGTCGATGACATATTGATTACTTCGTGTACGTGGAAGGAGCATTGTAATAGAGTGGAAACGGTATTAAATAAGCAGCTACAAAATAATATAACATTGAAATTAGACAAATCAAAATTTATCACACATGAATTACCATTTTTAGGATTCATTCTGTCTGCTAATGGGATAAAACCATCACCCGAAAAAGTAAAAGCTATCCAGGATTTTCCGAAACCGAAGAATTTAAAACAACTACAATCTTTTTTGGGAATATGCAACTATTACCGGAAATTTCAACATGGTTATTCAGAAGTGACAGCAAATTTCCAACAGTTACTGTCGAAGAAAAACAAATGGAAGTGGGAAGAAAATGAAGACAATAATTTTAAATTAATAAAAGATAAATTCTTAAATAGCATAATGCTACACCACCCAAATTTCAATAAAAGTTTTTTCATCAATTGTGATGCCAGCAATATTAGTCTTGGAAGTGAATCATATCAGGAAGATAAGGAAGGCAATCATTGGGTAATCAGTTTTGCCAGCAGAGTACTGAGTAGTTGTGAGCGAAATTATACAGTGACTGAAAAGGAACTACTGAGTGTTGTGTTTTCTTGTTTAAAATTCTGTACATTTATATTGGGATACCCAGTAACTATAAGGACCGACCATAGGTCAATATCATTTTTGAAAAACTGTAAGCTTAACCACGGTAGGCTCACCAGATGGGTGTTGATACTTCAAGAATACAATTTAAATTGGGAATATATCCCAGGGAAAAAGAATATCATAGCAGACAGACTGCTGTCACGAGTGAACCTAGAAAAAGGAACATTTGAAGTAGAGCAGGAGAGTATTGGAAAAATATATTACATTATCAAATTGAAGAAAGAGTTACAGGAAATAAACAATAAATTAAAAATAGACCAAAAAACGGACCCCAAATTAATCAAAATTAGAGACAGGATACTACAAAATGATCCTATTATAACAACTTTTTTCTGTATTCATGAAGAACCTTTTCAGCCGGCCAACCATTAAGGATCATGTGTGGAGAATGTATGTACCCGAAGTAACTGAAGTAGCCATAATAAAGGACTACCATGAAAGATATGGTCATATGGGACCACTCAAGGTTATTAAAGCGTTATCAGAACATTGCTATATAAAAGCAATAAATAAGCGAGTAAGATTAGTACTAAGAAACTGCAAAATATGCCAATTAGTAAAAATAAATAATGAAAAAAGAACTGGAGCTATGATTACAATAACAACCAACTATAAACTTGAAAAAACCTTCCTAGACATATGTGGCCCTTTTCCCAGAAGTGGAGGGAGACATAGATTTAAATATATAATAATTATTTTCGATCATTATACCAAGTATACAAAACTCTACCCAATCAGTAGAGCCACCACAAAGAAAATTTTAGAAGTTATTATTCAGAAGTACCTGCTAGAAGTGGGAAAACCAGAAACCATAGTAACTGACCATGGGACCCAGTTTCGAGGAAAGAAGTGGAAGGAGGAATTGCTGAAATTTGACATAAGAACATATAAAACATCAGTATATCACCTGAGTAGTAATCCTGCAGAACGTGTCTTCAGGGAAGTTGGGAGAATTTACTTGTCACCAAGAACATAGTGAGTGGAGCCAGTACCTTGAACCAGCTGAAACCTTCCTTAACTGGTCATACCATGAAACGATTGGGACCAGTCATTATCAAGTAATGTTTGAAAAACCACCACCGCGAGAAACCATATCATTAGTGAATTTTCCTCCAGGAGAGAGAGTAGGGTTTAATAAAATAGAAATGCATAATAGGTTGCTGCATAAAGCTGAACATTTATATAAAAAGGAAACGGGTAAGAAGAAAAGATTTAACACATATAAAGTAGGGGATAAGGTACTAATGAAAAATAGACAACTACCTTGTTCTATAGAGGGTATAGCGAGGAAGTTACTTCTACTTTATACTGGGCCATACCTAGTAACCCAGGTGAAGGGAAATAATACATATTAAATAAAGTCAATTAATAATAACAAAATAAAAGGTGTATATAACCAAGCAGAAATGAAAATATATTATGAAGACTGATAAAGGGAGGAGAAGAATGAGGAAGTCAATGATTAATTTTAAAAAGGAAATAAAAAAACAAATCTGTTTTAGTGGGGGAGCTTTAGGTAACATTAAATAACCCCTGCCCAATACTGATAAGTAATAAAGAAATATTCATGTAATCATAAGAATAATAAAATCAGTGATTACCCATTCTAAAAGTCAGAAATGGGGATTATGTATCGTACTATAAAAACCTTTGTACCACAAAACACTGTAGCAATTGAAAACAATGTACTAAGTGTAATCATAAAAGTGCGGTGTGTGCAAAGTGAAACATAGTATGTTATGTGGAAGTGTTAAAAATTTAAAAAGGACATCTCAAAAAATTGTGATGCAGATGCAAGATGCAGTATTATAGTAATAAACTGTAATACTAATGATAAGTTGTTGTAGTTTTGTGTAGTTAGGCCACAAAGGCAATATCACTGTAATTAATATATTATTTTTGTTTATGTTTAAAGGAATCCAGGGTTATATCAAACTAATAATGGCTAATTAATATAATATTGAGAGATGGAGTAGAAAACAAAATAATGTAGAGTAAGAATATATTAACTGAAATATAAGTCATAAATAAACTAAAATAAAAATCATTAAATTATAAAATACCGGTAGCCAAGTTTAAATAAAGAGGTGAAGAAAAAATTATATAAATTAAATTTAATTATAGTTAAAATTTGTAAAGGAGTATTTTTTCTAAAAGAAGAAATGAAGTAATAATAATTAATACTAGCCTATTTACTAAAACGGTACCTAGGTTAGCCAATAAAAAACCATCAATTTCTTGGTTACCAAGAGTAACTAATCAACAAGAAATAAATTAATTGTTCAATTGTATTCAAAGTGAGTAGATGAAAGAAATGTAATGTCCAGTAAAATTTTAAAAAATTTATAACTATCATTCGGAACAAACCACTACAAAATTAATGAAACGAGTCAGCACCATCCACTACATCAGAGACATCCTTTGAACTACAATAATTCATGCCAGAAAATCAATGGAAACTGTAAATCCAGCTAACAACCTCTCGGCCTAGACTCCAGAATTAAAATATCTTTGGGTGAGATCGTCTCCTTTAATACATAAAAAATTTACACATCACCAATAAGTAACGAACACTAGAAACAGTACCACATATTCCAATTCATAAGAAAACTGAGGGTGAACAATATAAACTTTAATTTATTTAACAAAAATTTTGTCAAATGTGTGTGCATGGTGAAACTATGGCAGCCATTTTCCTTGTGTACTGTAGGTGAAGACACGTAGTCTGCGCTCTGGCGGTTTAAAAACAAACTCATTGAATCAGATTTTAAAGTAAACAAATATTATTTAATGTATAGTATGATACAAAAAAAAATATGCATTTCTGACTTTCTTAAAGTTCAAAGAACCTCCAATAACCCTGGGAAATATAATTAATTAATTTTTCTTTCTAAAAAAACTCTAATTGAAAACATTTGTTGTGAGTTATATGTAATATAAAACTAATATCGAAATAATGTTGTAATTTCGAAAAATAATCGATTGTCAATTTATGATTTGGAGACAATAGTATCCAATGAATAAAAATAAATTCAATAAATGCCTTGCTTTTAGGTAACTGATTGTGTATTATTTCTAGTAGGTAGTAGTTTGTTACAGGAAAATAAGGAATAGCTGAGAAGAGTAAGAAAATCAGCCCTGTCAACAGAAAATTATTAAGTACTGCAAAAATAACATAACCTTAAATGGGTTTGTAAATAGAAAACAGCTGATGCAACGAACGGAAAAATTTTAAAGTACTAGATCGTGTACAAAGAGAGTAATTCTCTTTAGCTCTCTTTCAGTCTCTCTCCTACCTATCTTCAAACAACTGCCCTGATTTGATACAAAATTGAGATAACTTGGTTAATATAATTCATAACCACACACTCTAAATTAAAAAATAAATAACATTTTTAGGATACAAACGTATTACGCATAACAGATAAATGGACGTAAACCCGATACAGTGATTTCTTGTTACAAATGACGCTGACAACGTAGGGCTTAAAAAGAAGTCAAATCGTTCAGTTAAAGAATGTTACAAATGGCGCTCAACTTAAAGGGCTTAAATTAGGAAGGAATTTCGAGATATACACAAATTAATATAACGAAAAACCTAATTTTTATCGGCAACTATAAGAAGACAAGAAATGCATAATACCAGAGGCAGGTCAAAGAAGAGGGCAGAAGACACGGAGAAGGAAGAAGGTGGACAGGAACAAGAAATAGAAGTAGTCACGGACAGTGAAAAGGAACAACAGACAGGCGATAAAGAAGAAACCGAAGTAATTATGGACACGGAAAAGGAAATAATTGAAGAGGATGCCCAAGGGGACCAACCAGATAAATCCATCCAAAAGGAAGACATGAGCATTCGGGAGATGTTGAGAATTATAATGGAAAGCAATAAACAAACAAATGAGAAAAATAACGAAATTCTAAGGAAAATAAGGAAAACTTGAGGAAACAAAACGAAAGCTTGAGCGAGAAATTTGATAAAATAGATGAAAACTCAAGAAAACAAAATGGAACCTTGAGCGAGAAATTTGATAAAATAGATGAAAATTTTAGGAAACAGGAGGAAAATAACAAGCAAACCAATGAGAAAATATACGGTATTCAGGAAAGTTTAGTAAAACAACTAAACGAAAAAATTGAGACCATTCATGGAGATATAAGACAAACCATGAATGAACAAAACCATGAATTGAGAGAAATTATTAACAGTCAAAGGGAAGATATGAAAACCAAATTTGAAGAAAATAATAAAAATATAAAACAAATTCATGAGAAGACTGAAATGGTCAGTAATACACTTAGCCAAAGAGTAGATGAATACAAGGAGGAAGCAGAAAAAAAATAATAGAAACCAACCAAAGATTAGATAAAACCAAAGAAACGATTGAACAAATTAGAACAGGAATGGATGCCCGAATGGATCGAGAGGAACAAAGTAATCAAGTTCGAATAATGGCCATACGCCAGGAGAATAGTGATCAATTGGACAGTATGAAAAGCAACCTAACCAGTAAATTCACTGATTTTAATGAGACAATAGAAAACGTAAAGAACCAGTTTAATAATCAGGGAGAAAAACTAGAAAATTTACAACATTTACAAACAAACCTACAAGGGGAGGTAGATAGAATGGGTTTAAGATCAACATGCAACGCTCAACATACTATCGAAGATAGTAGAGAAAGTGTAAACTTTCGAGATTATCGAAGAAACCCACTAGAATTTTTAGGAAGAGTGGATGAAATATTAAACCGGTCAAAAGAAAACCGATGGAACATGATCAAAGGTACACTAGATGAGTGTTTTAAAAACATCAATGACAATTGGTGGACTGTCATTAGAAACGAGGTGTGTGATTATGAAAATTTTAAAAGGTTGTTCAAGCTGAAGTACTGGTCCGAATCAGTGCAAAATATTATTCGAGACGATATCTGTCATGGGAGGTATGACAGCATTAAAGGACAGACATCTACTGCTTATTTTTTGGGAAAGGTATGTGTGGCAAAGTATTTAGACCCGAAGATCCCAGAAGAGTGTCTGATAAACAAGATAGCATATCATTTTGAGGAAAAGATTATCAGTGCTCGATTAAGTAGGCAAATAAAGACAATCGGAGGTATGGAAACCCTCTTAGAGAACTATGAGCAAGAATCGTATTACAGGAGGAGTAGATGGAGATCCGGAAATACAGAGGATCGGAGAAATGAACAACCCAGAGACACTCGACCAAGAGTAAACTATGTAAGGGCCAACAATAATTATTACAATAACCGTTATCGAGGAAGAGGGCAAAATTTTAATAACCGAAATTATCAAAATAATTCGTATCAAAGAGAGGAAGGTCCGCAAAGAAGTAGGAGCGAAGAACAACCAAGATCTAGAACCAGTGAGGAAGAAAGAAGGCATTCAAACGAACCTCAACATAGTGAGAATGTTGAACAATCTAATAATAATGACGGAAGTCGGGGAAATGGGTACCAGCAGTGAGAAGAAGTGACAGCCCATCACTGCTAGAGACAACCGGGCACAGAATTTACCAAAGTCCTAATAATAAATTAAAGAAACCAATAACAATTATCAGAAACCATTATTTAAAAATTTTACAGCCGGAAATAATGGAAGAAAGAGGAATTAAAGAATCACCATTAAATAATGATATAGTTTATATACAAATAAAATTAAATGGAGTATTAGCAGAAGCCATGATTGATACTGGAGCAAATATTTCAATTATTGACCAATTAGAGAGCTTGACAGGCTTACTGAATTAACTACCGAAAGAATACCTACATTACCAATTAACAACTTAACAATTATTGGCGCCACCGGGAAACAAAATAAGACGATTAGAAAACAAGTATTTCTGAATGTTACTAACAGGGGGATAGGAATACCTATGGGATTTTTAGTAGCCAAAGGGCTACCTTTTAGGATATTAATAGGGTGTGATATGCTACGGCGACACACTGCAGTTATAAATCTGGCCAGTGGTAAAGTTACACTGAGTACAGAAGAAGGTGAGTTATCGGCTGAGATAATTGGTTGCCAAAGTGCCCCTCAGTGTCTGAGCTTATACTATATTAGGGAGAATAATAGGTTAACCATAGGTAAAAATGCTAAAGTAACAGAGTCAGAGATGTGGCAAGGGAAGATAGAAGAGATTATGGAGTTTCAAGATAGGCAGACCCAAGAAACAATCAGTGTAGAAGAAAAACATCAACTTATAGAAATTTATAATAAACTAGTAGACCCGACAGACGTTGTCCTGTACACACGTCGTTAATTCGAAAATTTCAAACATTCTTCAATAAGCTGTAACAATCTGGACTGTTTTGATGAAAATTATTATTCAAGAGTTATTTTAATATCTAACGTCATTACATGTACACTTATCCAAATTCGACCGATCGGTAGCATGTGAGTATATACTGTGTGTGTAAGTATGCATATACTGTATGAGTAAAGTGAAATGTAGAAGCTGTGTTAACTAAAAAGATGCATCTATTACCACACTCCACGGATGAAATTTGTAGACTGGATAATAGCAGCCACTGTCTATGATTATTGACACGGATATTTCTAGGCGTCACCGAAAATTTTAAGCGAATGAAATGACTGATTACAGGCTGGGATATTATCCGTGGAGTGTGGCAATAACAGCATCGTAAATACAAACTTTAACTTGTTTTAAGTAAAGGTAAAAAATCTTACACTGAAACTATTTTATAACATTTATTTATTAATTTACAAAAACTTAATTTATCTTAATGCTATTGGATGTACAATATTTTTAGTTAATCCTTGAGGCGTATAAACAAACAAATTCGATGGTTTTCCAACTCTGGAACACGCAACATATAATTGACCGTGAGAAAAACACGGATTTTCTAAATCTAAGCCACAAATTGTCATTGTTTGGCCTTGTGACTTATTTATAGTCATAGCATATGCCAAGCGGATTGGAAATTGTAAACGTTTGAATGGTATAGGCGAATCTGAAGGAATCATTGGGATCCGTGGTAGAAGTACAACCTCACCTTGAAATTTTCCACTCAAAATAGTAGCTTCAAGAATGTTGTCCATGATTTTTTTTATAACTAATCGCGTCCCATTACATAATTTCGGAGCATTCAAATTTCGAAGCAAAATTATAGGTGAACCAATCTTCAGTCGCAAATTATGTGGTGGCATTCCCGGTAAATCTAATGAATTTAAAAATTCTACAGGATAGTTAACAACTTCATCAGGATCAACAACAGTGTCGATCGATTTAAATGTAGTTTCATTACCAGGCAGTAATTGCTGTATTTTGAAATTGATGGCATCAACATCTAAATTTTTCGCAGCTAAAATTGCTCGCTCTCGTAGCCATCCATGATTAGTATAATTATGTCTCAAATCTGGAAAGATACTGTTTATTAACTCATCTTTGGTAGCCACCATGTTGCAAAAATTCTCTGGAAGTCGAATATATTGTGTATCTTCATACAATTCAATTTTACCATTGCCAATATCCAACAATTGTTCAGAGAATCTTGACGCTAATGGATCATTTTGAAGTTGAACGCGCATACTAATAGTAAGGCATAATTTGCTGACACTTCGCCATAGATAAGATTCTTTTAAACATGCGTTTATTTCGTCTGCATATGTCGCGCGTGGAATGACTGGTAATGTTTGTCTGAAATCACCAGACAGCAACAATAGAGCACCACCGAAAAGCCTAGTATTATCCTTGATATCTTTCAGGGACCTGTCGAGAGCTTCAAGCGAATGCTTGTGGGCCATGGTACATTCATCCCAGATAATAATTTTGCATTTTCTCAAAACTTGAGCCATGCCTGAATGCTTCTTTATGTTACACATTGCTTCGGGATTTGTGTGAACATTCAAAGGTAATTTAAGCGCTGAATGCGCTGTCCGTCCACCATCAAGTAACGTTGCTGCGATTCCTGATGAAGCAATAGCCAATGCAATATGATTTTGTGATCGGATGCGCGCAAGTATCAATGAGATGAGGAATGTTTTACCAGTACCACCTGGTGCATCAAAAAAAAAGAATCCACCTTGTTGCGCTGCAATTGATACATTAATTTGATCATATACATTTCGTTGCTCAGCAGTGAGCAATTGTTCATTATTGGCAACAAAAGTAGCCAAAGAAGTTCTATCGAAGTGGTGTTCCCGTTGAACATCGCTGTTGATGGTATCTACTGCTGGGCGGTTCGGCGCTGGCATGCCGAAATGGATGAGCGGCATATTCGAAATAAGAATACAAATATCCTCAATCATTATTAATGGCTCATTATATATTTCTGCGGAGAATTCAATATTTTGATTTTGATTAGTAATTCTAATCCGATGTAAAATATCCTCACTCATTGAGTCTTTATATTTGTCCCACAGAGCAGATGCTTCAGACGGAAAACACGTTGTCAATATTATTGAAAATAATTGACGAATTTGTTGTGGAGATGAGCTCAGTGCTGCATCTGCAAGTGTGAGATCCCAATGGTTATCATCCTCCAATAAATGTAACTCACGACACGCATCGAAGAAAGTGTCGTATAAAGTACCATTGACTTTTCGCAAATATCGGAAAGATGTTGGTCCAGGAACGTTAACCAATAACAAACGCAAAAAAAAACATTCGCGTTGCTTAGGATGAACTGTATATAATCGACCTAAAGTATTTGTCATAAATATGTCGGTGAATCCTGGGACTGGAATGCCTCGTTTCCGTGGTTCCCAATTTTTTGATTGTTTATTCCACGTAAAAAATTTAGGAACATCAGTATACATTAATGTCCTTGCGAATTGACCAACAACATCTTGTCGGCAACAAAGGTTGAAAAATTCAGTAAGAGTTGTTTTTGGAGCCGTTAAAGCTTGTTGTAGTGCAGTCTGTTCTGTAAAGTAAACACGCTGTCCGTTTTCAAGATGCACAGCCAAATGTATAACAGCAGGATCCCTTTCATGTATAGGAAACGTAAAAATGCGCCAAATAGCTTCGTTACTGCTTATGTATCGACCCATTTGATAACGTGTAATTTCGTCATTGTCATTTACATTTTGAACAGCGAATACAGCTTTATCACTGCCCTTGTGAACATACTTACAAATGTATTTTATAGATTTCACTGAACTGCATAGTTCAACGTTTATGTGCGCTTTATAGGTTTTGCACAGCAATGGTGAATATGGAACTACCCAGCGATTATCAATATCTACTCTCACACCGTTTGACAGACGCAATTCATATGATTGACCGCCATTGTCTACGTCTCTACGCCGGTAAGATGGATAACCGTCAATATTGGTGATAGTATCAGATTGGCATGGTTTTGGAAAACGTTTCGTACATTTTCCATTGTCCATACATGGTGACATCATGTTTAGAGTACCACATGGACCATGGATCATATTAGTAGTTACAATGTCAAACAATTCTTGATCAACATTCGGATCTGGAATTTCGGCTGAAATAATTTTGTCGATTTCTTCTGGGCGTACTTTATCCACCAACCAAATCAAAATATGCGCATGAAGTAAACCTCGTTTTTGCCATTCAACAGAGTAAAGCCAACAACGTGTTTCACCAAATACCGAGTAATGTGTAATCAAATTCATCAAAGATTTTAATTTTTGTTTAAAAACACGTGCAGTGATATCATGGCGATGCATCGATGTTTGACCTGGCAACAACAAACTTTGAATTTCATCCCAGTTTGGATTACACGTAAATGTGATAAAAAGATCTGGTCGGCCATATGCACGTACGTAAGTCATGGCGTCTTGAATATACTCTTGCATATGACGCGGACTACCAATGTATGATGATGGGAGAATATATGCGCTACCGATGTTGTTGATGTCATTAGTTGCATCTACGTTACCAATAACGGCGTCACGCAAATGAATGTACTCCTCAGCACGAAGTTTTGTTTGATTAAATTTTATATATCGTAATCTCTCACTTTCGATTTTTACGTACATATCGACAATATACTGATGAAATAGCTGTCTGCATCGGAGAATGGTATTGTCTTCATTAGCACGAATCATCAATCGATATGCGTAGAAGTTCATAGCACTGACTTTCTTGATCAGTTCTTCACCTGCAAATAAATATATATATGAGAGATACAGAAATTATTTGAAAAAAAAAAATCTGTAAGATAGTCTATAAGTTGTACCTGTAGTTGGATTCCTTTGTTTAATATTTAAATGGTATCCATCTTCTCCTTCCCAAAATATCAACGGATACTGCAATGCATCGTAAGAACGATGATTGTCTTGAATTATTTGCATCGTATTATCTCTGCGTTGAATGCGAATGTCCCGACGTTCACATGGGTCACCAGCCATAACAACTGCAACTTCATTAATAGTTGGAACATTATATGTGCCTGCGTGCTCTCCGTAGGGCACTTTGTCTGCTTTAATGATAATGGCGTAGTTGTCGTTTTGCAGTCTGTTAGAAAAAGTCTTGAACAATTGCAACAACTGGTTATGGTTTTGCAAAAACGTTTCCAAAATGTCCACAATTTCTCGTTCCTCCATCTGCTCTATATAGTTGTAAGCGCAGCGTGTGTGTGATTGTTGCTCCTCATTGCCCATAAAATAAATTTGTAAAAATTTTGGATCGGCATCAGGCATTGGGAGCAATGAACCAATTTGGTGGTACACTTGACCTTGAATTTTGAATGTAGATTCGAAATTACGACCATCTTCATTATGAACAATTTTTGTTGCTCCAAATGATGTCATTTGGAAGCATGAATTGAATTTACGAATTTTTCGCAAAAACAATTTCGATTGAGATGTGGTGCCAGCTAAAAGTGTTTTTAAAGGTTCCGGCGGTGGATATAGCGATGGCAGTGAAATTTTTCCAGATGCGCAACATAAACCAGGTGATTCACCTTTGTACTTGAAAGCATGACAATGTTGACATTCTTTGTCCATACTACCAATCGAGATTAATGCATGTGACGAATAGTTGATTTCAGGAGCATATTCAAACGCAAGGCGATTGAGTGATGCTCTTGTCAGTGCTCGATCATTTTGCATCCGGCGTTGGTTACGTTCTCTATGTGCATCCGTCGCTTGTTGACGTGCCTCTCGTTGTCTTACTGCATTAGCACGAAGACGTCGAGTGCGTTGTACTGAATTTTCATTCGCACGTGTAGATGCAACTTGATCTCTCAGATTTGCATTATCCGCCGAGTGTTCTTCATCTGTTCTATTTATTCGACGATCATGGACCAATTGCGCGTTCGGAGTACGTCGACCAATATTTCTGGCTCTTCCTCGAAGACGTGGCATTTTTCTGCAGAAAAAAAAATACTGTAATATAATACGCAACGAATGTGAGTTTTTTATTGAGAATGAAATTTTAATTAATTAACAAAAAAGATTTATTGTAACAAATTTTAGATAAAAAACGTGCAATTTTATTTTTTTGCTTGATAATATTTAAAATGAATAATTTTTTCCAAAGTTAAAAATTTATACGAAATAAACTCAAGTAATCCACAACGAATATGGGTTATTTATTGAAAATGAAATTTTCAATTATCACCGAAAACGATTTATTCTAACAAATTTCGGATGAAAAAGGTGTAATTTTATTTTTTTGCTTCTTAATATTCAAAGTGAATAATTATTTTCAAAGTAAATAATTTTTAATAGAATTTTTTTTTTAATTTTTTGATAGTTTTCTTTTAAATAATTATTTTTATTTAAAAAATAAATAATTTTTATTAAAAACAATTGAAAAATATGTTATGAAGTCAATAAGCTACCAAATAATTTTGAGATTAGGATGGTTGTTAACAAACACACGTGTAAATTTGATGAAAAATTTATACGAAATATACTTAAATAATCCACAACGAATATGAGTTATTTATTGAAAATAAAATTTTTAATTATCACCGAAAACGATTTATTGTAACAAATTTTAGATGAAAAACGTGTAATTTTATTTTCTTGCTTCTTAATTTTGAAAATGAATAATTTTTTTAAACTATAAAATTAGTTAAATAAACATTTTCCAGTGGACCAAATTGTGAATCTAAACCATCCAGGGACCCACTCAAACACACACACAAAATTTCATCAAAATCGGAACATGAATAATAAAAACAATTTAAAAAATTTATTATGAAATTAATGAGCTACACAAATAAATTTTTAGGTTAGGTTGGTTGTTATAAAACTCACGTGTAAATTTGATAAAAAATTTATACAAAATATACTTACTTCGATTCCACCCTAAATTCGCAAAAAGTATCGTTTTTTAGGCACACTTCAAAACTCTTCAAACATCAATTTCTATTCGTAGTTAATATTTTAATTAGCACACGACTTGAACGAACACAATAATAACACAAAATTTCAAATATTTTTCTCAATTTGATCGCAGCACCAACTGTCGGGACAAACTGAAATTAAAATGCAATAATATTTAATATTTGATGCTGCGATGGTAGCGCAGTCTACCGGATCCAATGTAAAACATTCCAAAATTAACAACTACTTATAAATGAAAAATTAGTTAAATAAACATTTTCCAGTGGACCAAATTGTGAATCTAAACCATCCAGGGACCCACTCAAACACACACACAAAATTTCAATCAAAATCGGTCCAGCCGTCTAGGAGGAGTTCAGTGACATACACACGCACACACGAAATATATATATAAAGATACAGAACGGTATTCTCGGATTCACCAGGAAAAGCTAAAAACTTCCTGTGTGAGTTAAAGTTCAAGGACAATGTCAATTTTAATAAAAGGTCTTATCCCATTTCTCAAGCTTTGAAAGAAGCAGCAAGAAAAGAAATTCAAAGGATGATAATGGAAGATATAATTGAAAGAAGGAATTCCCCGTATACCAGTCCATTGGTAGCTATACCAAAGAAAGATGGTCAAGTAAGATTAAGCCTCGATGCTCGAGAGCTAAATAAGATGCTCATTAATGACCGCACGTCTCCAGGTGAGATTGATGAGATAATGAAGAAATTTTATGGATGTAAGTACATGAGTACTTGGGATGCCGTTTGCGGTTATTGGCAGATAGAATTGCATCCTAACAGTAGACAATATGTCGCTTTTATATTTGAAGGACGAAATTATCATTTCAAACGTTTGCCTTTTGGATTGGTAAATTCTGTGGCCGTGTTCATTCAATGTATGGACCAAATTCTGGGTAAAGAAGTTTTAGATTTCACAACACTATATGTCGATGACATATTGATTACTTCGTGTACGTGGAAGGAGCATTGTAATAGAGTGGAAACGGTATTAAATAAGCTGCTACAAAATAATATAACATTGAAATTAGACAAATCGAAATTTATCACACATGAATTACCATTTTTAGGATTCATTCTGTCTGCTAATGGGATAAAACCATCACCCGAAAAAGTAAAAGCTATCCAGGATTTTCCGAAACCGAAGAATTTAAAACAACTACAATCTTTTTTGGGAATATGCAACTATTACCGGAAATTTCAACATGGTTATTCAGAAGTGACAGCAAATTTCCAACAGTTACTGTCGAAGAAAAACAAATGGAAGTGGGAAGAAAATGAAGACAATAATTTTAAATTAATAAAAGATAAATTCTTAAATAGCATAATGCTACACCACCCAAATTTCAATAAAAGTTTTTTCATCAATTGTGATGCCAGCAATATTAGTCTTGGAAGTGAATCATATCAGGAAGATAAGGAAGGCAATCATTGGGTAATCAGTTTTGCCAGCAGAGTACTGAGTAGTTGTGAGCGAAATTATACAGTGACTGAAAAGGAACTGCTGAGTGTTGTGTTTTCTTGTTTAAAATTCCGTACATTTATATTGGGATACCCAGTAACTATAAGGACCGACCATAGGTCAATATCATTTTTGAAAAACTGTAAGCTTAAACACGGTAGGCTCACCAGATGGGTGTTGATACTTCAAGAATACAATTTAAATTGGGAATATATCCCAGGGAAAAAGAATATCATAGCAGACAGACTGTCACGAGTGAACCTAGAAAAAGGAACATTTGAAGTAGAGCAGGAGAGTATTGGAAAAATATATTACATTATCAAATTGAAGAGAGAGTTACAGGAAATAAACAATAAATTAAAAATAGACCAAAAAACGGACCCCAAATTAATCAAAATTAGAGACAGGATACTACAAAATGATCCTATTATAACAACTTTTTTCTGTATTCATGAAGAACCTTTTCAGCCGGCCAACCATTAAGGATCATGTGTGGAGAATGTATGTACCCGAAGTAACTGAAGTAGCCATAATAAAGGACTACCATGAAAGATATGGTCATATGGGACCACTCAAGGTTATTAAAGCGTTATCAGAACATTGCTATATAAAAGCAATAAATAAGCGAGTAAGATTAGTACTAAGAAACTGCAAAATATGCCAATTAGTAAAAATAAATAATGAAAAAAGAACTGGAGCTATGATTACAATAACAACCAACTATAAACTTGAAAAAACCTTCCTAGACATATGTGGCCCTTTTCCCAGAAGTGGAGGGAGACATAGATTTAAATATATAATAATTATTTTCGATCATTATACCAAATATACAAAACTCTACCCAATCAGTAGAGCCACCACAAAGAAAATTTTAGAAGTTATTATTCAGAAGTACCTGCTAGAAGTGGGAAAACCAGAAACCATAGTAACTGACCATGGGACCCAGTTTCGAGGAAAGAAGTGGAAGGAGGAATTGCTGAAATTTGACATAAGAACATATAAAACATCAGTATATCACCCGAGTAGTAATCCTGCAGAACGTGTCTTGAGGGAAGTTGGGAGAATTTACTTGTCACCAAGAACATAGTGAGTGGAGCCAGTACCTTGAACCAGCTGAAACCTTCCTTAACTGGTCATACCATGAAACGATTGGGACCAGTCATTATCAAGTAATGTTTGAAAAACCACCACCCCGAGAAACCATATCATTAGTGAATTTTCCTCCAGGAGAGAGAGTAGGGTTTAATAAAATAGAAATGCATAATAGGTTGCTGTATAAAGCTGAACTTTTATATAAAAAGGAAACGGGTAAGAAGAAAAGATTTAACACATATAAAGTAGGGGATAAGGTACTAATGAAAAATAGACAACTACCCAGTTCTATAGAGGGTATAGCGAGGAAATTACTTCTACTTTATACTGGGCCATACCTAGTAACCCAGGTGAAGGGAAATAATACATATTAAATAAAGTCAATTAATAATAACAATTATAAAAGGTGTATATAACCAAGCAGAAATGAAAATATATTATGAAGACTGATAAAGGGAGGAGAAGAATGAGGAAGTCAATGATTAATTTTAAAAAGGAAATAAAAAACAAATCTGTTTTAGTGGGGGAGCTTTAGGTAACATTACATAACCCCTGCCCAATACTGATACGTAATAAAGAAATATTCATTGTAACGGTACGAGATTGTAGGGCCAAGATAACATTTTTTAAAATTACATTCTCTATACAGTCATTGTTCACCCTTGTAGAACCCCAAGTTAGTCGCAGATAATAAATAGTGGAGGTATATCGTAGTGTCATAAGCTAGTTAATTAAGAAATATTTGTGACTATATTTGATTTTACAAATTGTTGCTCCTTCTACAAGTATTTAATTTAAATGTCATGAAAGGGAGACGAAGTAGTTATTTTGAATAATAAATCGGAGGCAATTTGTTTTAGCACAAACGGTGTATTTGATCTTTGCCTATATCAAATCCAAATAATCCCTTTTTGCAGCAGTTTCGTCTGAACGACCCTTGGAGTAAAAAACCCGAAGGTAAGAGATAAATATAATTATAATTTTGTAATTAATTCGTAGAGTTACATCATGTAATCATAAGAATAATAAAATCAGTGATTACCCATTCTAAAAGTCAGAAATGGGGATTATGTATCGTACTATAAAAACCTTTGTACCACAAAACACTGTAGCAATTGAAAACAATGTACTAAGTGTAATCATAAAAGTGCGGTGTGTGCAAAGTGAAACATAGTATGTTATGTGGAAGTGTTAAAAATTTAAAAAGGACATCTCAAAAAATTGTGATGCAGATGCAAGATGCAGTATTATAGTAATAAACTGTAATACTAATGATAAGTTGTTGTAGTTTTGTGTAGTTAGGCCACAAAGGCAATATCACTGTAATTAATATATTATTTTTGTTTATGTTTAAAGGAATCCAGGGTTATATCAAACTAATAATGGCTAATTAATATAATATTGAGAGATGGAGTAGAAAACAAAATAATGTAGAGTAAGAATACATTAACTGAAATATAAGTCATAAATAAACTAAAATAAAAATTCTTCGTATTGTTTAAATTAGCAGCCATCCTTACTTTTCTTTTATAAAATTGCTAAACTGCTATAATTGTTTTTATTATTTAGACAAAGCTTTTCGTCATTACTGACATCTTCAGGTCTTAAACAAACCGTTTGTTTAAGACCTGAAGATGTCAGTAATGACGAAAAGCTTTGTCTAAATAATAAAAACAATTATAGCAGTTTAGCAATTTTATAAAAGTAAAATAAAAATCATTAAATTATAAAATACCGGTAGCCAAGTTTAAATAAAGAGGTGAAGAAAAACATTATATAAATTAAATTTAATTATAGTTAAAATTTGTTAAGGAGTATTTTTTCTAAAAGAAGAAATGAAGTAATAATAATTAATACTAGCCTATTTACTAAAACGGTACCTAGGTTAGCCAATAAAAAACCATCAATTTCTTGGTTACCAAGAGTAACTAATCAACAAGATATAAATTAATTGTTCAATTGTATTCAAAGTGAGTAGATGAAAGAAATGTAATGTCCAGTAAAAGTTTAAAAAATTTATAACTATCATTCGGAACAAACCACTACAAAATTAATGAAACGAGTCAGCACCATCCACTACATCAGAGACATCCTTTGAACTACAATAATTCATGCCAGAAAATCAATGGAAACTGTAAATCCAGCTAACAACCTCTCGGCATAGACTCCAGAATTAAAATATCTTTGGGTGAGATCGTCTCCTTTAATACATAAAAAATTTACACATCACCAATAAGTAACGAACACTAGAAACAGTACCACATATTCCAATTCATAAGAAAACTGAGGGTGAACAATAATCTGTTTTGTTTAATTTATTTAACAAAAATTTTGTCAAACGTGTGTGCATGGTGAAACTATGGCAGCCATTTTCCTTGTCTACTGTAGGTGAATACACGTAGTCTGCGCTCTGGCGGTTTAAAAACAAACTCATTGAATCAGATTTTAAAGTAAACAAATATTATTTAATGTATAGTATGATACAAAAAAAAAAACGCATTTCTGACTTTCTTAAAGTTCAAAGAACCTCCAATAACCCTGGGAAATATAATTAATTAATTTTTCTTTCTAAAAAAACTGTAATTGAAAACATTTGTTGTGTGTTATATGTAATATAAAACTGATATCGAAATAATGTTGTGATTTCGAAAAATAATCGATTGTCAATTTATGATTTGGACACAATAGTATCCATTGAATAAAAATCAATTCAATAAATGCCTTGCTTTTAGGTAATTGATTGTGTATTATTTCTAGTAGGTAGTAGTTTGTTACAGGAAAATAAGGAATAACTGAGAAGAGTAAGAAAATCAGCCCTGTCAACAGAAAATTATTAAGTACTGCAAAAATAACATAACCTTAAATGGGTTCGTAAATAGAATACAGCTGATGCAACGAACGGAAAAATTTTAAAGTACTAGATCGTGTACAAAGAGAGTAATTCTCTTTAGCTCTCTTTCACTCTCTCTCCTACCTATCTTCAAACAACTGCCCTGATTTGATACGAAATTGAGATAACTTGGTTAATATAATTCATAACCACACACTCTCGATTAAAAAATAAATAAATTTTTAGGATACAAACGTATTATGCATAACAGATAAATGGACGTAAACCCGATACAGTGATTTCTTGTTACAAATGACGCTGACAACGTAGGGCTTAAAAAGAAGTCAAATCATTCAGTTAAAGAATGTTACAAATGGCGCTCAACTTAAAGGGCTTAAATTAGGAAGGAATTTCGAGATATACACAAATTAATATAACGAAAAACCTAATTTTTGTCAGCAACTATAAGAAGACAAGAAATGCATAATACCAGAGGCAGGTCAAAGAAGAGGGCAGAAGACACGGAGATGGAAGAAGGTGGACAGGAACAAGAAATAGAAGTAGTCACGGACAGTGAAAAGGAACAACAGACAGGCGATAAAGAAGAAACCGAAGTAATTATGGACACGGAAAAGGAAATAATTGAAGAGGATGCCCAAGGGGACCAACCAGATAAATCCGCCCAAAAGGAAGACATGAGCATGCAGGAGATGTTGAGAATTATAATGGAAAGCAATAAACAAACAAATGAGAAAAATAACGAAAATCTAAGGAAAATAAATGAGGAAAATAAGGAAAACTTGAGGAAACAAAACGAAACCTTGAGCGAGAAATTTGATAAAAGAGATGAAAATTTTAGGAAACAGGAGGAAAATAACAAGCAAACCAATGAGAAAATAGACGGTATTCAGGAAAGTTTAGTAAAACAACCAAACGAAAAAATTGAGACCATTCATGGAGATATAAGACAAACCATGAATGAACAAAACCATGAATTGAGAGAAATTATTAACAGTCAAAGGGAAGATATGAAAACCAAATTTGAAGAAAATAATAAAAATATAAAAAAAATTCATGAGAAGATTGAAATGGTCAGTAATACACTTAGCCAAAGAGTAGATGAATACAAGGAGGAAGCAGAAAACAATAATAGAAACCAACCAAAGATTAGATAAAACCAAAGAAACGATTGAACAAATTAGAACAGGAATGGATGCCCGAATGGATCGAGAGGAACAAAGTAATCAAGTTCGAATAATGGCCATACGCCAGGAGAATAGTGATCAATTGGACAGTATGAAAAGCAACCTAACCAGTAAATTCACTGATTTTAATGAGACAATAGAAAACGTAAAGAACCAGTTTAATAATCAGGGAGAAAAACTAGAAAATTTACAACATTTACAAACAAACCTACAAGGGGAGGTAGATAGAATGGGTTTAAGATCAACATGCAACGCTCAACATACTATCGAAGATAGTAGAGAAAGTGTAAACTTTCGAGATTATCGAAGAAACCCACTAGAATTTTTAGGAAGAGTGGATGAAATATTAAACCGGTCAAAAGAAAACCGATGGAACATGATCAAAGGTACACTAGATGAGTGTTTTAAAAACATCAATGACAATTGGTGGACTGTCATTAGAAACGAGGTGTGTGATTATGAAAATTTTAAAAGGTTGTTCAAGCTGAAGTACTGGTCCGAATCAGTGCAAAATATTATTCGAGACGATATCTGTCATGGGAGGTATGACAGCATTAAAGGACAGACACCTACTGCTTATTTTTTGGGAAAGGTATGTGTGGCAAAGTATTTAGACTCGAAGATCCCAGAAGAGTGTCTGGTAACCAAGATAGCATATCATTTTGAGGAAAAGATTATCAGTGCTCGATTAAGTAGGCAAATAAAGACAATCGGAGGTATGGAAACCCTCTTAGAGAACTATGAGCAAGAATCGTATTACAGGAGGAGTAGATGGAGATCCGGAAATACAGAGGATCGGAGAAATGAACAACCCAGAGACACTCGACCAAGAGTAAACTATGTAAGGGCCAACAATAATTATTACAATAACCGTTATCGAGGAAGAGGGCAAAATTTTAATAACCGAAATTATCAAAATAATTCGTATCAAAGAGAGGAAGGTCCGCAAAGAAGTAGGAGCGAAGAACAACCAAGATCTAGAACCAGTGAGGAAGAAAGAAGGCATTCAAACGAACCTCAACATAGTGAGAATGTTGAACAATCTAATAATATTGACGGAAGTCAGGGAAACGGGTACCAGCAGTGAGAAGAAGTGACAGCCCGTCACTGCTAGAGACAACCGGGCACAGAATTTACCAAAGTCCTAATAATAAATTAAAGAAACCAATAACAATTATCAGAAACCATTATTTAAAAATTTTACAGGCGGAAATAATGGAAGAAAGAGCAATTAAAGAATCACCATTAAATAATGATATAGTTTATATACAAATAAAATTAAATGGAGTATTAGCAGAAGCCATGATTGATACTGGAGCAAATATTTCAATTATTGACCAATTAGAGAGCTTGACAGGCTTACTGAATTAACTACCGAAAGAATACCTACATTACCAATTAACAACTTAACAATTATTGGCGCCACCGGGAAACAAAATAAGACAATTAGAAAACAAGTATTTCTGAATGTTACTAACAGGGGGATAGGAATACCTATGGGATTTTTAGTAGCCAAAGAGCTTATACTATATTACGGAGAATAATAGGTTAACCATAGGTAAAAATGTTAAAGTAACAGAGTCAGAGTTGTGGCAAGGGAAGATAGAAGAGATTATGGAGTTTCAAGATAGGCAGACCCAAGAAACAATCAGTGTAGAAGAAAAACATCAACTTATAGAAATTTATAATAAATACAGAACGGTATTCTCGGATTCACCAGAAAAAGCTAAAAACTTCCTGTGTGAGTTAAAGTTCAAGGACAATGTCAATTTTAATAAAAGGTCTTATCCCATTTCTCAAGCTTTGAAAGAAGCAGCAAGAAAAGAAATTCAAAGGATGATAATGGAAGATATAATTGAAAGAAGGAATTCCTCGTATACCAGTCCATTGGTAGCTATACCAAAGAAAGATGGTCAAGTAAGATTATGCCTCGATGCTCGAGAGCTAAATAAGATGCTCATTAATGACCGCACGTCTCCAGGTGAGATTGATGAGATAATGAAGAAATTTTATGGATGTAAGTACATGAGTACTTGGGATGCCGTTTGCGGTTATTGGCAGATAGAATTGCATCCTAACAGTAGACAATATGTCGCTTTTATATTTGAAGGACGAAATTATCATTTCAAACGTTTGCCTTTTGGATTGGTAAATTCTGTGGCCGTGTTCATTCAATGTATGGACCAAATTCTGGGTAAAGAAGTTTTAGATTTCACAACAGTATATGTCGATGACATATTGATTACTTCGTGTACGTGGAAGGAGCATTGTAATAGAGTGGAAACGGTATTAAATAAGCTGCTACAAAATAATATAACATTGAAATTAGACAAATCGAAATTTATCACACATGAATTACCATTTTTAGGATTCATTCTGTCTGCTAATGGGATAAAACCATCACCCGAAAAAAGTAAAAGCTATCCAGGATTTTCCGAAACCGAAGAATTTAAAACAACTACAATCTTTTTTGGGAATATGCAACTATTACCAGAAATTTCAACATGGTTATTCAGAAGTGACAGCAAATTTCCAACATTTACTGTCGAAGAAAAACAAATGGAAGTGGGAAGAAAATGAAGACAATAATTTTAAATTAATAAAAGATAAATTCTTAAATAGCATAATGCTACACCACCCAAATTTCAATAAAAGTTTTTTCATCAATTGTGATGCCAGCAATATTAGTCTTGGAAGTGAATCATATCAGGAAGATAAGGAAGGCAATCATTGGGTAATCAGTTTTGCCAGCAGAGTACTGAGTAGTTGTGAGCGAAATTATACAGTGACTGAAAAGGAACTACTGAGTGTTGTGTTTTCTTGTTTAAAATTCCGTACATTTATATTGGGATACCCAGTAACTATAAGGACCGACCATAGGTCAATATCATTTTTGAAAAACTGTAAGCTTAACCACGGTAGGCTCACCAGATGGGTGTTGATACTTCAAGAATACAATTTAAATTGGGAATATATCCCAGGGAAAAAGAATATCATAGCAGACAGACTGCTGTCACGAGTGAACCTAGAAAAAGGAACATTTGAAGTAGAGCAGGAGAGTATTGGAAAAATATATTACATTATCAAATTGAAGAGAGAGTTACAGGAAATAAACAATAAATTAAAAATAGACCAAAAAACGGACCCCAAATTAATCAAAATTAGAGACAGGATACTACAAAATGATCCTATTATAACAACTTTTTTCTGTATCATGAAGAACCTTTTCAGCCGTCCAACCATTAAGGATCATGTGTGGAGAATGTATGTACCTGAAGTAACTGAAGTAGCCATAATAAAGGACTACCATGAAAGATATGGTCATATGGGACCACTCAAGGTTATTAAAGCGTTATCAGAACATTGCTATATAAAAGCAATAAATAAGCAAGTAAGATTAGTACTAAGAAACTGCAAAATATGCCAATTAGTAAAAATAAATAATGAAAAAAGAACTGGAGCTATGATTACAATAACAACCAACTATAAACTTGAAAAAACCTTCCTAGACATATGTGGCCCTTTTCCCAGAAGTGGAGGGAGACATAGATTTAAATATATAATAATTATTTTCGATCATTATACCAAGTATACAAAACTCTACCCAATCAGTAGAGCCACCACAAAGAAAATTTTAGAAGTTATTATTCAGAAGTACCTGCTAGAAGTGGGAAAACCAGAAACCATAGTAACTGACCATGGGACCCAGTTTCGAGGAAAGAAGTGGAAGGAGGAATTGCTGAAATTTGACATAAGAACATATAAAACATCAGTATATCACCCGAGTAGTAATCCTGCAGAACGTGTCTTCAGGGAAGTTGGGAGAATTTACTTGTCACCAAGAACATAGTGAGTGGAGCCAGTACCCTGAACCAGCTGAAACCTTCCTTAACTGGTCATACCATGAAACGATTGGGACCAGTCATTATCAAGTAATGTTTGAAAAACCACCACCCCGAGAAACCATATCATTAGTGAATTTTCCTCCAGGAGAGAGAGTAGGGTTTAATAAAATAGAAATGCATAATAGGTTGCTGCATAAAGCTGAACTTTTATATAAAAAGGAAACGGGTAAGAAGAAAAGATTTAACACATATAAAGTAGGGCATAAGGTACTAATGAAAAATAGACAACTACCCAGTTCTATAGAGGGTATAGCGAGGAAGTTACTTCTACTTTATACTGGGCCATACCTAGTAACCCAGGTGAAGGGAAATAATACATATTAAATAAAGTCAATTAATAATAACAAAATAAAAGGTGTATATAACCAAGCAGAAATGAAAATATATTATGAAGACTGATAAAGGGAGGAGAAGAATGAGGAAGTCAATGATTAATTTTAAAAAGGAAATAAATAACAAATCTGTTTTAGTGGGGGAGATTTAGGTAACATTACATAACCCCTGCCCAATACTGATAAGTAATAAAGAAATATTCATGTAATCATAAGAATAATAAAATCAGTGATTACCCATTCTAAAAGTCAGAAATGGGGATTATGTATCGTACTATAAAAACCTTTGTACCACAAAACACTGTAACAATTGAAAACAATGTACTAAGTGTAATCATAAAAGTGCGGTGTGTGCAAAGTGAAACAAAAATGTGGGGTTCTTTTTGATTTGCAGTGGACTGTATATTGTCAAACTAAATGGTTAAAAGGCTTTATTCCCATGTAATCAGCAATGCATAAAAATTAAGCGTTTACTGACCTTGTCCTTGTGCGTTGTAAATGTCCTGTTGTAAGCAACACTGGTGATTTTCTAGGCAGTCCTAAACTTAACAATAATATCCCAACAAACGTTAAACACATGAAAAAAAGCACAAAGTAAAATAACAAGAGCGTTGAATAGTCTTTCTATTCTTGCGGTATGCGGGTATAAACGAAAAGAACTGAACTGCACGATATACCGTACACTACAGGAAAGAAAAACGCTTTAACTATGACTGCTGATTACAATGTGAATTGAACTTTGAAACAGGTAATGGGAGTGCATTCTATTAGAGATAATGAAATATAGATAGGGTGAGTTTAACTATTGTTATAAAAACAAAATATCTGACATACCGGCCCCTTTGAACCAACTGGTTCAACAAGAAACATTAAAAGAACATAAGAACAAATTTGATCCTTTGGAAGAGTATAATAAAACTAAATTATAAGGGGCAGTAGCCAATTGACTGGTCGAGGATTTTAGTAAATGGGAAGACGGGATACCTTAACAGAAGAATGGGTCAAGGTTCCACCGGCAGTCTTCATGTTGACGACACGTACCACTCCATCATTCCCTGGAGATACGGAGATGACTCTCCCAAGCTTCCACTTGAGGGGTGGCAGGTTCGCTTCATGAATAACGACTAAATCTCCTATTTTGAGATTTTCTTGAGGTCTGATCCATTTGGACCATTCTTGAAGTGTGTGGAGGTACTCCATTTGCCATCTTTTCCAGAGATGTTGTGTGAAGGCTTGAACCAATTTCCAGCGTTTTATGTGATTAAGTGGTGCATTGGTTAGTTGAGGTTCGATCAGGGCATTACGAGGTCCTCCAGTTAGAAAATGTCCTGGTGTAAGAGGTTGAAGATCTGAAGGGTCATTCGAGAGAGGAGCTATCGGCCTCGAATTAAGGATAGCTTCAACACGCACAACTAAGGTGGTAAATTCTTCGTACGTTAAAATGTGTTCACCTATGACTCTGGTGAGATGATATTTTGCACCTTTAATGGCACGTTCCCAAAGTCCACCTTGGTGAGGTGCACGCGGAGGAATGAAATGGAATGTGATACTGTTGGTCGTAGCAAAATCTTGCATCTCTGGTTGCTTCATGAGATCTTGGAAACATCTTTTGAGCAAAGAAGCAGCTCCTATGAAATTAGTCCCACAATCAGAGTACAGGTCTGATACAAGACCTCTCCTAGAGATGAATCTCGTAAGGGCTGCAATAAAGGCGTCTGTAGTTAAATCAGTAACCACTTCCAAGTGTACAGCTTTTGTTGCAAAACAGATGAACAGGCAGAGGTACACCTTTATAGGCTGTATCCTGCGAAGTGTAAAAAACTTGACCGTGTAAGGGCCAGCATAATCAACTCCAGAAGCGTTGAAACAACGAGTAGGGGTAACACGACCGGCTGGTAGATCACCCATGAGCGGAGACGTGTTTGTTGATTTTGCACGAAAACATCGTACGCATTTAAATATTCTTGAGCGTATAACACTGCGGGCGGAGAGGATCCAAAAGCGTTGAGATAGTGTTGCTTGGAGGAACTGGGGACCAGCGTGCAGGTACATGCCATGATAGTAATCAATGAGTAAATGAATAGCGACATGATTTTTTGGCAGAAGAATAGGATGTTTGGCATTGTAAGTAAGCGCAGAGTTTTTCAGTCGACCTCCGACACGGACTATTCCTGCATCATCAATAAAGGGTGCTAGACGTTGGATGCGGTTTGAGCATGTCCTTTTCTTGGAGAGTAGATCTATGTCTTCTGCAAAGTGAAGTCTCTGAATGAGCCAGCAAATGCGGTTACAGGCGTTATTTAATTCAGTTACTGTAAACGATCCACTTATGGTGGTTTTAAATTTCAAACGGGTTATAAAGCGAAGGACATAAGCCATTACATAAAGAAGAGTCTTCCAAGAAGAAAACTTTGTAAGAAATCCAAATGTTGGGACTTCTTTTGTGGTCATCATAAGATTAAGCACATTTGGTTTCATTTCAGGAATAGACTCCTCCGAAATTGGATGAAGGATAGATTGTGGCCAGGTCTGCATTGATTTAGCGAGCCATGGTGGTCCTAGCCACCACTGACTATGTTTCATCAGAACCGTGGGTGTCAAGCCTCGAGAAGCACAATCAGCAGGATTGTCAACAGCTGAAACATATTTCCAGATGTGCGGTGAAACTAAGTCTTGTATTTGTGCCACACGATTAGCAACATACACCTTGAGACGAAAAGATAGAGTGCGTATCCAAGATAGAACTACTGTAGAGTCGCACCATGCTGAAATGTTGTCGATCCTGTGATGTTGTGAGAGCTGTTCTGTACAGTAATGTAGCAATTTGGCTAACATGTGCGCACCACAAAGTTCCAAGCGGGGAATAGTCACACGCTTCAGTGGAGCTTCTCTTGATTTTGCGATCAGCAGTCGTATGTTGACATCTCCTTCTGCGTCTTCTGTGCGCAGGAAGACACAAGCTGCATATCCGGATTCACTTCCATCTGAAAATCCATGAAGCTGGATATTGACTGCAGTTGCTAAGGATATGAAACGTGGTATCCTTAGCTTTTCTATTTCTGGAAGTTCTTTCACGAATCGTGACCACTTCTCGGAAATATGATCAGGTAATGGAGAATCCCAATCTAAGCCTAAGGTCCATACATGCTGCATTAAGACTTTAGACCAAAAAACTATTGGGGATATCCAACCACAAGGGTCATAAATCTGAGCAATTGATGAAAGTAAAGTTCTTTTTGTGTAATTACTTGAAGGTGTGTGCATCACATATGAAAAGACATCAATATCTGGGATCCATTTTAGCCCTAATACACTTGAAAATGGCTGTTCCGATGTGCGTAACATGAGGGATGTCTCAGGATTATCTTGCATGACATTTTCTAAGAGTTTAGGATGGTTTGAAGACCACTTGCTCAGTTCGAATCCACCCTTTTTCAAAAGTAAAACAACATCCTCTTGAAGGTGGAGAGCTTCTTCCAGAGAATTGCTCCCTAATAGAGCATCATCAACATATATTTGCTGTTGGAGTGCTTCAGCAGCAAGTGGATGATTTTTTCCTTCGTCCATAATGAGCTGTTGTACTACTCTATTAGCAAGGTAAGGCGAGGACGTCATACCATAAGTGACAGTAGTCAATTGGGAGACCTTTAGCGGGACTGAAGTGTCTTCTCTCCAGTATATTAACTGAAAGATCTGATCATCTTCATGGATGGATATCTGCCTAAACATTTGTTTGATATCACAAGAGAAAACAAATTTATGTTGACGAAAGCGAAGAATTATATCAGTAATGTCATTGTGCAACTTTGGACCCTGATGTAGAATGTGGTTCAGTGAGACACCTGAAGAAGATGGTGCTGATGCATTGAAAACAACACGGATTTTCCTATCTTTAAAAACGCCATGATGTGGCAAAAAGTAATGCGGCTTGTTCAGAGATGGCACAGATGTGCACAGTTTCACGTGCCCACATGCTAAGTAGTCATTCATAAAATTGACATACTTCTGTTTAAACTCAGGTTGAGATTCAAATTTGCGTTCCAGTGTATTAAACAGGCGTTTTGCCAAAGTTGTAGAGTCACCTAGTTGAGCAGGGTTTCCGCTGAAAGGCAAGTGACAAACATATCTGCCGGAGGCATCTCTCTTATGAGTAGAGACGAAGTGAGCTTCACATTTTTCATCTTGTGGAGCGAGTTTTGTAGTGTGAGGTGGTTCCTCTATGGACCAAAAACGTTGCAATGTTGCGTGCAGATCATTCGTCGATAAAAGAGTCACTAAGCCTGAGTAAGGCTTAGACTTAAGTGAAACAGGTGTCGGACCAAGCACAACACAGCCAAAGACTGTATTGACAGCGTATGGCATATTCTTGCCGAGATTGATAAAGGTACCATTAAGAGTCAATGCAAATAAATCTGCTCCAATCAGAAGGTCAACTGGACCCGGAACATCAAAAGTTGGATCCGCTAGCATATAACCTTTGAGTCGCTCTTTAATTTCTGGTGGGAGCTGAACACGAGGCAGATTGCATGATATTTTATTAAGAATCATGACTGGGTGAGATTTTGCTAAAATATTCCCACTGAGCGAAGACAATGTCACAAAGGTAAGTCCCTTTGTTTTCACTGGGGCTGTAGAGATGCCACTAAGTTCTGGAACATCTGTTTGAGAGCGGTACAAACACAAAGTCTTTGCACAACTTTCTGAAATAATTGTTGTTTGGGATGCACTATCAAGCACAGCTCGTACAACTGCTGCATTTCCATTGGCAGATGTGATATGCACCAAAGCGGTTGCGAGTAACACAGTGTTATTCTGGTTGCAAGAAACACCTATCAAGGTAGTATCCTGGTGACACTCTGCAGAATGGTTTTGCTTATTCATCGTCGTTTCAACAGAAGGGCACAAGGTAGGTTTATTTGACTGAGTCAATTTTTGTTGTGGTTGTGCGGAGCGGTTCTCAACAAAAAAATGTAGTAGGCTATGGTGATGCCTATGACATACATTGCATGTGTGGACGGACTTACAGGTGACTAACTTATGTGTTCCAAAACAGTTTTGACACAAGTTCTTATTTTTAACAAAAGCTTGTCTCTCTTGTACAGTAAGTGCGGAAAAATCTGCACATCTATATATGTTGTGTGAATTTGATGAACAGAAGATACAATGCTGAGTGTGAGTAGTGACCATCGCTATTTTGTGCGGTTTAAACTGGTTTGTATTCATTTTAAAGCAACTGATTTTTTGAGAGGTTTGAAGAGAAGGTTCATTTTTTGAGATGATATTAGTTAAACCCGCTGCTTCTTTGCAAGAACATTCATTTTCTAAGAATGTAATTACTTCTGTAATGGTAGGAACATTTTGTAAATTATCTCGCGAACGTTCAAGTTTGGTCCTGAATTCTGTGTCAAATCTACGCAAAATATATGAGGTCAACAACAAACTTTCACTAGCAATATCATGTCCTAGTGCTCTGAGCGCTTGATAATTTTCATTGTAGGTCGACAGAAAATTCCTCATTTGTTTAACTGAAGGATTGTGCAATTGTGGTAACTCAAATATATTGTTTACATGAAGTGTTATCAACAATCTAGAATTTTGATATCTTTTTAGCAAAGTTTGCCAGGCTATGGCATAGTTTGTATTAGTAACAGGCAACGATTTAATTAAATTTAGCGGCTCATCAGTCAAACAAGAAAGCAAGTATGTAAATTTCTCCACATTAGAAATGGTTTCATTTTTGTGCACTGCATTTTCAAACAGACTGTGAAAGGCTACCCATTTCTCAGGTTGTCCAGAAAATGTTCCCAAGTTTAAGCGAGGTAAATTTACGGTGGGAGTGGGTGCAACTAGTTGTGGTGCACCAGTGTGAGACTGATCCAAGGTTTCCTGCGGTTGCGATGGTAGAAGAGGAGCACACGAACTTTGTATAGATATATTTAAGTCTGATATAGAATCTTGTAATCTTGAAATCTGTTCATTATCCAGATCTTCTGGTAAAGGTGTTGTACTAAATAGTTTATTTATAAGCCTTTCAAATTCAGCAGATTTATTTTCTGCGGTGGAACTAAGCAAACTAACTTTTTGTGTTTGCTGTTCAGTTAAATTACCTATACCAATAACCTCAAGAGCAACAATTTGCTTGTTAATATTATGAAGCCTACTCTCAATCAGTTCACTTTGCTTCACAAAAGAAGAAAATCTCATTTTGGTAATTTATTAATACACTCGGTTTAACAAAAAAACAGATTCAGATGTAAATGACAAAAGAGTTCTGAGTAAAAGTTGTAATTCACAATGTTCTTCCACTATTCAGTAATTTCCAGTCCAAATAATTTTAATTTATTTATTTTTTATCACTCTAATACCAATAGCATAGCTGACAATAATAATGGTAACATGGTAATAAAGGAATATGGCTACTGCATTTTAGAAACTAATACAGAGGTCAGTTTTGAAGAAACACACTACACTTCAGAACTATGCTTGCTAGATAAAACATGAAATAACACACGCTGCACAATGAATCAATAAAACTATGCTTGCATGAAAAAACAAGAGAAAATCATAAAATGAAAAGAGCACTGAGTATTGGCAATACTTGCCATTAGTAAATAATTGTTTTTTTTTTTTTTATTTAAGCGTTACAATAATTCAATAAACATAATAATAAAGAGCGTAATAATTAATAAAAATCTTGCTTTCCAACGTGCTGGATTCTGAATGAAAGATGCTATCCGGGCTGGACGGACCAAAAATGTGGGGTTCTTTTTGATTTGCAGTGGACTGTATATTGTCAAACTAAATGGTTAAAAGGCTTTATTCCCATGTAATCAGCAATGCATAAAAATTAAGCGTTTACTGACCTTGTCCTTGTGCGTTGTAAATGTCCTGTTGTAAGCAACACTGGTGATTTTCTAGGCAGTCCTAAACTTAACAATAATATCCCAACAAACGTTAAACACATGAAAAAAAAGCACAAAGTAAAATAACAAGAGCGTTGAATAGTCTTTCTATTCTTGCGGTATGCGGGTATAAACGAAAAGAACTGAACTGCACGATATACCGTACACTACAGGAAAGAAAAACGCTTTAACTATGACTGCTGATTACAATGTGAATTGAACTTTGAAACAGGTAATGGGAGTGCATTCTATTAGAGATAATGAAATATAGATAGGGTGAGTTTAACTATTGTTATAAAAACAAAATATCTGACATAGTATGTTATGTGGAAGTGTTAAAAATTTAAAAAGGACATCTCAAAAAATTGTGATGCAGATGCAAGATGCAGTATTATAGTAATAAACTGTAATACTAATGATAAGTTGTTGTAGTTTTGTGTAGTTAGGCCACAAAGGCAATATCACTGTAATTAATATATTATTTTTGTTTATGTTTAAAGGAATCCAGGGTTATATCAAACTAATAATGGCTAATTAATATAATATTGGGAGATGGAGTAGAAAACAAAATAATGTAGAGTAAGAATACATTAACTGAAATATAAGTCATAAATAAACTAAAATAAAAATCATTAAATTATAAAATACCGGTAGCCAAGTTTAAATAAAGAGGTGAAGAAAAACATTATATAAATTAAATTTAATTATAGTTAAAATTTGTAAAGGAATATTTTTTCTAAAAGACGAAATGAAGTAATAATAATTAATACTAGCCTATTTACTAAAACGGTACCTAGGTTAGCCAATAAAAAACCATCAATTTCTTGGTTACCAAGAGTAACTAATCAACAAGAAATAAATTAATTGTTCAATTGTATTCAAAGTGAGTAGATGAAAGAAATGTAATGTCCAGTAAAATTTTAAAAAGTTTATAACTATCATTCGGAACAAACCACTACAAAATTAATGAAACGAGTCAGCACCATCCACTACATCAGAGACATCCTTTGAACTACAATAATTCATGCCAGAAAATCGATGGAAACTGTAAATCCAGCTAACAACCTCTCGGCCTAGACTCCAGAATTAAAATATCTTTGGGTGAGATCGTCTCCTTTAATACATAAAAAATTTACACATCACCAATAAGTAACGAACACTAGAAACAGTACCACATATTCCAATTCATAAGAAAACTGACGGTGAACAATTTAAACTTTAATTTATTTAACAAAAATTTTGTCAAACGTGTGTGCATGGTGAAACTATGGCAGCCATTTTCCTTGTCTACTGTAGGTGAATATACGTAGTCTGCGCTCTGGCGGTTTAAAAACAAACTCATTGAATCAGATTTTAAAGTAAACAAATATTATTTAATGTATAGTATGATACAAAAAAATATATGCATTTCTGACTTTCTTAAAGTTCAAAGAACCTCCAATAACCCTGGGAAATATAATTAATTAATTTTTCTTTCTAAAAAAACTGTAATTGAAAACATTTGTTGTGTGTTATATGTAATATAAAACTGATATCGAAATAATGTTGTGATTTCGAAAAATAATCAATTGTCAATTTATGATTTGGACACAATAGTATCCATTGAATAAAAATCAATTCAATAAATGCCTTGCTTTTAGGTAATTGATTGTGTATTATTTCTAGTAGGTAGTAGTTTGTTACAGGAAAATAAGGAATAGCTGAGAAGAGTAAGAAAATCAGCCCTGTCAACAGAAAATTATTAAGTACTGCAAAAATAACATAACCTTAAATGGGTTCATAAATAGAAAACAGCTGATGCAACGAACGGAAAAATTTTAAAGTACTAGATCGTGTACAAAGAGAGTAATTCTCTTTAGCTCTCTTTCACTCTCTCTCCTACCTATCTTCAAACAACTGCCCTGATTTGATACGAAATTGAGATAACTTGGTTAATATAATTCATAACCACACACTCTCGATTAAAAAATAAATAACATTTTTAGGATACAAACGTATTATGCATAACAGATAAATGGACGTAAACCCGATACAGTGATTTCTTGTTACAAATGAAGCTGACAACGTAGGGCTTAAAAAGAAGTCAAATCATTCAGTTAAAGAATGTTACAAATGGCGCTCAACTTAAAGGGCTTAAATTAGGAAGGAATTTCGAGATATACACAAATTAATATAACGAAAAACCTAATTTTTGTCGGCAACTATAAGAAGACAAGAAATGCATAATACCAGAGGCAGGTCAAAGAAGAGGGCAGAAGACACGGAGAAGGAAGAAGGTGGACAGGAACAAGAAATAGAAGTAGTCACGGACAGTGAAAAGGAACAACAGACATGCGATAAAGAAGAAACCGAAGAAATTATGGACACGGAAAAGGAAATAATTGAAGAGGATGCCCAAGGGGACCAACCAGATAAATCCGCCCAAAAGGAAGACATGAGCATGCAGGAGATGTTGAGAATTATAATGGAAAGCAATAAACAAACAAATGAGAAAAATAACGAAAATCTAAGGAAAATAAATGAGGAAAATAAGGAAAACTTGAGGAAACAAAACGAAACCTTGAGCGAGAAATTTGATAAAAGAGATGAAAATTTTAGGAAACAGGAGGAAAATAACAAGCAAACCAATGAGAAAATAGACGGTATTCAGGAAAGTTTAGTAAAACAACCAAACGAAAAAATTGAGACCATTCATGGAGATATAAGACAAACCATGAATGAACAAAACCATGAATTGAGAGAAATTATTAACAGTCAAAGGGAAGATATGAAAACCAAATTTGAAGAAAATAATAAAAATATAAAAAAAATTCATGAGAAGATTGAAATGGTCAGTAATACACTTAGCCAAAGAGTAGATGAATACAAGGAGGAAGCAGAAAACAATAATAGAAACCAACCAAAGATTAGATAAAACCAAAGAAACGATTGAACAAATTAGAACAGGAATGGATGCCCGAATGGATCGAGAGGAACAAAGTAATCAAGTTCGAATAATGGCCATACGCCAGGAGAATAGTGATCAATTGGACAGTATGAAAAGCAACCTAACCAGTAAATTCACTGATTTTAATGAGACAATAGAAAACGTAAAGAACCAGTTTAATAATCAGGGAGAAAAACTAGAAAATTTACAACATTTACAAACAAACCTACAAGGGGAGGTAGATAGAATGGGCTTAAGATCAACATGCAACGCTCAACATACTATCCAAGATAGTAGAGAAAGTGTAAACTTTCGAGATTATCGAAGAAACCCACTAGAATTTTTAGGAAGAGTGGATGAAATATTAAACCGGTCAAAAGAAAACCGATGGAACATGATCAAAGGTACACTAGATGAGTGTTTTAAAAACATCAATGACAATTGGTGGACTGTCATTAGAAACGAGGTGTGTGATTATGAAAATTTTAAAAGGTTGTTCAAGCTGAAGTACTGGTCCAAATCAGTGCAAAATATTATTCGAGACGATATCTGTCATGGGAGGTATGACAGCATTAAAGGACAGACACCTACTGCTTATTTTTTGGGAAAGGTATGTGTGGCAAAGTATTTAGACCCGAAGATCCCAGAAGAGTGTCTGGTAACCAAGATAGCATATCATTTTGAGGAAAAGATTATCAGTGCTCGATTAAGTAGGCAAATAAAGACAATCGGAGGTATGGAAACCCTCTTAGAGAACTATGAGCAAGAATCGTATTACAGGAGGAGTAGATGGAGATCCGGAAATACAGAGGATCGGAGAAATGAACAACCCAGAGACACTCGACCAAGAGTAAACTATGTAAGGGCCAACAATAATTATTACAATACCGTTATCGAGGAAGAGGGCAAAATTTTAATAACCGAAATTATCAAAATAATTCGTATCAAAGAGAGGAAGGTCCGCAAAGAAGTAGGAGCGAAGAACAACCAAGATCTAGAACCAGTGAGGAAGAAAGAAGGCATTCAAACGAACCTCAGCATAGTGAGAATGTTGAACAATCTAATAATAATGACGGAAGTCGGGGAAACGGGTACCAGCAGTGAGAAGAAGTGACAGCCCATCACTCCTAGAGACAACCGGGCACAGAATTTACCAAAGTCCTAATAATAAATTAAAGAAACCATTATTTAAAAATTTTACAGGCAGAAATAATGGAAGAAAGAGCAATTAAAGAATCACCATTAAATAATGATATAGTTTATATACAAATAAAATTAAATGGAGTATTAGCAGAAGCCATGATTGATACTGGAGAAAATATTTCAATTATTGACCAATTAGAGAGCTTGACAGGCTTACTGAATTAACTACCGAAAGAATACCTACATTACCAATTAACAACTTAACAATTATTGGCGCCACCGGGAAACAACGGTTACCAAGGGTAACTAATCAACAAGAAATAAATTAATTGTTCAATTGTATTCAAAGTGAGTAGATGAAAGAAATGTAATGTCCAGTAAAATTTTTAAAAATTTATAACTATCATTCGGAACAAACCACTACAAAATTAATGAAACGAGTCAGCACCATCCACTACATCAGAGACATCCTTTGAACTACAATAATTCATGCCAGAAAATCGATGGAAACTGTAAATCCAGCTAACAACCTCTCGGCCTAGACTCCAGAATTAAAATATCTTTGGGTGAGATCGTCTCCTTTAATACATAAAAAATTTACACATCACCAATAAGTAACGAACACTAGAAACAGTACCACATATTCCAATTCATAAGAAAACTGAGGGTGAACAATATAAACTTTAATTTATTTAACAAAAATTTTGTCAAACGTGTGTGCATGGTGAAACTATGGCAGCCATTTTCCTTGTCTTACTGTAGGTGAAGACACATAGTCTGCGCTCTGGCGGTTTAAAAACAAACTCATTGAATCAGATTTTAAAGTAAACAAATATTATTTAATGTATAGTATGATACAAAAAAAAATATGCATTTCTGACTTTCTTAAAGTTCAAAGAACCTCCAATAACCCTGGGAAATATAATTAATTAATTTTTCTTTCTAAAAAAACTGTAATTGAAAACATTTGTTGTGTGTTATATGTAATATAAAACTAATATCGAAATAATGTTGTGATTTCGAAAAATAATCGATTGTCAATTTATGATTTGGACACAATAGTATCCATTGAATAAAAATCAATTCAATAAATGCCTTGCTTTTAGGTAATTGATTGTGTATTATTTCTAGTAGGTAGTAGTTTGTTACAGGAAAATAAGGAATAGCTGAGAAGAGTAAGAAAATCAGCCCTGTCAACAGAAAATTATTAAGTACTGCAAAAATAACATAACCTTAAACGGGTTTGTAAACAGAAAACAGCTGATGCAACGAACGGAAAAATTTTAAAGTACTAGATCGTGTACAAAGAGAGTAATTCTCTTTAGCTCTCTTTCACTCTCTCTCCTACCTATCTTCAAACAACTGCCCTGATTTGATACGAAATTGAGATAACTTGGTTAATATAATTCATAACCACACACTCTAAATTAAAAAATAAATAACATTTTTAGGATACAAACGTATTACGCATAACAGATAAATGGACGTAAACCCGATACAGTGATTTCTTGTTACAAATGACGCTGACAACGTAGGGCTTAAAAAGAAGTCAAATCGTTCCGTTAAAGAATGTTACAAATGGCGCTCAACTTAAAGGGCTTAAATTAGGAAGGAATTTCGAGATATACACAAATTAATATAACGAAAAACCTAATTTTTATCGGCAACTATAAGAAGACAAGAAATGCATAATACCAGAGGCAGGTCAAAGAAGAGGGCAGAAGACACGGAGAAGGAAGAAGGTGGACAGGAACAAGAAATAGAAGTAGTCACGGACAGTGAAAAGGAACAACAGACAGGCGATAAAGAAGAAACCGAAGTAATTATGGACACGGAAAAGGAAATAATTGAAGAGGATGCCCAAGGGGACCAACCAGATAAATCCGCCCAAAAGGAAGACATGAGCATGCAGGAGATGTTGAGAATTATAATGGAAAGCAATAAACAAACAAATGAGAAAAATAACGAAAATCTAAGGAAAATAAATGAGGAAAATAAGGAAAACTTGAGGAAACAAAACGAAACCTTGAGCAAGAAATTTGATAAAATAGATGAAAATTTTAGGAAACAGGAGGAAAATAACAAGCAAACCAATGAGAAAATAGACGGTATTGATTTGATTCAAATCCCATTGAGGAAGACGAACAACACGTCGAAACGTCTGGGAAACAAAACCAAAAAGTACAAAAAGTAAGTGTTCACAGTGAAAGTTTAATATATACAGTGGAACTTGGTTATTACGGCCTCGGTTGTTAAGTCAACTCGGGTGTAGCATTATTTTGTCATAAGTCCGGTCAAACTGATATCTTTAACATTATAAAAATTCCCGGTTTTAACGTCACTAAATATTGTACTACTCCATTATAGCGTCAAAAACTTCTCAGATATTTTACTCTAAATTTCATATAAACATACATGTGCGCGCGCGCGCTACGCCCATGGCTACAGACATACATTGTATGCAAGCGATAAGCACTGTAACAGGACCGCCGGCGCCAGCGCCAGAAGGAGAAAAAATTAAAAAATTAGGAAATGCGAACATGGTGATGTGGATGCAGCATTATTGAAATGGTTCAAACAGTGTCGATGTTCAGATATTCCTGTGAGTGGACCAATTCTGAAAGAGAAAGCTACAGAATTCGGAAAATTGTTTGGTATTGATTTTACGTGCTCCAACGGATGGCTAGATCGATTTAAGGCCCGACACTCGATTTCCTTTGCAAAAATTTGTGGTGAGGCAAAATGTGTAGAACGTTACAGGCGATTGGGTGCGTAACACTTGGCCACAAATTAGACGATCATATAAAGATGAAGACATCTTTAATGGAGATGAAGCCGGAGTTTTTTAAAAATTAACTCCAGATAAGACTTTCAATTTTAAAAATGAAAAGTGCGTGGGTGGGAAGCTCTCTAAACAAAGAGTTACAGTTTTTGTTTGTGCGAACATGACGGGAACCGAAAAAAGGAAACTTTTAGTTATCGGGAAAAGTTTGCATCCTAGATGTTTTAAAAACATCAAAAAACTTCCTGTAAGTTACACTGCCAACAAAAAAGCGTGGATGACTTCTAGTATTTTTGAAGATGAACTAAGAAAGTGGGATAAAGAACTGTCATCGAAAAAAAGAAAAATTCTACTTCTAGTTGACAACTGTGCAGCCCATCCAAAGTTAAATTTGACAAACATTAATCTGGTCTTCTTACCGGCGGACTGTACGAGTGTCCTGCAACCTATGGACCAAGGCGTCATTAGAAGCCTAAAGCGTCACTACCGCAAGCAACTTTAAAAAAAAATTATTTTCTGTATGGACACGGCGCAACCTGCCACAATTTCACTCTTAGATGCAATAAAATTCCTAGACAACTCTTGGAAGAGTGTAACACAGAAGACGATAGCAAAATGCTTTAGTAAAGCACAACTCGTACATGAAAATTTACCTGATGATGACGAAGATGACGACTTGCCGCTCTCGGAGTGGATTAAGAAATTCGACGTAAATGAATTTGGAAATGAACTTGATTCCTATGCATCAGTGGATGACCAAGTAGAAACATTCCAAGTGTTGAGTGACGCAGAAATTATCGCGGAAGTAAAAAACATAGAAGCAGAAGATAGTGTTGAAGAAGATGCTGAGCAAGAGGAGGATGCCGACATCGTTTGTCCGACAGTACATGAAGCAATGAGAGCCGCCGAAACTCTTTCACGATTTTACTGCTTTAGAAAGACGTCTGACGACACGTTCAATGCAGCGCAGCATCTCCACAGCACAACAGAAAGAATTTATTTTTCAGAAAGGAGCGTTCAAAAGAAAATTACGGATTACTTTCGACAGTAAGCCTAAATGTAAGTTACATGTACTTTCTTTTTGATCTTTTAAAATAATCTTCATGCTGTTTGTATAAATGAAATGCAGTTTGTAAACTTTAGAATAAATATCACGAATAATGTTAATAATGCAAAGATCTTTTTTTTTATTTCTCCTTCCTTACTAGTGATTAAAAAGGGTCTTTTATAACGACTCTTTTATAACATCACTCGGACATAACGTCATTATTTTTTTGGTCCCTTCAATGACGTTATAACCAAGTTCCACTGTATATAATATTAAAAAAGTGAATGAAGAAGATGTACAAACAAGATAATCATTTATTTAGTCTGAAAAATGTTATAATTATTATTAAATCAATTCCTATTACATACATACACTGATTACCTAAAATACAGAGTACACCATAATATAATACACAAATACATTTGACATCAACACACAAAAGAATATATAATCCAAATTATTATCTGTTATCATTTACCACAGATCATTTCATAATACAATCCATTTCAAAACCACACTATTCACATAATTAAATGTTCATGAACAACAACTGTTTAACCACCATCATCGAATAATAGTCTGGTCTTATGTCTACACAAATCATTTTTTATTAAATACATTATATTATCTCTATCAATATAATGACTATTTAACTTCTCATATTTTTCCACAATACCATTATAATTAACAGGATTATTCCATATTATTATATCATACAACTTATCATCATCGAGTATAGTCATGTCGCCCTTAGGATGATCTGTCACAATCAGGTAAGTTACACTATCATCAACATTATCGTCATCTAACTGCTGCACCATTATGTCATAAGGTAAGAATTCAATATAATCATCCACTCTCTCTATACCTAACCTTTCTACTAATTCTTTATAATTTCTACCAACCTTAAACAACTCTATCTCCCCATATAAATACCACTCTCTCTCTACATATCTCTCACCATAACGCCATCTCACACTTTCTCTATCATCCCATACAGAAAGTAATACAACTTTGTTACTACACCATCTGGCTCCACCAGATGCACAAAAAAATCAAGGGAAAATTATTTGTAGACCATACGTCTCCCAAATACACTTGTGAAGCATTTTCTTTACCCACAACCACAACACCACGGGAAAATTTTACCCTCTGCAACCCCTCTACCTGTAAACTCTCTCTACACTTTCTCTTTAACTCATCAACACTCACTAACATTCCATTATTAAATTCTACTCCCACTAAAACTTCATCAGCACTCTCAATACTCACAACCTTACTCTCTAACACCACAGTTTTAATTACATTATCATTTTTCTCACCCCTACTTACCGTATTATGTGTTAACTGATCGTCCTTATTTTCGTTTAATTTATCAGACTTTTATCACACTTCCTACCCCCACTATAATCTCATAATTATCTTCAATATTCAATATTTTATTCTCTAATGCTACCACTTCCACTATTCTACCATTATTATTATTTGTCATATCTCTAACACTGTTACCTAACTTCTTATTTATTATCTGATTTAATTTCCGGTCTAAATTTTTATTCATTTTGTTAATCTTCTTCTCGCAATTGTTACTTATTGATTCTAATATCTGTTCTTTAATACTATCGCAACATGTATTAATTTCGTTCATTTGCTTATTAAAATTAAAATTCTGTTGTTTAATTTCGTTTCTAATTTCATCAAATTTACTATTTTGTTCATTCAATTTATCATTAAAATTACTTTTTATTTCTTTAATTTCGTTCTTCTGTTCATTCATTTTAATATCACTAACATCAAAACGACTGTTTACTTCACAAAATTTTGTCTCTATCATTATGTTTTGCTTCTCCATAAGGAATTTCATCATATTGATTATGTCATTACTATCGTCTTTTTTAATTGGGGTCGGCATCGATTGACTTGTTACGCCTTCCATTATTCTTGATTCAGTCTCGCTTAAATCGCTATTTATTTGACTTTCAGTTTGACTATCAGTGAAGCTGATGTCCTTGTTACTATTTTCATTAGTATTCACTTTTTATATTATTTAGTTTTTTACTTATTTATAATACATCTATATCAATAACATTGTAACATGACCCTATCTGACACTCTCGTCATCTAAGTTTACTCCTATGTATATACCAATTTACTTATTCCAAATAACCATATTGTTCCTCAAAACAGGTCCACATTTGCATAATTTTATTTATGCAAATGGTCCAGCTGTTCGGGCGCCATTGTTACGTTTTATTATATTTATAAATTTATTAATAAACCTTGTTTACATTTTTTACATTTGTGGCTAGTGTAGCCGCCATGTTGTCTAGTACCAACTCAAATTTTTTACTTACTGTGTCCAGGGTCTCGTAGGACAAGCTGAAAAAACAATATGGCTATTTTGAAATAAAGAAAACTCTACTTGTTTCCCATGAATTAAGTTTTATTTGTTATTATTTCAATTCTTATTTTTCCATCACAAACAAAATATTCTTTTCCCCTCCCTTACCTGTTATGAATTTTACACTAAACAATATCTTGGTTATATGATTATCTAGACATCATGAACAATAAAAAATTGTATATAAATTCAAAATAACAAAAAAATTAAACACAAACTTAAATTTACCTACTGCAAACCAGCCTTCTTTGTTTAACATACTTTTCACTCACACACGCACACACAGCCACCCCATACCCTTAGAGATCTCATTTTTTAAAATATAATAATAATATTGAAATTTTGGTTTTAGCCTTTATTAAAATTTTGTTCTACCCCCCATTTGTTACTTAGCTGAATCGTCCAGATGACTCCACATTGTCCCACACACTTTCATCGTATTTTTCACCATTTAATCCAAAACTGTTAGTTCACTTTATACTGGTTTTAATTTTGTACTTCACATTTTTACATTTTATACGTGCAGACGTCCGCGATTTCGTTCCGGAACTTTTATTTGTGACCGGCCGGCACAAGCTGTAATACGTGACTGGGACGAATGTAATGCGTTATTTTCTGAGGTGGTAGGGGGGTCACGTGACCACTTCGCATTGTTTTATTAATATCACTACGCCAATTTCTGAAGCTAGGCTAGCCGCTCCCCACATTCCAAGTGACGTATTTAGCTGACGTCAGATCGTACGATCCATTGAATTACCTTACTTGCAAGTCCTGTGGTTAAAATAACTGTTCTGTATGCGTATTGGGTGTTGACCTTGACAATATTCTACTCGCTTGATATTACGTCGTTATAAAACTTTTATAAAACTTTACAATTATTATTTCTACTTTTGTGTTACAAATAAAATTTATGTTTCCTTTCCCCAAAACACTAGGAGGGCTGAAATGTCCCGTTACAACAAATGCATGATAACAGCTTTTCAGAACATATTATGAAACTCCATCATCAAGAATAGCTCAATGTGGTGACCAGTTAAATCTTCAAGATAACTCATAATAATAACAACCTGCCCAACATACACAAAACTATCAAGAGTCATGGGCTAAGAGTAATCAAGAGAATGCAGATATTTATGAACAGCATCTGGCTCATGCTTCACCCCTTTTTATAATTCTCACGACCAAGACAGGACAATGTGAACAGCACCATTTAAAATAACAGCTATAAAACCTAAGGAAATCAAAAACTTCCTTATAAGTAAGGTATAATTATGTTAACTTGCACACTTAACGTCATATTAAGGCTCCAATACTGACCTAAGATACTGAAATTTTCTGAAATAATCCTTATTCTAAAACCTGGAAAAGATGTAACCAATTTTTTCTTCATATTGGAAAATAAGATTACAATCATATATCTCTAAATTGCTAAAAAAATATTCCAATTGCAAGAACTGTTCTGAATTATAATCCCAACTCTTCAGTTTGGTTTCCTTCAAAAACATTCGCATTCAACAGTCCAACAATACCATTGTATAGCACACATAATTAAGGAAGCCACAAGTGAAGAAAAGTATTGTTCATCAACCTTTTTATACATGAGTCATATTTTTGATAAGTTTGACATAATTGTTACACTTGCCTACAAATAAATTACCTTATTTCAAATCCGTCCTGTGACTTCGTTGCGTTGTTTTTGTTGTTATGCGTTTCGGGAACTACGTCCCATTATCAGACGTACCACTCGGGAAGAGATCGTCAAATATTAAAATTCATAAAAGTACATTATTTAAACACACGTGTTCGACTCGGTGCGCACCGTGTAACGTTCGGTCAGATACTGAATTCTTGGACTTCAAGTTATTGCCAGGTTGTTTATCTCAAGCAAATGCAACGTGGTGTCGTACAGTGGGTTGGATTTAAAATTCAATTTATCATTCAGTATGCCATCATGGTTGTTCGTGCTGTTACAACTTTTGTATATTTCAAACTCCTCCAATGCGTCCATGTAGCGACCCTTGTTACAGTAATGTAAAGGTAAAAGATTAGACCTTAAATCCGTGTAAGTATGGTTGTTTGAAATCAAATGGCGTGCGTAATTTGACTTAATGTTTTAAAGTGAATATATGTTATTTAAATTTTTGCGTGGTGTGTGTTCTTGAAATCTTTTGACGAAAGGTCTCCCTGTCTGGCCAATATAGTATTTATCACAGTTGTTACATATTAGTTTATATATGCCTGTTTTTACCTCCAAGTGGGTTTGAATATTTGGGCGAACTAATTTCCATAGACTATTATTAGTACTTTCACTACTACTTTCAAATCATGTGTGGAATGGTATGCAAATCAAAAATCCTGGATGACTGGCACCATTTTTACTGACCAGAATGAAAAATTTAACAAAACAAAAAAGTGGTGGTGATTCTGGACAATGCTCCATGTCACCCCAAGATGTTGCTAAATAATGCTGATTTGTTGATAATCCAGTCATTTAAGTTCCATTATTGGCATTCTATAATGACTAATACTAACTGCACTTGTCAATTCAACAGAAAACGTATATATGACTTTATTACGAAAATTTCTTTGGCAGATGTATTGGAAGGAAGCTTGTGCCAGCGTGGATGACAATATGGTAAAAAGAGTTTCAATAAAAGTTGTATTAATTGCATGTTATCGGTAGTAGACAGAACAAATGTAGAAAGCATAGTAGAAAATGTAAAACTTGTAAATGAACTCATAGAGGTAGTAGCAAGAGACAGTACTCATAGAGCTGGTAGAACTCATAGAGACAGTGCTCATAGTACTGTCAGCAAGTAGCTGTTGGCATCAATATGAGAATTATTGAAGACGAAGAGTTTGAAGATGAGGATGGCTGGGAAAAAGTGAATCACATGCCAATGTCTCTAATTCAAAAAAAAAAGTGGAAGAAACTCAGATAAGTTATAAAGTGAAGAAATCCCTGCTGCTCCCCTTAACATAGCTCTAAATTATGTAAACATCTAAATTATATCATAATCAGGGAATACGTAAGAAGGTTGATTTACTTTGAAATCCAATATATTTTAGAAAAAGTTGTGATCAACCAGAAATGGAAATCAAATCAATGAATTCTTCAGTAAGCAGTCGTTTAAACGTGAGTAAAACGAAATTTATAGTTAACACCTTTTTAAAAATTGTGTCCAGTATTAGGCATGTGTACGAGAAACAATGATAGTCACTGTCAATGATAGTTATGTTCCATACAGCGACCATGTCTGCAAAAGACCAAAGTCATGTAGAACTGCAGGTGGGACACCTTAGAGAGGTTTCCTGTATTTTTTCACTTCTGAAAGTCCATGTATAAATTCATCAGTGTGAACTTCAGATTTTTTGTATTTTTCATTTCCTTCCAGTGTCCAGTGTCAAATTGCTGTGCATTCGTAGTTAACATCAGACTTCGTTCTTGTATTAATTTCAACTCAGGTAATATGTATTTTTTACATGATGTTTACAAACATTTGAACATCTACACAGTATTCTTCAAACTCGTAATAATCAGTGCCACTATTCACACTACTGAAATTACTTTATTACTAAATATGTGACAAACACATTTCACACACCCAAGTGCACACTTCCTATAGTCATGATAGGAATGTAATTAACACATTGGGTAAATTATGTGATTAATTTACTGTCTCAGGGGGTAATAAAGATCCAGATACAGACATGCCAATACTGCAGTATGATAGGTAATGAATCACGGATGCTGAACAGATAGAATGATGATTGTACGAGGTGTGTTCAAAAAAAGACAGAACTTTTTGAATAACACATCAACCCGCGAAAAACAACGCATTGCAACTTTGGGCACACCTGGCAATATTTTTTGACAACAAACTGCCATTTATTCTGGCCCGCTATAAGTATTGGTCTTTAGGCTATTTCAGATTGAGTAAGGACATGTCCATGTTGTCCGTCGGATTAGTTACAAAGTGGTTAAGAAAGGCCTCGAAAAACAATGTGTGGTTACAAAACTTTGTGCCAAAGCTAGGTTAAATTTTACAGAGACATTCTGGTTGTTCAATTACGCATATACGGAGGCCTGTATGAGCCGAACGATTATTTTAAACATTTTTAAAGAAGGCGAAAACAATGGTCGGTGCAGATCAAAGCGAGTCGGTGCAGACAAGAGAGTTCGTGATGTGGTAATTGTAAATGATCTTTTAACTGCTGAGACTTCCTGAGAGAAGGTGCATCCATATAAGATCGTAAAATTAAATTTTGATAGAAAAACTTAAATGTATTGTAGGCCTATCATTGAAAAATTCGTGCTGCCTTTGTTGACTGACAATCAGAAAGAAACCTGTCTTGAAATCGGTCAGCAACTGCATGGCACAGCAAATGGTAATGACAACTTTGGAATGCAAGGGAAATTGCTCTGTGAAGCTAGAAGTGAAATTTTATACACACACGGTTTTTACGCTCTTCATTCTCACTTCGTTATAAATTCGACGGATGGTGTGTGTTCGTGCCCACTACAGCATGTATAGCTCGAAGATTGATGATCATGACGGGAAGGACATAATGTAATGGGGCGAATTAGGAGGTTTTTTTTATTTTTTATTAATTTTGGTTTTGATTCTATTAAATTGCACAATTCATTTCATATATGTGGCCAGCTTAAATCTAACTCGCAGTCTAAACAAAGAAACGGGACACTGTAACGAGGTGATGTAACAATATAAAGGAATGTCGTGCTGTTGACAATAACACAATTCCTAGAACTTTGCGGTTGTGTGACGTCCATTCACCAATGCACAAACACAAACATCTGTGGAGCGCCTAATCCATGCTAAACGAAAGAAAAGGCAGTGAAATATCGTCGTCGTACAGCACACATAAATCCTGTGTGCCACCTGTACAGCCACTAAAACTTCGACAACGAAGGCTTTGAACGGCGACGAAATTTGTTTGCAGGCAAGGCAGTGATGCCCAGCAGCATGTAAGTCAGTCGGAAAGTAACATCATAATCTGCCGGACGCAAACCGTAGTGCGTCCGCCGACTGGACACAAACTTCCATCAAAATCATATAACAAAATGTGAATTAGCAGTGGTGTTGTGGTGAGGCGGCGGCGGCCGTTTGAATATAACGGGTGCGTGAAAAAACCGTGTGCACATAACAGTTTAATTTCATCATGTAGAAAGGGGTAACCAAGAACCTAACAATGCAAAACAGAATTAGTGAAGTGAGCGGGCCAAAATAAACTTTCGGGCATTTAAAGAATACGAGCCACGTGGCAGCGAAAAGAGTGAGCCATCGGGTAACCTGTAACCGTAATTTCAACAAATATTTTTTATAAAGGGTTTTGCGCAAATATGTCAATTAAATAATAGTAGTTGGTTTTGTAAAGGTGTGAATGTGAGTGTAAATAGCAGATTGGGCTGTCTAATTAAGGTAAGGTGTATTGTAATTCTGTAAGTGTAATACCACTAGGTGACTAACATCACAAGCTTTATACATTTTCCATGATTTTGGATCATTTGAGCCAAGAGGCCAAACAAATAACAATTTAATACGTAAAGAAAACTTTGAAGTATAAAATAAAATTTTAATTAATTTTTCTTTAAAAAATGCGTTGCGTAAGTTATTACGATAACCTATAATCATATTTGCATTTTTAACGTACGTGTTGCGGACTCTGGCAGAAGGCGGAAAATAGGTGGAAACAAGGTAGGTGGAAAATAAAATAATTTTTTGTATTTGTATGTGAATAGAATATCACATTTGGCGCCCGAACAGGGACTAGAATTTGAATAATTAAAATTCCACACCTACGATAAATGCAAGTTTGATTTGAGGGTTAAGTAACTAAGTAAAAACTACACAGCACATATAAATTAGTACATCAATGTACACAGGTTAAGAGTGAAGTGGTATATATTGTATGTAAGAAAATCTAGATTAATAAATTTATAGATATGGCAGACAATAACGAGAATGTCAGCTTAACTGACATTGAAAACGAAAGCCACATGAATACTGAATTAAGTGGAACTGAGTCAAAAATTATGGATGAAGGAATTCATTCAACGCCCGTCCAAAGTAAAAAATCTGATACAGATGAGATGTTAACACGTTTATATAGCATGATAAATGCTAGACTTGATGTTAGTGACACTAAAATAAATGCAAAATTTGACGTTCAAAATCACAATTTTAGTGAGAAATTCGATGTTCAAAAGAATAGTTTTGATAGCAAATTTGATGAACAGAAAAATGAAATGCAAGAATTTAAAAGTAGTGTCAATGAGAAATTGTAACGGGTCTATTTTTGGGGTAATAAAGCAATTTGTATTTTTTTTTATATAAAACAAATAACATTTTTCGATGATCGGGACAAAATTTATAAAGAAAGGTAAATTTAGTGGTAGGCGACGGTAGCGAAGGTGGTACGACTGATTGACAGTATTGTATGTAAACTATTGAAACGAGTTTTATGAACTTAACAACCGACAAACTGTGCCAAGGTCAACAAATGACACGAAAAACAGCAAAACAAGTTATGTAACTGACATCAGGCGAACGTTACGTCAGCGCCTTACATAACAAGGAATGTGGGTGGAGTGTGCAACTAGCTTTGTCACACTCACAGCAAACAAAGCAGTCGGCTATGAACATCTGAACAGATCGGACGCAAAACAACTGTCGCGTCTGCCCGGCTCGCCGGTTTGGGCGAAGTTTTTTTTGTATCGCCCGCATAAAAATGTGAATACCGCGCGTGTAAAACTTTTAAACTTTCGCCCAGTTAAAATCATTTAAAATGTAACATTTTAAGAAAAGAAGCAGTTCCATTTTATTAATATAAAACGAAGTGACAGTGAAAATGGCAAAAGGGGATATGTGAGCAGTGAACGAGAATACGGGTGGAGCCTGGACTGTTTCGGACTAAAATGACAAGATAAGTAACACAGGATGTATAAACCAGAAAAAATTTCAAAAGGGGTTAAACAAAATTAAGAAAATAATGTATTCCAATTAAATTTTGAGATCTCAAAAAGGTATAAATGTGTGTGTGACTGAAGCGCTGGTTTGTTGTAAGTATAAAGTTAATTTGCGTAATGAATATCTTGTTCTGTTTTTGTTGGAAGGAAGTAAGCTTATAAGTAGATATATATATAAGAAAATAAGTGTTGAATTGTTTCCAGTTAATTACTAATACGTAAAAGGGGAGAAAATCTTTTGTGATGGAAGGTAAATGATTTTAAAAATTTTACATTTGAAAAAAGTAATTAATAAAACGTAATTCTTGGGAAACAAGTAAAGTTTTCTTTATTTCAAATAACCAGTTCTGCACTTCCCGGTTCACTGATCCGAACCTTGGTAATTTTCTTCTTACAGTTGGTAACAAGATGGCGCCCGAAGGAGTTATTTAGTAAATAATTGAATTAAAAACAAAATCCCTTAGGTTTAATTAAATATCAATTTGTTTGACAAAGTACAATTGGCTTGTGAACAGGGACATTTATATAATATAATTATATAAATATATAAATACAGCCTACTTGGGAGAGCAGAATGGTTGTTTGAGGTAAAATAAATTTTTTTTGCATACGTAAAAAAGACGTAAATATTGGTTATGTTTTGATAAAGGTAAAATATTGATGTTGATGTTTTGTAGCAGATAAGATGATTGCATTTAAGCAAAATAAAAGGGTATTATATAAATAAATTTTGAAAGACATGAAGTATAAATAAGGTGCATAGGAGGTTACGTGAAGTAACGGAAAGCGTTATATAAGTAGAATACATTGTTGTGTGAAAAGTAGATGTTATAGATTAGTATTTTTATTTAAAGTAATAATTTTACTATTACAAAATGGAGAATCAAGAATTAAATTTAGAAAGCACTCTTACAGAGTCGATGTTATCTGCCAATGTATCGGCACAATCTACCCCGTCGACAACACGGGTTAGAGAGTTGTCGATGGACGATATGTTCAGTCTGATGAAAACAATGTCCGAAAATATAAGTAGTGATTTGAATGAATTGAAAAAACAAAATAAAGAACAACAAATTGATTCCAATGTTAAATACAATAGAATAAATGAGAAATTCGATGTTCAAAAGAATAGTTTTGACAGTAAATTCGATGAGTTAAAAACCCAAATTAAAGAAATTAATGAGCATTTGAATCGAACTAATGACATAATGGAAAATAACTGTAATCGATTAGAACAGAGTATTGAGAAGTTTGAGAAGTTAGGTGACAATGTTTTAAGTATGACAAATAGTAATAATGACAAAATAGTGGAAGACGTAGTGTTAAATAGTGAAGATAATGATATTAATTACAATTCTGAGAGTATAGTGGGGGTAAAGAATAATGGAGAGACAAATGATGAGAATATAATCAAAAATAGTACTGATGAAGTTTTAGAATGTGATTATGAGATGTTAATGTGTGTTAAGGAGTTAGAGAGAGAGTGGAAAAACAATATAGTAGTTGAATGGGGGCAGAGGGTAAATTTTCCCATTAATTTTTCTGAACCAGAGTGTTCACAAATGTTGTTGTTTTTGAAGGGCGAGAGACCCATATTAGTAGATGAATTGAAGTGTATATTGATGTTGTATAATGTTGTTCCCTCTGTCTGTAATAATGATGTTGAAAGCATGATTTGGTATTGTGATGAGAGAGAGTTAAACAGAGTAGTGTATGTGGAGAAAGTAACAGAATTATATAACTTAAATAGAAAGTATGGTGAATGGAAGGAAAGTTTACAAGTATATTTGAGTAACAATGATTACAATGATTTGGTAAAAATAATTAACCCGATAGTGAATGAATTTAATGACGGAGACTTAACAAAAATGCCTAACGTAGACTGGTTTCATGAGTATTTGAATAAGCTGAATGAATTTAGTTTGTATGGTTACAACACACAAAACAGTCACATGTGTAGTGATAAAATTGAACGATGTTATGTAAAACCAAGACTTATCTGGGACGATGGAGGGTAAACTATTAAAACAATAAAAGACAGTATAAACATTGTGTTTAATGGGTTTTGACATGGCAAATTTGGACAGTGAAGTGTGAAACAATTGAACAGTTATTGACGTATACTTTGTAAATAATATAGTGATTTCATTTGTGTGTAGTATGAAATGTTAGGTGTATATGTATTAGAAAATGTTGTAATAATAATAATATTATCAATATTTTGCAATCTAAATAAATAATAAAATAATTATGAAGACAATAACTGATGACTTGTAAAATTTTGATAGTAATTGAAATATGTTGTGTTTTAATACTAAATTGAAGTAAATAATTTGAGATGTTTAAATATTGTGATTGAATGTTATATGTTTGAATTTTATAATGAATTTAAATTATGTGATGAGATTTCAATTTAATAATAAATAATAATTAATGAATAAATAAATAAATGTTAAATGGTTTGGTTTGTGGAATAGCATAATAGTTAAAAATATAAATTAATAATAAATTTGAAAATTTTGAGGAACCTAATTACAGCAAAGGATAAATAATGAAATGATGATATATAAAAGGATTAATGAAAAATTTCAAACAAGAATGTTTATAAGTTTTTCTATAAATTATTTTAAAAGAGAATTGTGTGTTTAGTGTATACTAATAATGTCATTTAAGTATAAATTCTTAAGTTTAGTGTTACAAAAGATATGTTACTTGTGATTCCCCAACTTTTCGGGCGGTCACGGCCTCACCGAACCTTGACCGTGGAATTGGTTTAGCTTTAACAGCTATGGTTGGGGCACATTACGATTACGCGCTGACCATAACTGGCCATAGCTGTTATTGTTGTAAAGGTGTATTTAGAAATTGATGGGGGGTGAAATTAAGGGGAATCACCAAACTAGGGAACAGCGGCTACCACTCTGTCCGAGTAGGGACAGCAGAGCCAGGTGGTAGACCCGCATTAAGGGCGCATATTTATATAACACAGATATTATATCTAATCTTTAAAATGTAACGCAGAAGCAAGGACACGGAGATGTCACATTCCTCCAAACCTCAGTCCTTGTGGACGCAACTGGACGCCACAGTCCAGGGGGGGTCATAGTGTGTGTGGCTGGGAGGTTATCCAAGGGGATAACGTATTAGAAATTTGTTGTATTTTAATAATGATGACTCGTTATTAAATAATTTTGATTTGTTTTGATTTGAAAAATAGATGCACTACATACTTCCTATATTGTGTTTATTATATCTTATTGTGTTAATTGCATGTAGTAGGTTAGGAATAAGGATTATAAAAATATAATAATATGTATTCAATGTGTTTATAGATTTTAAAATAAAAAGAAATAAAGTTGTGATAGTTAAAATTTTCAATGGTTTGCAAAAGATAGAAGTGGGTGATAGTAATTGTTTGAGTAAAACGTTTGAGTTAGTCAAGTTGAAAAATATTGGGGTATTAAAGAAATAGTAGAGATGAAAATAATGCAATGTTGTTTTGAGTTAATGTATGTTATAGAAATTTGAGAAGTATAAGTGGAGACACAGTAGAATTGGAGAATTTATGTAGAGTTTTGAGTGATATATTGTTGTTTATAATTGATGATGTTATTTTGTTGTAGTTGTAGTAAGGTAAGGAGATTGAGATTTTTTGGGGATGGCAATTTTGTAGTAGGGGGTAGTGTAATGTGGGAGTCCGCAACATAATGATAAGTTGGGACGGGATTTGGTATAGATATAGTGGAAAGGGGTTGCCTTAGGTAGAATCCAGGAACCAGAGAACGGGAATTGAGTTTTTTTGGGGGGGAAACACATATCCTATGTACAAAGGGTTAGAGAGTATTTTTTTTTATATATAGAGAGAAGGTGGCGAATTGAGTTAAAGTACTAAGTAGTTAGAGGTAGAGAAGGGTTAGTAGATTTTTTGATAGTGGGGTGTCATACTAGTTAAAGATTTTGTAAGGGAGCGTTAGAGTCATAAAAGGGTAAAATTATGGGTAAATGCCAAGTTGATAAAGTGAATTATAATGAATAACGTAGAATCACCCAAATTAATGAAAGGAAATAATAAATGAAATGATTTGTAAAACGAAGAGTGAAAAAAAAAAATTGAGAAACGAATTAATAAAAGTAAAGTGAGTTTAAAAGATAATTTTATGATTTTATATGCACACTTAATGATGAAAAGTGTGTAAATTTTAAATACAAATTGTTTATTTTAAGATAAGGATAACAATGTGAATTATGAGTATACTATGTTTTCTTATGTTATATTGTGTTTGTTAGTGTAAGAGAATTTTATGAATTTAAAGATTTTACATGCATTTTAAATTGGGGATGAGAGAAATGTAATATGGTAATGGGAAATGTTTATGAGTCAGTCGTCTGTTTATTTAAATTCTGATGGGAATCAGGGTAATGATTTTGAATTTTGGGATAAAAGTTAACAGGAGAAAGTAGATAGAATGAGATTATGGAATTTTATAATGGGTATCATGTTGTTATTAGATATTTTGATATATATGTTAGAAATAGGTAAAAAACAAAACCTATTTGCTTCTTAGCGCAAACCAGCACCGCTAGGGGGAAACAGATCGGTTGGGGATATGGTGTTGTATAAGGCCACTATTTGATATTTGATTTGTTGTTTCAGTGTTTGGTGATGCTGTGGCGGCGGACCTGAGCTGGCCAGCGCGTCAGAGCAGGGGCGTTAAGTATCTGTCTGACTCTACGGTGTTGGGATCTCGAGAGAGAAGTCCAGTATTGTCATTCAGGTGCGGTCACAGTCACCAGACCAAGGGTGAGTTGATTATATTATTTTTGTAAACCGTCAAGGGGGTTGTGGCGACATATCCTGGCTGATCCCTTTAGCAAGTATGAATGTGTCAATGAGATTTTTTATGCTTCGGCATAAAATATCTCATTGAGGGGGTATTGTAACGGGTCTATTTTGGGGTAATAAAGCAATTTGTATTTTTTTTTATATAAAACAAATAACATTTTTCGATGATCGGGACAAAATTTATAAAGAAAGGTAAATTTAGTGGTAGGCGACGGTAGCGAAGGTGGTACGACTGATTGACAATATTGTATGTAAAATATTGAAACGAGTTTTATGAACTTAACAACTGACAAACTGTGCCAAGGTCAACAAATGACACGAAAAACAGCAAAACAAGTTATGTAACTGACATCAGGCGAACGTTACGTCAGCACCTTACATAACAAGGAATGTGGGTGGAGTGTGCAACTAGCTTTGTCACACTCACAGCAAACAAAGCAGTCGGCTATGAACATCTGAACAGATCGGACGCAAAACAACTGTCGCGTCTGCCCGGCTCGCCGGTTTGGGCGAAGTTTTTTTTGTATCGCCCGCATAAAAATGTGAATACCGCGCGTGTAAAACTTTTAAACTTTTGCCCAGTTAAAATCATTTAAAATGTAACATTTTAAGAAAAGAAGCAGTTCCATTTTATTAATATAAAACGAAGTGACAGTGAAAATGGCAAAAGGGGATATGTGAGCAGTGAACGAGAATACGGGTGGAGCCTGGACTGTTTCGGACTAAAATGACAAGATAAGTAACACAGGATGTATAAACCAGAAAAAATTTCAAAAGGGGTTAAACAAAATTAAGAAAATAATGTATTCCAATTAAATTTTGAGATCTCAAAAAGGTATAAATGTGTGTGTGACTGAAGCGCTGGTTTGTTGTAAGTATAAAGTTAATTTGCGTAATGAATATCTTGTTCTGTTTTTGTTGGAAGGAAGTAAGCTTATAAGTAGATATATATATATAAGAAAATAAGTGTTGAATTGTTTCCAGTTAATTACTAATACGTAAAAGGGGAGAAAATCTTTTGTGATGGAAGGTAAATGATTTTAAAAATTTTACATTTGAAAAAAGTAATTAATAAAACGTAATTCTTGGGAAACAAGTAAAGTTTTCTTTATTTCAAATAACCAGTTCTGCACTTCCCGGTTCACTGATCCGAACCTTGGTAATTTTCTTCTTACAGTTGGTAACAAGATGGCGCCCGAAGGAGTTATTTAGTAAATAATTGAATTAAAAACAAAATCCCTTAGGTTTAATTAAATATCAATTTGTTTGACAAAGTACAAAATTAGATGTACAGAATGACAAATTCAACGAATTAAATAGTCGTTTTGACAATAATGACATAAAATTGAATGAAATTAAGACCGAAATTAAAAGTGAATTTAATTGTAAATTTGATGTACTTAAATTTGACATTGATGAGGTAAAAATAAAATGCGAAAATAGTTGTAATGAATTGAAACGAGATATTGAGAAAATAGTAGAGTCAGTAGCAGAACAGATTAAAAGTAAAAATACAAATGATGACAATAATGTCGAAAATGAGAATATAATTAAAAATGTGGTATTAGAGAGTAAGGTAACAAATGTTAACAATTATATTGAAAGGGTGGTATCAGAGAGTGACACGTTGAAAATAAATAGTGAAATAGTGAGTGAGAGAGAGAGCGTTATAGGTTGTAACGAGGTAGTAATTAGTGTTGATGAATTAGAAAAAGAATGGAAAGAAAGAGTAGATGAATGTGTAGGGCAGAGGGTAAATTTTCCCCTTATTTGTGATGAACCAAGGTGTTCAAAAATGTTATTATTGGAGGGCAAGAGACCCTTATTAGTGAAAGATTTGAATTGTTTCCCTTTTCTGTATAAATTAGTACCCTCTGTGTTGAATGATGTTGAAAGTAGGATATGGTGTTATGATGAGAGAGATTTAGACGGAGAGATGTGTGTTGATAAAGATATAGAATTATATAAACTAATGAGAGATTATAATGAGTTGAAAGAGATGCTAAATGATTTGAAGTACTTACCTGTTAAAATAGAGAGTGAGAATTGTTTTGATGATACATGTTTAAAGAATAATAATTTACCTTATGTTGCAATGAATGAGAAAATAATTGACTTGATAATGAATATAATTACTGATGGAGACTTAACCGATGTACTTAACGTTGACTTTGTAGCGTGTCAATTTTGGGAGTTTTTATTTTCTACAGTTTGGGGTATTAAATTTTATTTATTTCGTTTTCGGTCGGGAGCCTTATAAAATATTATGAAATAATTGTATTATGCTACAACTGTTAATCCGATTACAACAGAACGCATGGCAACGTTATTTTCCGTGTAACAGACCAGTGTTGAGAAACAGCGTTTGAGACAAAGGCGATACGCAATTTCAGTGGTGTAATGCGGCTAAGGAATTTGCACCTCCACAAAATTCGCAGAACTCTGTACATGTGTGGCAGTGCACACACGCCACCACTCACGCAAGCGCTCCAAGTGGCGCTCTTGACTAAAACCAAGATGGCTAGAGCGAAGAATTATTCAGCATCTCTTCATCGGTCATCCAGAAATACTGCTAAAGCCCCGCCTACTATTAATGACATCAGCAGAGCCGAAGTCAATATTGTCCTCTGGTCACACACATACACCAGCTCTATGCTATGCATAAAGTGGTTACCTCACAACAACTAAGCATGAACGGCGATGACGCCCAAGGCAGTGAGTTCCCGTATTGCAAACTGTGGAGAGGGAACCGAGAAAAAACTTCTGCCCAGTACCTCTTACCAACAGACCGCATGCGGTCCATCTAAATTTTGTTAACAGTTTTCTTTCCAAGGTCGGCCGACCTCACCGTTAAAATATGGAATATTAGTCAAAAGTGCACGAGTGAAATAGCAATCGTTGTGAATAAGCCGAAATGAAGAAGATGAACTAACAGTTTCGTTTGTTTTTGGACACGTGAACGAGGACTTAATGCGGGCGCGATGACCGCGTGGTCGACGTAGGGGGATTATAATCAAAAAATGTGTTAAGGGAGAAATAAATTTTGTGTGTGTTTGGGTGTGTACAGAATATGCAGGCTGGGCAGTTTTGTGAGTGTGTGTGTTTGAAAAAGTAAGGTAAGCGTAGCGTAAGTTAGTTTAAGGATGATCATGTAACAACCAATATATTTTCTAACTGATTTATTTCAAAGGTAAAGTTTATAAACCGTTTTCTTAAATGATTTGACAAAATTAAAATTATCAATTCTCTTCTTAATGATGTGTAGAGTTAATTATTTCGAGAACCCATGAAACACATGTTTGTATCTAGCGTTCGCACTAAAGAATCCTGGCCCGAAACAAAACGAAACCTTCCAGGTAGGTGGAAATTAATGTATTATATTATGATATATTATATTAATATATATTTAAGCCCCTTTATTTAATGTCTCAATGGCTCCCGTTAACAGGGACAGTTTTTATTAATTAAAATAGTAAAGACCGTACCTACAGTAAAGATACAAACAGGTGTTTGGGGTTAGCATAGCAAAATAATATATGACAAAATTTAATTAATTACATTATTTACTTAATGAATTTATTTAATCAATTCATTTAATTTAATTTAAATAATAATACAAAATGTCAGATAAAGAAAGTAATGTAAATGAAATGACGAATGTCGAAGTTTTTGACGAGTCAGATATAAGTAATTTTGAGTTACATTCGACTCCAAGTGCGAGTCAAGAGAAAGCAGAGATCAATTTAAGTGACCAGAGTAATATAACTGAAGATTCGGGTGTGCAACTGACCCCGACTTCAACAAAATGTAACGCACAATTTAATAGTGAGGTAATGAGTATGTTACAATTACTTCTAGAACAGAATAAAGAAATGAAGAGTGATTCTGACGCTAAATTCAATATATTAAAAAATCGAAATAATGAGTTGAAAAATGAGATTCAAGAATTAAATAAATGTTTAGAAAGTACTAATGAAACAATAATAACCAGCTTGAATAAATTAGAACAGAGTGTTGAGCGGATGGGAGTACATGTGATGAGTACAGAGAAAAATAAAACAAATGAAAATTGTAATGACAAGTGTAAAAATATGATACCAGAGAAAGAGTTAATAAATGATAACAATAATGTTGAAAATAATGAGAATAATAGTAATGTATTTGAAGAATTAGCATCAGAGACTGATACAGAAAAAACAAAGAATGAGAGTACTGATGAGTTGGTAGAATGTGATTATGAGATGTTAATGTGTGTGTATGAGTTAGAGAGAGAGAGGAAAAATAATGTTGTAGTAGAGTGGGGACAGAGGGCAAATTTTCCCTTTATTATTTATGATGTTTATGATGATGATTTAATGTGGTCACAAGTGTTGTGGAAGGGCAAGAGTCCCGTATTGATAGATGAATTGAGGTGTTTATTTTTGTTGAGTAATTGTGTACCCTCTGTCCGGAATAATTGTGAGAGTGTGGTGTGGTGTTATGAAGAGAGAGAATTCAACAGAGAATTGTATGGGGAGAAAGTAACTGAATTGTATTTTGTAAAAAGAAAGTATGGTGAATGGAAGGAAAGTTTAGAAATATATTTGAACAACAATGATTACAATGATTTAATAAAAATAATTAACCCGATAATGAGTGAATTTAATGATGGAGAATTAACAAAAATACCTAATGTAGACCGGTTGAATGAGTATTTGAGCAAGCTGAATGAATTTAGTTTGTATGGTTACAACACACAACACAGTCATTTGTGTGGTGATAAAATTGAACGATGTTATGTAGAACCAAGGTTAATCTGGAACGATGGAGGATAAACTATTAAAACAATAAAAGACAGTATAAACATTATGTTTTATGGTTTTTTGACATGGCAGAATGGGACAATGAAGGGCGGAAAAAACTAAACAATTAATAGCAAGAGTTTGTAAATAATATAGTGAATTCATTTGTGTGTATTATGAAACGTTAGGTAAATAATGTGTATATGTATTAGAAAATGTTGCGATAATAATTATACCAAGATTTTGCAAGTTAAATAAATATTAGAATTAATTGTGAAAACAGTAATTGACTAATGGTAATTGTTTCGATAACTGCATAATTTATATTGTCAGTCATTAATTAAATTAAACCAATTTGATATGCTTAAATATTTTGATTGCTTATTTAAATGTTAATTAATTAATTTTTTTATGAATTTAATTTATTTTAAGAGATGGAAATTTGGTAATGAATGATAAATTGTTGGATGTAAACTAATTTTTGTGTTAAATGTTAGAGATGAGGTGAAAAGTATTGTAAGATGGGGATTATGTTTTGGGTGTATATCGTGTTAAATGGATTGTAAGTATGAAAATTTTATAATCATGTATAACAAAAATGTTTACAGGTAATTAAGATTTTAATTCAGTAGTAAGATGTTTATTTGAAATAATTGTGTTTAATAAATATAATTAAAAAATTTTTTTAATAATAAACGAAAAATGATATATAATGATTATTAATAATAAATTTTGAAAATTTCAAGAAAGTCAAATGGTAAAAAGTTGTGAATTGGGTTAAATGATTATTGATGCAAATATTGTCGTAGAATGTATATACAATTTTTTAATTAATTAGTTAGTTAGTAAGTTGCTATTGCGGGGGTGGCCTGTGCTCCCGTATATAGCGAAATGGGTTGGGGGTAACAGAGAGTGCTACCCCCATCGGAGGCCAAAATGGCGAAAATGTGCGGCACACCTTATCCGTGTAAATTAAAATTTACACACTGCTAAATGACCGTGTCGCACATAGTAAGAATAATGAAGGTAACAGGCAGTGAAATGCAAGGTTAGATTTCCCCGACTTTTCGGGCGATTACTGCCTTACCAGCACTAATCGTGGTTTTGGCTAGCGGCCAGCTATGGTCATATCAAGTCCCTTGACCATAGCTGACTTGAAATTGGTACATATTTGAAATTCAATGGGGGCGACTTAAGGGGAAATCTCCGGAACTATGAAACAGCGGCTGCCACTCTGCCCGCTTGGGGGTAGCAGAGAAAGGTGGTAGACCCGCATTAAGGGTGTGTGATTTAATAACGAGAATATGTTGATATTCAGTAAGTTCAAATATAATAGCGGAAGCAGAGACACGGAGAGGTAAACCCTGCTCCAAAATATACAGTCTTTGCCGAAGCGAAAAGGCGCCACAGTCTTACATAATTTGAAATAGTGTGTGTGGCTGGGAGGTGACTCAAAGGAGTCACGAATGAAAATTTTATAACATAACATTTTTTATTCAGATTTTGATCAAATAAAACTGCTTGTGCTCTGTTCAATTAACTAGATGCTTAGATATTTAGTATGAGGTGTTCATGCTATCATGTTAAGTGTATTATTTTATTATGGTATGTTAGATATATGTATTGCTAAAATATGTGTTTTCAGTATATGTGTATATATTTTTTTCTAAGCCAATAAGTTAATCATCTGGCAGGCAGTCAATATGAATTATCGGGATCAGAGAAATGGGAAACAAGAAGGTGAGGAGTGATGATAAATAAATATGTATATTCCATGTAAGTTGTTCAAATTTGAGGTGTGTTTTCATGATGTTAGGATATCAGCTGATCAGCAACAACATGTCACTGGTATATTCGTTATAAATGTTTTAAGTAATTAATGTTTGATGTAATGTGTCAAGGTATTACAGATATATTAAAGTAATGATAAAAGTAATTTGGTAAATGGAGAAGTAATGTAATGATTTATGCAAGTTAACAAAAGATAGTTTTTGGGTGATGAATATTTTGTGGGACATGTAGATCTGTCCAAGTTAAAGTCAAAGTTGAAATAGTAGAAATGAAAATAATGTAATGTTGTTTTGAGTTAATGTGATGTTATAGAATTTTGAGAAGTATTGATATTGACACAGTTGTAATGGAGAATAATTGTGGAGTTTTGAGTGCTATATTGCTGTTTATAATTAATGTTGTTATTTTGTTCTATTTGTAGTAAGGTAATGAGATTGAGATTTTTGGGGATGGCAATTTTGTATTAGGGGGTAGTGTAATGTAGGAGTCCGCAACAAGGGTTGGGACGGGATAGGTATCGATTTTAGTGAGGAGGGGCCGCCAGATAAGGGAATTTGAGTTTTTTTGGGGAGGGGAAATACGTATCCTATGTACAAAGGGTTAGAGAGTATTTTTTTTATATATAGAGAGAAGGTGGCGATTTGAGTAATGATAGGTTGGGGTTAGAGTGTCTTGATTAGCAGAGATTTTGATAGAGATGGGTGTCATGTTACTAAAAGTTGTAGGTGTTAGAGTCAGAGGGAGAAAGATTATATATGTATACACATCTAATACAGTAAATGAGAATATATAATGCACATCACCCACAATAGATTAAAGTAAGATTGTTGAATAAAGAGAGAGATTAATAAAGAATATAAAATCTTTTATTTTTTAAACCAGTGACAGAATTTTGATAAAAGTTGGAAAATAAGGTACAAGTAAGAATTGTTTATTTTAAATAATTTAAATGTCAACTCGATTATTATATTAATATTTTGTTTGTTTTAAATGTTTTATTTTATTATGTTTTGTATTTCAAGGTAGGATATTACAGATGTCCAATGTGTTTTAGATAGAAATTGTGCATAACATAGGTAGGTCAAGGGTTTTGGACTTGACCTAGTTTCGATCAGCTGATGAGGTCATACACCTACTAAGCTTGTATAGTAGGAAGTCAATTTTATTTGTTCATTTAATTAATTCGAACCAATAGTTAAATAATTTTAAATATGAAGAAAACATTTAAATAAATTTAAATTTTTTTTGAATTTTAAAATTTTGAAAATTTTAATTTTTTGAAAAAAAAAACTTGATTTTGCGCCTGCCAGCGAGGGAATATTTTTGAGTAATGAGTATTTTATTATGTGTGTATTTAACATGTTTATTTTATTGATTTCTTATATTGCATGGTATGGTTAGAATCTAAGTATTCACATGTTAAGTTAAGGATGTTTTAGCCATAAGAAATGGTTAATTTAGCTTAGTTTGAAATAAAAAACAGAAAAAACAAGGAAGAGAATTTTTTTTGATAAAATATTATTTTGAATTTTGAATTTTCTAAATTTTTTATAAATCTTAAAAGATAATTTTTCAATTTTAATGTGTTATGTCGACATGTAATGCGAGAGTGTGTGAGCCCAGTACCTGCTAAAGGCAGCCCAGTTTGCATAAAAGGGGAACCATATCGGTCGAGGATCTGGAATAATTTAAGCCAGGGATTGAGGATTTTGGGGGTAGCATGTTAGAAAGCGAGGTGTGCTGTGGTACGAGTCTGTTCGATTTCTCGGTGTTGGGATCTCTTACGGAGAAGTCCAGTGATCTCGTTCAGATGGGTCCATAGTCGCTGAGCCAGGGGGGTCATGTACCCATGCAGATTAAGAACAAGGGGTTTGTTGGCAACAGTTCCTCACCGGTCCTCTTCGGGGTTATCGATGAGATTTCTTCTGTTGTGAACAGCAGAATTCTCATCGAGGGGGTATTGTAGTGTGTCAATTTTGGGAGTTTTTATTTTCTACAGTTTGGGGTATTAAATTTTATTTATTTCGTTTTCGGTCGGGAGCCTTATAAAATATTATGAAATAATTGTATTATGCTACAACTGTTAATCCGATTACAACAGAACGCATGGCAACGTTATTTTCCGTGTAACAGACCAGTGTTGAGAAACAGCATTTGAGACAAAGGCGATACGCAATTTCAGTGGTGTAATGCGGCTAAGGAATTTGCACCTCCACAAAATTCGCAGAACTCTGTACATGTGTGGCAGTGCACACACGCCACCACTCACGCAAGCGCTCCAAGTGGTGCTCTTGACTAAAACCAAGATGGCTAGAGCGAAGAATTATTCAGCATCTCTTCATCGGTCATCCAGAAATACTGCTAAAGCCCCGCCTACTATTAATGACATCAGCAGAGCCGAAGTCAATATTGTCCTCTGGTCACACACATACACCAGCTCTATGCTATGCATAAAGTGGTTACCTCACAACAACTAAGCATGAACGGCGATGACGCCCAAGGCAGTGAGTTCCCGTATTGCAAACTGTGGAGAGGGAACCGAGAAAAAACTTCTGCCCAGTACCTCTTACCAACAGACCGCATGCGGTCCATCTAAATTTTGTTAACAGTTTTCTTTCCAAGGTCGGCCGACCTCACCGTTAAAATATGGAATATTAGTCAAAAGTGCACGAGTGAAATAGCAATCGTTGTGAATAAGCCGAAATGAAGAAGATGAACTAACAGTTTCGTTTGTTTTTGGACACGTGAACGAGGACTTAATGCGGGCGCGATGACCGCGTGGTCGACGTAGGGGGATTATAATCAAAAAATGTGTTAAGGGAGAAATAAATTTTGTGTGTGTTTGGGTGTGTACAGAATATGCAGGCTGGGCAGTTTTGTGAGTGTGTGTGTTTGAAAAAGTAAGGTAAGCGTAGCGTAAGTTAGTTTAAGGATGATCATGTAACAACCAATATATTTTCTAACTGATTTATTTCAAAGGTAAAGTTTATAAACCGTTTTCTTAAATGATTTGACAAAATTAAAATTATCAATTCTCTTCTTAATGATGTGTAGAGTTAATTATTTCGAGAACCCATGAAACACATGTTTGTATCTAGCGTTCGCACGAAAGAATCCTGGCCCGAAACAAAACGAAACCTTCCAGGTAGGTGGAAATTAATGTATTATATTATGATATATTATATTAATATATATTTAAGCCTTTTATTTAACGTCTCAACTTGTTTTATGATTATTTTGGTAAAATGAATGAATTTGGTTTTTATGGTGACGACACACAAAACATTAATTTGTGTGTTAATGAAATTGAACAATGCTATATAAAACAAAGACTTATCTATGACGATGGAGGTTGAGCCTTAAATTCACAAATGGACAATTATAAATATATTGTTTTATGGTTTTGACCTCGCAACCTTGGACATTGAAGTGTGATATAACTGAGCGATCATTGATGAAGAATTGTAAATAAGTGTAGTGAATTTAAGTGTATGTATTATAAAATGTTAGATAACCAATGTATGTATGTAGTAGAACTTGTTGTGATGACAAAAATAATATTAATATTTTGCAGCTTAAATAGATAACAAAAATAATTGGGAAGAAGATAATGAATGAGTTGTAATTATTGCAATGGGTGAAAGTAATTAAAATGTTGTGTTTTTAATAATTAATTTAATTAAAATAATTTGAAATGTTTAAATATTTTGATTGGTTTAAATGTTATACGGTTGAATTTTTCTAATGGATTTAAATTGTTTTATGAGATTTGATATTAATGTTCAATGGTTTGTATGAAATAACATTGTTGTTAAATGTTTCAGAGGTTACGTGGAGATATTGGTGTGTCTGTGTGGTGTGTATTTTGTGTTCAGGTCAATAGGTGGATAAGGTACTGTAAGTATAAAGTTTATAATACCGATTAGATAAAATTAAATGTTTACAGGTGTGAAAAGAGTTTAATTCAATAATAAAAATGAATTGTGGTAATGGTATTAAATAAAAACTGTAATTAAAAAAGTAAGAATAACTAAAAGGGTGAAGTGTACTGTAATAAATAGACTTTGACAAATATGTTAACATTAAAAGATTTATAGAAACAAAAAATTTGTAGGAAGTATATATGTTAGTATATGATGTAACCAGAATGTTTAGACTATGTGAGTGTTGAGACGGAGTGTTTATAACAGTGCTTACAAAACAAGTCTTGCAGACCATTGTTAATGTAAACAGGTGTGCTGTATGTTTTGACTAATGTTCACAGCCAGGTGCTGAAGTTGATAACTGTTGTAGTCTGCTGAATCATCGCCATGAGCAGATTCTATTATGAAACTAAAGAAACAACTGATGTGATGGAATGTAGATAATATTTTTTTTTAGGCCCCTTTGTAAAATGTTATTTAAATAAATAAAGTTGTCTTGAACAAATAAGATTGAAATACCATAATTTAGAGTCTTGAGATAATAAAATTAAATTAATTTGGTAATTAAATTAATTGAAAAGATGATTTTAATAATGAACTTGTAATAATGAACTTAATTTTATTTTCATTCAAATTCAAATGGAATTATAAAGTAAATGCTAATTGATGTAAATAATGGTTAAAATATTCATTTAAAACTGAAAACTGCAGGAAACTTTGTATGGGTATAATAAAAAATGTTCAGGATGAGATAGTGTCTAGAAAATAAGATGTGTATATTACTGTCCAAGTAACTTTTATCAATGACAATCTACATTTTATGTTTTAACTGTAGATTCCCCACCTAAGTGCGGTCATGACCTCACTGGATCATGACCGTGAAAGTAGTTAATTGTGGCAAATCATAAATTTTACTTGATATAACCGGCTTGTGGTTTGTTTTATTTTGCTAACCCGGTGGTTTGTTAGATTTAGTAGGGGGGTTATTTTTGGGGGGAATCTACCAAATTTTGGAACAGGGCTATTTTCACCCAGATAGGGGTGGTAGTCCATTAGGGGTGTATAATTAAAAACTAGTAGGTGTAATACCGAATTTTATTGTAACGCCGAAGCAAGGATGGGGGTGGAATAAAAGAAAAAATGTCCACCCCTTCTGCATCAGTCCTTGTGAAAGCAACTAGACGCTACAGTCTAGGGGGGTAATAGTGAGTGTGGATGGGCGGTGACCCAGTTACAGGTCACGAGGGAGATGTGATTACGGCTAGATTGAGGTCTGCGAGGGCCAAGAAGTCTAGTGCTGAACACAGTAGAATGTAACGGGTATCAGGGGTTAAGGGATTAAAAGGGGGGTAGTAGAAAAAAAATATATATATTTGTATATACTTTTTGTGCCTGCCATTAAATTGATGTTTTGCATTTTTGGTTGTATTATTGTTTATGTGTAGTAATAGTGTTATTGAATTATATTGTTTAGGATATAGGTATAATCAAATGTTAAGATAAGGCAGTTCATGTTCTAATTAAATATTCAATTTATTTGTTTTTTTTTCAGTAATAACAACAAAGAGATTTAATCCATTTAGCTAAGAGATCCATAGTCGCCGAGCCAGGGGGGTGTTTACCCATGACGTGTAAGAGAAAAAGGGGGTGGTTGGCACCAGTTCCTCACCGGTCCTCTTAGGGGTTTAGCAATGAGATTTCTTCTGTTTCGACAGAAGATTTCTCATTGGGGGGTATTGTAATGGGGCGAATTAGGAGGTTTTTTATTTTTTATTAATTTTGGTTTTGATTCTATTAAATTGCACAATTCATTTCATATATGTGGCCAGCTTAAATCTAACTCGCAGTCTAAACAAAGAAACGGGACACTGTAACGGGGTGATGTAACAATATAAAGGAATGTCGTGCTGTTGACAATAACACAATTCCTAGAACTTTGCGGTTGTGTGACGTCCACTCACCAATGCACAAACACAAACATCTGTGGAGCGCCTAATCCACGCTAAACGAAAGAAAAGGCAGTGAAATATCGTCGTCGTACAGCACACGTAAATCCTGTGTGCCACCTGTACAGCCACTAAAACTTCGACAACGAAGGCTTTGAACGGCGACGAAATTTGTTCGCAGGCAAGGCAGTGATGCCCAGCAGCATGTAAGTCAGTCGGAAAGTAACATCATAATCTGCCGGACGCAAACCGTAGTGCGTCCGCCGACTGGACACAAACTTCCATCAAAATCATATAACAAAATGTGAATTAGCAGTGCTATTGTGGTGAGGCGGCGGCGGCCGTTTGAATATAACGGGTGCGTGAAAAGACCGTGTGCACATAACAGTTTAATTTCATCATGTAGAAAGGGGTAACCAAGAACCTAACATTGCAAAACAGAATTAGTGAAGTGAGCGGGCCAAAATAAACTTTCGGGCATTTAAAGAATACGAGCCACGTGGCAGCGAAAGGAGTGAGCCGTCGGGTAACCTGTAACCGTAATTTCAACAAATATTTTTTATAAAGGGTTTTGCGCAAATATGTCAATTAAATAATAGTAGTTGGTTTTGTAAAGGTGTGAATGTGAGTGTAAATAGCAGATTGGGCTGTCTAATTAAGGTAAGGTGTATTGTAATTCTGTAAGTGTAATACCACTAGGTGACTAACATCACAAGCTTTATACATTTTCCATGATTTTGGATCATTTGAGCCAAGAGGCCAAACAAATAACAATTTAATACGAAAAGAAAACTTTGAAGTATAAAATAAAATTTTAATTAATTTCTCTTTAAAAAATGCGTTGCGTAAGTTATTACGATAACCTATAATCATATTTGCATTTTTAACGTACGTGTTGCGGACTCTGGCAGAAGGCGGAAAATAGGTGGAAACAAGGTAGGTGGAAAATAAAATAATTTTTTGTATTTGTATGTGAATAGAATATCACAATAACTACATTCCAGCTTTAAAAACTGTCGCTAGCAGCATTTAATTGTGCAGCTCTCTTTATTCCCCAAGCTGACGTGCTACACAAATAGTTGTCTTTTTTTTAACACATCTTGTATACATGCAGTGGAGATAAGCTACCATTTTTTGCATGGTGAAAGGTTAATATCATGGATAAATTGAGAAACACAGATTCAGGTTTAGTTGAATAATGTAAGCATGCATAGTATGCCTGAATATATACAAAAAAATGGGTTTACCACCTCATCAGACACTGTTAAAACATCTGCATGGCACAACCAATGAAGTGCTAGTACATTAAGAGACAATCTATCTAAAATGTTAGAATCACATAACAAAATCTGCAATAATTATGCTGACCTATTCTTCACTGTAAAATATGATTTGTATCTTGATAATATCTAGCTATAACTAATTAATTAATCTTATTAAAAATAAAAGGAAGTTAAGCTGCTTACGAAACAAACCTGTCTACTGTTTTCACTGCATAACCATGCAAACAATGTACTTCAACACCAGGTGGTTTAAAGTTCTGTGAGAACTGTAGTACGTCTTTCCTCATCTCCCAAGCTGTTGGATAATCTATATCTCTGAAAAATGTTAATCTGTTATCAGAAGGCCTATTAAAAACAAAATATAAATCATGATTTACTGAGTAATACCAAGATTTAAATATTTATATATCAAAATATTTATATTTTGTGATGGCAGTGAGGCAAACATCTGCTCCCCGGTACCAGCCGAGAGGTCGCCGCGAACACCTGATGTGTTCGCAGCGAGCCAATCAGGGATTCCGGTCAGGGCATAAGAAGAGGAGGACTGCAGTACACCAAGAACAGCGGGCGCAGCCGCCGAACATCTCAGCGCGGCTCGAGTGCAATATCCATCACAGAGTTTTCGCCACCCCCACCTGGCCCTTTTTAGGGTCACCAAAAAACAAAGACTTGTACGATTGGCGCCATTTGTCCTGTGACAATTTATTTGTTTACTTTAAATATTTACATTTTAATTCACATTTTATAATGCAAGTTAAGTTATCAAAAATCTGCACTAATCAACATCAAAAGTATTTACAATACTAATTATTGTTACGACATCACAGAAACATCTATGTGTTTGTCGAATGTGCCAGAAGAATCTAGGTCTAATGTGCGTGGCATACGTGCTTGTCGACACATTTGCTAGACGGTGCGAGAATTGGCGCGGCCGCTCTCACTGTGTCACAGCCACAAGCAATTACATCATAGTTTAAAGGTAATATGTAGTATATGGAATCGTCTAGATTTTCGGAGGCTATAAATACCTCTACTCAACAACGTTCAGTTCAGTATAGCTGCGAGATATTTAGAGTGCGGTTCGAGAGTTATTATTGGGCGATATTACTGTGCACGTTCAAGTGGTTATTAGTTAAGTGTTGTGTTTTATAATCGGATGGTATATTGTAATACAATTGTTTTAATATTAGTGACATTTATTTGCGTGTGAACAATTTTTATTTGATTTTGTTATAAGAGACTGTGTTGTTAATTACGAACTGTTTAACTGTGAAAATTAAAGCTGATGATTAGTGACTTAATTGGTATCTTGTATTTTGTTGTTTTTCACTGTACCTATGACGATCAAGTAGACCATCCTAACAGTGGTGTCAGAAGTGGGATAGAATGGTTAACAGTGAAACAGTGGACACTTTATACAAGACGAATGTAATTCGTAATTAATCGGTAAACAATGGATGCCAGTCAGATGATGGAAAATTTACAGGCGCTGCTGTTACAGACAGGGAAACGACAGGATAAGAAACGCAGGCAGGAAAGAGAAGAGGCTGAGGAACGTCAGAAAGCACTAATGCTAAACAGAAGAAAGACAAAAAGAAGAATGGAAGAGTGAAACAGAAGACATCAAGGAGTTAATACAGGAGCAAAAGCAGAAACAAGAACAAACCACTGCAGAGTTTGGTCTCCTACGAGGTGAGCTTAATAAACAAGTTACTAAAATATTGGAGGTACAAGAATCAATAACATTAAAAATAGCTGAAATAGAAAAATCTTTTTCGAGTGGTGAAGAATCGATGTCTACAAAAATATCTGTCATAGAAGAAACCATGTCAAATAAAATATCTGCAGTAGAAATCTCAATGGCAAACATAAGAGAGCAGTTCCTGAAGATACAACCAAAACAAACGTTTGAACAGGCTGTACCAATGGTAAAGACAGAAAATAAGTTAATAGAGAAAGTCACTTTGCCTCCAGTAGGGACAGTTCAACCTTTGATGGAAGCGGTCACTGGGCAACGTACCTCCGCCAATTTGAAGCTGCTGCATGCGCAAATAATTGGACAGAGAAAGACAAGGCTGTTTCGCTCGTTCTCTCATTAAAAGGACCTGAAGCAGAATTACTCCCAAAAGTGCCACCTGACAGCCAGAACATCTATGCTGAGTTGATAAAAGCTCTAGAATTACGGTATGGTGATAAAACATTTGCGAGATGTGTACTGCACCCAGTTGAGAGCAAGGCGACAACATTCCGGAGAGAGCCTTTAAGAGTTTGAAGCAAGTATCGACAGACTAGTTAGACTGGCCTATACTGAAGCGCCAGAAGATTTTCGAACGAGTTTTGCGATGCAGACATTTACTGCCGGTGTCCGAGATAATGAACTACGGCAAGTGTTACAAATGGCAAGTGCAGAACGGTGAAGAACGAGTAAGAGCGTATTACAGCAAGACGCTTTCTAAACCAGAGAGAAATTATTGTGTTACAAGGAGAGAGTTTTCACTATGTACCGACCATGCCACACTTGCATGGCTCTTGAGATTTAAAAATCCGGAAGGACAGTTGGCAAGGTGGCTCGAACGTCTGCAAGAGTATAACATCGGCGGGGGCACCTGCATGGTAATGCAGGTGGCTTATCACGAAGACCGTGCCCGGAAGACTGCCGACATTGCCACAAAAAGGAAGAACAAAACTCAAGCGAACATGTTCAAGCCATCACAGTAGATTTCCTGGTAGACGGCTGGACAACACAAGACTGTCGACAAGAACAGATGACTGATGAAGATATCGGACCGATCTTGACAGCAAAAAGGGAAAGTTGCCCCCCCCCCCAGATTGGCAAGATATCTGCCATGGTTCCAAAGTGCTGAAGGGCTACTGGGCACAATGGGAATATCTCACCTTAAAAAACGGATTGCTGAAAAGGGCTTGGGAAAGTGCAGATGGACGAGACATGGTCATGTAGTTGATAGTTCCCCGAAGTAAAGTGCAGTCTGTTTTGAAGGAGATGCATGATGGAACATCTGGAGGCCACCTTGGCGTTAACAAAAACCCTTGACAAAATACGGAAGCAATTCTATTGGCTTCATCTTCACCACGACGTAGAGGAATGGGTTCGGGCGTGTGAAATATGTGCTGCAAAAAAAGGCCCACAAACCAGAAGCAGGGCAAAAATGAGACAGTATAATATTGGAGTGCCTTTCGAGAGAATTGCCATAGACATTGCTGGACCATTCCCACTTATTGACGATGGAAACCGGTACATCATGGTTGTAAGTGACTACTTTACTAAGTGGGTGGAAGCCTACGCAATTCCAAATCAGGAAGTTACCACTGTGGCACAGCAGTTAGTTCATAACTTCTGTTGCCGTTATGGAGCCCCTATGGAAATCCATACGGATCAAGGGAGAAATTTCAAATCAGGAGTGTTTAAAGAATTATGCCGTCTACTTGGAATTCGAAAGACCAGGACAATACCTCTGCATCCTCAGTCGGATGGGATGGTTGGGCGATTCAATAGGACACTTGAGCAGCATCTTTCGAAGGTTGTTGACGAGAACCAAACAGACTGGGACCAACGTATACCACTATTCTTCATGGCATATAGATCATCAGTACACGACACAACTGGCATGACTCCAGCAAAATTGATGTTTGGGCGGGAGATTCGTCTTCCTGGGGACTTAATGTTCGGATCACCTGAGACTCAGTCCCAAGAGCCACAGAACTATTCCTCACAATTAGAAAACCAACTGCGAGAAATGAATCGCTTGGTAAGAGGACGGTTGAAGATTGCCAGTGACAAAACGAAAACTCGGTATGACATTCGCAGCAATAGTGTGGGTTCCAAGAATGAGATCATCTCTGGTTGTTCAATCCAAAGCGCCATCGTGGTCGCTCACCTAAGCTTCAGTCTAACTGGGAAGGACCCTACACTGTGAAAAACAGAATCAACAATGTTGTTTATCTGATTCAACAGGAAGGACAGCGAAAGTTCAAGGTCGTCCACCTAGATCGCCTGGCTAAGTACTACTTCAGAGACGGTTTGCCAGTTCGGGATGAACAGGCTTAAGGAGGGGGCAGTGTTACGACATCACAGAACAATCTATGTGTTTGTCGAATGTGCCAGAAGAATCTCGGTCTACTGTAGATGGCATACGTGCTTGTCGACGCATTTGCTAGACGGTGCGAGAATTGGCGCGGCCGCTCTCACTGTGTCACGGCTGCAAGCAATTACGTCGTAGTTTTACATAGTATGTTGAATTGTCTAGATTTTCGGCAGCTATAAATACCTGTACTCAACAACGTTCAGTTCAGTATAGCTGCGAGATATTTAGAGTGCGGTTCAAGAGATTATCGGGCGATATTACTGTGCGCGTTCAAGTGGTTATTAGTTAAGTGTTGTGTTTTATAATCGGACGGTATATTGTAATATAATTGTGTTTTAATATTAGTGACATTTATTTGCGTGTGAACAATTTTTATTTGATTTGTTATAAGAGACTTTGTTGTTAATTATGGGCTGTTTAACTGTGAAAATTAAAGCTGGTGATTAGTGACTTAATTGGTGTCTTGTATTTTGTTGTTTTCCACTGTACCTACGATGATCAAGTAAACCGTCGTAACATTATATTAAACATTGATCACTCTAAAATTAGATACTAAGACACTTCAACCTTTGAATGTTTCCTGCAAGTTGAGTTATTGTGGATTACCAGGTATATTATCTATACTTTTCTCATCCAAAAATTGGTCCCTTTTATTTTACTCTACTCTGTAAACTAAATACTGAGCTTCAAAAACAATAATATAACTTCTTAATTTAAAAAAAATCTTACTATGCATTGGAAAAAATCAATGAATCTGCAACTTAGCAATTTCTATTACTTTTATAACTCATTTTGTGTACAACAGAGAAAACCCCACTTAGTGTGCACACTGTGTATATCGTTACAATGATACTTACAGTTAGGCAAAATCAAAAGCCACAAAATATGAAGGCAACATAAAGAAGCTAAAGTAAAAGCGAAACAAGACTATAAAATAAATATTAATTATTTAGCATCGTACAGAATATTAATTGTAATGTGATGTGCTTACTCAAAGAAGTCCTTCAAATCATTTATAGTATAATTACGATCATCCGTTTCCACAAGAATTTCATCAGGTTTCCAGAACATCGTGGATGGAAGAAGCCATGCCAAAGATGGAGATGTGATCTGCATTTCTCGTAAAACTGCTTGTCGCAAAACATACACACCTAGGTCATCACCTACACAAAGTACAATTTTTTAACTGTATAAGCCTATTTTATTGTTGGTACTTGCTTATTTTTGGTGCTTTCTAAATTACTTCTTATACAATTTTATATAAATATAAAAATGTGTGTATTTTTTAGTTACATTTATGATGACACAGTAAAGATACAACAAATTTAAAATGGGAACTACGAATTCATAACATATTTAAGAATAGAAACATGGAGCTGTAAAGATGAGTGTCTTTGTTTTTTGTTTTCACTATGATAGGTTCAGAGTGTCACCACACTAAGGCCATCTTCATTGTTTCAACAACTGAAAATAACTGGCAAGCTGTGCACCAATTCCCACAGTATTGTGGTACAGATTAAGTGTTGGTGCTAAACAGGCCCACTTACATAAAATCGAACAGCCAACACATTGTTACCTAGAAACATCATCAGCCAATCAGAGACAAGTGCGACGTGATTGGTTCGTCAGCGCAGCATGCCAAATCCTATTTAATAGGTATTTATAACTTGACAACAAACAAAAGAACCCTCGACTAGTAGGGTTCGCGCACTTGCGTCTGCCAGTTCTGACGCGACGGTTGGAAATCTGTAATCTGGCGACGTGGTGGGGGCACTGGAGGGGCAAGCGGAGGTTCAGCACTTCGCTACAGAATGCGAATGTTTCATACAAGCGTCTGACTAAATAAAATATAATATTTCATGCAAATTTGTATATAATAAAAATAATATATTTTTTTATAATATATTATGTATTTGACAAAGTACACAGATTTTTCCTATTTTTGATAATTAATTATCTGTTCATATTGTTACTGAATGTGATTCTTCGTGTGAATATGAGGTGTTTAATATTTCGTGTATTTAATTTAATTCGGAGCTTAAATGTCATGTGGGCTTCAAAACCTATTTGAAACATCTATTAAATATATAAACCTAAAATATTACTAAACCTAAAATTATAAAATAGTATTAAGCATAGAGTTAAATGGAACTATTTACGATTTCCAAGCTGTAAACCATATTTTAAAGAAATATACAGCTCCAATAAGCGTACACACGGAGGACATAATATGAACAAAATGAAATAATACATGCAAAACACTCGCTTATGAAGGATAAGGATTAAAGTCATAAGAGGCAGTATAACATACCTGTCATTCTCGTATCTCATCTTCGATCTCACCATCGTCTTCCTGATTACTGCTGTCATCCTCGGACTCAGATTCAGATTCAGATGAGCTGACATCACTCACAGAAATAACGAAGCTATCAATGGCGTCATCAATGAGGACATCTTTGGATATATATTCATCTTCTATCTTGCGTACGTGCTCGCAACAGTTTTTCCATTTGGACTCTGAATAATCCGAAAATGCTTGCTCGCAAAGTCTGCGCTTCACTTCTAGAGAGTCTGACACAGATTCACTCACTCTACCTTTGATGTCTGCCCACACCAACTCAATAGGATTGAGGTCTGCGTGATAGGGCGGCAGACGTAAAACACTGTGACCGGCATTGGTAAACATTTTATCAATTTTGTAGGTCTTCTCACTAGGAACAATTTTTTACTAACATCAGCTTTGGTCAAACTACCTTCAAATTGGATGTTGTTGTGCGTAAGCCAATCAACTATGTCCTTTTTGAGCGACGATATTGTTGGCTTCCTATTCTCTTGTACGCTGTGATAACTAGCATTGTCTAATACTATCATACTGTTTGGACTTAAGTTCGGTAGCAGTTGCCTTTCCACCCAGGTTGAAAAATTGGTAAAGTTCATGTCGTCATGGTAGTCCCCTGTTTTTTGCTTTGATTTGAATATCAATAAGGCGTTGTTTATATAGCCTTCCTCTCCCCCGGCATGCACAACAATAATGCGAGGACCTTTTCCTATAGCTTGTAATTTTCCCAGCTCTGTATCAGATTGCCAGCATGATGGGACAGAGTGAGTAGAATGAACGAATGTTTCATCTAAATATACTATTTTGCTAACAGACTTCGAAGAAGCAGCCATAACTAAACTCAAATGACACTGTCACTAGAATAACAGGCTACACAACACTATATACATAAACACATTTACGAATAAAGTACACGCTACGCGATAAGGGATTATAGGACTACAACTAACAACTAAAGAAAGAAAGAAAGAAAATGTGTATAAAACCGACAAAACAACAAGAGCGCGCGAAAACTGATACAGAAGTGGCAACGAAACTCTTGTGTCACCGTGTCTTCACGATGTGCACAGTACAGTGGTCAGACAGCATGTGACCCCCTCCACCACTCCTCTATGACGTCACACATCCACTCTGAGAGAATGTGCGGGGAAGAGGGCTTTGCGCAGGTTCTTTTGAGCGTTGCACCTTTATAATAGGAGGCTTTCTCTTCTTTGATTCAAGTACTTCCCAGACGTAGATTCCTTTCTTCAAAAATTACACTGAAAATACGTCATAATTGCCAAAACCCGATCCTCCTTACAACCCATCACCACTTCCATCACCAGAACCACTACAAACACCTTCAGACCCTCTTTCCTAATAAACCACATACTGGCTCTTGCGATGAACCACCACCCAGAAATAGAAACAGAATCCGAAACAGACATATTCCTTCAAACACTGGCGATCAACACTGCTCCCAATTAAACAATAACCCCAACTTTGTCACTACTTATTGGCACATTGCTAAATACTTCGTTCTTGACAAGGCCTTTCGGTGTCTCCACCATCTTCAGGTCTTAAATGACCCACCCTTCACCACCCGCCTACCACACAGCACACTTAATTAGTCCTCCACCGAATCCTTGACACTATTACAATGCTACCTGCCTCTCCCCTTCTCCATAAAGCTATCCACACTACATAACACAGAGCCACATTAGCACTCCATTTTCTTTTCTGGTGCCTCCACTCTCTCAACACCCAGCCTGCAAAAACAAACAAAAACCAACCAGCTGAAGGGGGCTTGTCCGCTTATCCCCAAAACATCCGAGACTTGCCACTCTGGACAAGCCTCAAATAACTCAAAAAAACTTGAAGATGCTTCCTCACACCCTGCCAACTCAGCAGCCTGCTAATGTGGTCCATCACCCCATGAACACAGGGTAAGACTGTGAAGCCAACAGTCTCCTAGTCTCCTACAACACCAACTCCGCTGGCCTGGCAGACCTTCTCGGCCAGACTGCATGCCTCATCTCTCTGACAGAGTAACCATTCAACTGCAACACTTGTTCAAGATGCTGCAGCTCCTCGTCGAGATACCGAGGCTCAAATATCCTCTTCTCCCAACCAAGGTCATATATCCTCTTCTCACATATCTGGTCAACCAAGGTCTTCAATACTGCCCTCTTCTGTCTCAGACGGTGACTGAACAGCTTGTGGAGGTATCGTTGGCTTCCTGCACACCTCGGCCATGGCCAAAGTTATTTCCACTGTTTTTTTTTTTTTTGAAATTTATAACAATATTTCACAATAACATATTTTACAATAAAATAAAATGTCTCCCTTTCACAGAAAATGTCTGAATAAAACCACTGATTTTGATATTGATTAACATTTAGTTTAAAATGATTATCTTCACAGACCTACTTATAGTTTTCACAAAATATTAGCCATAAATTCATTTTTTTATTTTTATGGCTTTTTTATTTTTACTTTTTTATTTATTTATTTTTATTTTTTTTTGTAAACATCAGTACTACTATTTATAGGTTATAAATGTCAGGATTAATGTTTAAAAGTTTGGCATTTTCACTAAATCACTATAACTGTCATTACAATTGATAACAGTTCTATTTATTCTTCTTAAAGATAAACTTTACTGTTTTTAAATAAACATCACTAAAATATTTTTAACAAAACATTACAGCACACTTTGACAAAGAACTCTAAAAAATGTACACAATGCCTATTCAATCATGTGTTTAACCAATACCTCTAGGACAAAGAAGTCAAGGGCAAACCTAGGGGGGATATGGAGGATATATCCCCCTCCCCAAAAATCTGAAAAAATTAAAAGAATATTGGACCAAAAATTTTTAAACTGGTTGTGTGTTTTTTAAAATGTAATTAATTGACTTCCAAGATTATCAATTCTAAAAAATTACTATTTAGGTCAATGACAAGTTTAAATAATCTATGATATTAGGCCTTAATCTCAATAATAAATATGACAGATGTTGAAAGAAATGGTGAAAAATTGAAAGAAGTCGACTTGAAAGAGAATAGGAAGTCACGGTTTTTTGCTGGTTACAACCAACTTGAAACATATGATTCATGTGACGACGTGCTTTACACTATGCTTGAGCCATATCAGCTGATTTAATTCTGCAAAGAAGGAATTGTTTGCTTTTACCCGTTAGTTGGCTGTAAACCGAAGCCTACAAAAAATACAGGCCATGGCGCATACGACAATTTTTGAAGTCAGGTGGTGTTAGGAGTCAAACAGTTTCAGTGATATCCTATGTACTTGCGTAATTAATGTGCCTTATTTGACCAGATTTACTTGAATATTTCGTTTTTTTAATGAAACATGCAATAAACGTATAATGAAACATATATAATCCACATATTTTTTTTTAAATATCAAGAAGGATAAATTTATTCTTATTTAAATTTATTACTCTTATCAAGAACACTTATTTAACAAAGTATATACTTATATTTATTTCTTCAGTATTTTTACCTTTATTTCTTTTTCTATTTTTCCTTTTGAAAAAGGCTGACAATCATCATATTTTTTAACAAAACTACTTAACATTATTTTACATGCTGTAAAACGTATATCTACAACCCTGTTATATGGATTTATATCCACAGCATTTATATACATGCTGTTAACCCTCACTTTTTAATTTTAATGTTCTCTTTAAAGTATTTATATTCCACAGAAAGGTATTAGTAGGCATCAAAGACAAACTGGAAGCCTATCTAATGTACGTTTTTAATTGATTTTAATGAAATTAGTACCAGACCATTAGTTTTAATTTGTTGGTACGATATCCATTATAACATGAGAAAAACATTTCTCTAAGAAACCGATGTGGTTGAAAAAAATCCCCCCCCCCCAAATGATATCCTAGGTTCACCCCTGAAAGATTACAATTTTTGTGGCATTAAAAACATAGTTCCTGTTTACAATGGTACATAAGCAACAGTGAATTAAAACACATACAAACTTGGCACCCAATGAAATGGACATGGCACTTGTAACAGAAACCATGGGTTATGATCAGCCTCTGCCACCAAATGGGTTAAACTGTAAAATTTAATTCCAATTATAAATTTGTGTACTTGGATTTCCTTAAATTTATAGATAAACAGAAAAAATCAAATATCATGCAGATGCAGCCAAAAATACTAAATATTTTATTAGCACAAAAACAGCGTTTTACTAAACAAGTAGCTTCTGAGCCCTTTTAGAAGATAAAATATAATATTTATTTCTGATGATGTCTTAATAAAAAAAAAAAGAAAAGTACAAACAACTTTAGTATATAGATGTTACTCAACATAACATGCAAGGGAAGTTCAGATATAAAGTTATAGATATTGATGTGAATAAACCGTATGCCAACAAAATGAAGTAATAATATTAATAATTACCAACAGCAAACACTTTGACGGCCTTCACAGAACCTGCCCATGCTCCAGACAAAGTTATCAAAGACTGAATGTGTTTATCCTTCCATGACTGACTCTGTTCTTGCAGAAAATGGAGACACATTGGGCCTCCCATACTGTGTGCAATTAAAATTACTTTAGTGTTGTTGTTCATGGCATACGTTTCTTCCACCAAGTTTTTCAGTCTAACAAAATACTCCCCATTCTCATCTGAAAAATACAAAATAACAGAAATGAAGCTCAATAATTTTTATTATTAAAAAGATCTATAATAGTGTGCTTTTTACAAAACATACTCAGAAATTCACATTTATTATTTCAATTACCACAAAAACTGAGGTGGGTACAGATCAAACAGTGGTTTCATTTGTGACTCACAATCACAACAGCTGTACTATTGTCATGGGATCGAGTCAAGATCATGACTCAGTCAGCTAGCCGACCCATATTGCTGCGCACAATAAAACAATGGTCTTGTCTGGTATGCCTGTAAGCCTGTCTGGCTAGACAAGTAACAAAGGCACACTTACACTGTACACTACATATGCGCACACAAACTCAAAACTCCCTTTCCACCATGCAGCTCGCCACCACACGTGGTTACTGGATGGCTGAGTTCTCTCTGGCGATGATGTAACATGAGCTGTACCACAACTACGGGGCACAACTGGCCACACGCCTGAAGGGGGAAGAAGACTCAGACAAAAACTGAGAGCTCCAATCATGATAGTGACATGACAATAAACTATAAACCAAAAAAAAAAAAAAACTGAATGAAGGAAATATGGAAGAGGAGGAAGAGGGAGGAGAAGAAGGGAGGAACCAGTTGAACCAAATGTAGTTCATAGTGGCTCACACGAAAAAAAAAAAATAGTCCACACAGTAGTCATCCACACATTACTACTGATCCTTATTTGCTTTACTTGTTAAGTACAAATTAACTTTTATCTGCTACTACTAACATAATTTAATACCTTTATTTTGTTAACAACTTCAATTTTATTTTGGCCAAACTGCCAATTTCTGCCTCAAAGAAATTTATGGTACTGAACTAAATATCCTATGAAATCAATAAAATATGTCTGACACAAATTACATATAAACAAATCTTTATGATACACATGATCTTTATAGAACACAATTGTCTAAAAAAACACATAATACAAACTGTTCCAAAGACTAAATTTACCTAATCAAATCTTACAGTACTACTGTTCGTGTTACTGTGGGAATGTGACCTTGTGTATTCCCTAATCTGAACTTATTTTAATGCACTTACAAACCTGATACAAAATCATTTTCACCACTAGGATGAATACCCATTGTCCTTGGCCTTTAATAATGGGTAATTAAAACGTAATTAAAACTGCTAGTTTCAATCTCAGTTCATGTTTTGTGACAAAATTTGAAGTACAGAAATAAGATACATCCATGCACGCTATGAGTCATAATTTCTTTTGATTCTGCCCTTTTTTCTTAATTATTTACAGTGGCGGCTGGTAATGTTTTTGACTGGGGGGGCAAAATTTTTTTGGACCCATATGTAACAAAAGTCACCAGTAGAATCTAAATTATTGCTATTATCATGAAATAATTGTAAAATTGAACCTTTTGCTTTACTACTAAAAGTTAATATCAAAAACCTACCTTGCAAACTACCAATATTTAAACAGTGTTTGAAACTGAAATTATTTATAACCCTAAGCAGTTCACGTTCCTAAACTTAAATACTTAATAAATTATATTATTAAATGCATGCATTGCTAAATAAAATATATTTGTTCCCTACCCTATTTGTTTCTAACAAATACGCACAGAACACACAGGCTCAGGCCTACACAGAATAAATTACACATTTATGTAGCCTACACAAGGTTCAACAAAAACACTATCTTACACAGAATACACTGCCTAATAAAGAATTAATTATTAGAACATTACGTTTACACAAAAAATACAACAAGAACACGATCAAAACTATATAAAACACAAGAGAAAATATACGCTCTTAAACAGCAACAGAGAAGTTTTGAACAACGTTCCGGTTCTCCGGGCAGAGCCCCTCCTACAATGGCTCCTGATGATTTAAAAGCACAGACATGTGTACACTTCCTCTTTCCCCGCTCCCCACAAGACCTGCCTATGCAGGGAGGGTGACAGCGAAAGCGTCCGGCTGCGGGACCATGCCGAAAACATCGGGTGATCGTTATTAGTCACCCCAAAAATATCTTTCACATAAGGATACTACACATTATAGTTATATTATTGAGAAGTTTAATTTGCAAATTTAGTGGGAGGGCTGTGCCCTTTTGCCCTCCCTGTATGAGCCGCCACTGATTATTTAACTAAACGTTTTGGTACTGGATTGCCATTTGAGCATTCCAATTTTTTGGTGCATTCTTACAGTGAAGCACTACTTATTCAGGGCCTCCCTCAAATTCAACAGATCGCTATTATAATTAGTTTGCTCCCTCAGGACTTTGTATTCTTTGCAATATTGGTATTTCCTCGCATAATTCATGAAGTAACAAACATAACAACATATTCATCAAAACAATCTAATTTTTTTGTTTTGAGAAATGTGCTTTCTTATAAATGCAAACAGTTTTTCTTCCAACACTGTTCTTATGTTTACTGACCAGTCCTAATAAACTATTTGAAGATACATGTCTTCAAAACATTATACTTGAAAATATATACTTATCTTCAAAAATATTATAATATACAAATATACTTGATAACAGATATATCTGAGAATGTTGGTCTTACAACTTTTTTATTGTACACTTAGTTTTTAGAGTTATAACTGGGACTGCATTCAAAATGCCCTTACACACTCAGATGAGAAGGTTCTAGGTATCTATAAATACCATAAAAAGAATGCTTATCGACTGACACTGGTTGCTAATTCTGGAAGGACAAGAATAAAGAGGAAGTCGGTTGTCTCACTTGCAAAGAGAATTCAAGGAAACCAACGCTAGTGTAAAGAGTAGAAAGGACAAAAGAAAGCAGACGGACAACCTAGTACCAGAAGCTGAAACTGTTGCAAAGCGTAATGATTTACATGCTGTCTACCAAGCAACAAGGCAGCTTGCTAACCAAAACAACTTCTGACAATCAATTTTAAAAAATAATAAAAACTGGCAAAATTTTAACAACACCTGAAGAGTAGATAGAGAGGTGCAGGGAAAATGTGAGTCAAAATCTAAGCCTTATAACAGAACCACCAGCTCAGTGAACCTGAAAATACTTACTAGTATCCCTCGGTTGCAATGGAACTATAGCCATAAAGTACCATACTCAGGTAAAGCTGCTGGACTGAACAATATTCAACACGTGTTCTTCATCCTATGTCCTCAAACTACACAGCTAAAGTCCCATACTCGGTTATTAAACCATAAACCAACCTGTGTGAATGAAAAAAGACTCATAATAAAAAAAACCTTAGGAAAGTGATTTAAGCAATAGCCAAAACTGCTGAGGAGTATGTTAAATACAACTTGTAAAATGTGGATAATAATACTCATATTTAATCACAGAATTAGAACTAATAAGTTGTGAGTGGGCAGGATTCAGAAAAACTAGTTCTGCATACACCAAATTAACATTCTACCCATCATAACAGGAAACTCAAATGAACTGAATTCATCATTTCATCTAACATCATAGACTTCCAGTGTGCTTTTGATACTCTAAACCAAATAGCAATCTAGAAAGTCCTTAGAGAGAAAGGCATTGTAGACAAAATAGTTAGAATAATCAGAGGTCTTTACAAAAAGTCTGGCTATAGGATAGTATAGCACGAGAGAGAAGGTACCAAGATATCAATAAGTAATAGGGCTAAACAAGCAAGTGTCCCTCTCCCTCTTCCCATTCCATATAGCACTTTCACTACATACTATGCAGGCAACTGACACTCCAAGAGAATAAGATTACGTTTATTCAAGCAATTAGAAGATTCAGGCCACACATGTTTGCTGCCTCACACCATGTAGAAATGGAGAAAAGGCAGAACATTTGCAATAGGAAATCCAGAAACTGGTTCTACAAATAAATTCAAACCAAACAGCTTCACCTAAAAAAAACTCAAAATGCTGAACCATAAATAATCAATCCATTGAGATTATCATAAAGTTTGTTAAACTTGGTTCTGCCACAAAAAAAAAAACTGAGGGTAATAACCTGAATGTTAAGGATAGGATTCATAAGGCCAAAAATACGGCATTTTAAAAAACATCTGGAAATACATATTGTAATGATCTGTTTGTGTGGCCCACTATTGTTCAAGCCCCGCGATGGAAGCCACTTTGTAAAGTAGCTGTGTTTGTGGGGTTGTAAAAATTTGTTATTAATGTTATTTAGTGTTAATCGTGTCAAAATGTAACTTCTCTTATCATTTACGGGTAAACCGTATTTCGCTCTGCTGCGTTCAAATGTTGCCGCCTCGCCACCTGATTGGCGCACGGCTTTCTGCAGTGTTGACTCGGCTAGCGTCTTGCTTTAACGCCTTCACTTCAATAATTCTTAGTTGTTATTATAAGTTAACTGAATCAAACATACAGAATTGCAGATTGAGAACATTTATTAACCTTTTAGAATATTTCAATTACTTTATAGTACATCAAATTCGTTTTCTGCACCGGCTATTACACTTGTTCGGTTGGTACTTGCTCAGTTCAGTGTTTGTATACAAGTCTTTAGCGTTAGTTTACAGTTACATATTATTTTTCTCAGGGGTGTTAAAAAGTCCTTTCGGCTACAGAAATATATACTTACGGCTAACACACACAAAGTTATGACAATTCTTAATCCTAATTACATAAACAAATTAATACATCATTATATTCAATTAAGTAATTACCAATGAAAACTTGTAAAGAAATTTTGGGTTAGGTTTCGTTTGTCAAATTTAGTTATCAAAAGGTTCGTCAATTATTTATTATATTTTACTTTTAATAATTGCTAATTGATTAAAGTTTGAATAGTGAATTTAATAAAGCATTTATTTTTGACTCGGAATAGTGATCAGTGAAGTGAAATAGTTATTTCTTAATTCAGACCAAAAAATTGTGAATTCGATTATGGGATAATGTTTATACTCATCGGTTTTCCTGCTGAAGATCCTGATGTCGTCTTCTTCTATGGATAACTCCTGGGCTGTCGTCTTCTTCTACTCTCCAGAAGTTTATTTCCCTCGTCTCGATGGTTCTCCTCGCTGACTCAGGCCTCGTATTCTTTCGGTTGTCGTCCGTCTTCTTCTATTAAGATGTTCCAATGATCTTCATTTGATGTCCGTTGTCATATTTCTTCTTCACTGTGTCGTTCCGTCTTCTTCAGATAATTATGGTTTGTTAATTACTTTTTTATTAAACGAAATATTGTTCAGGATTCCCTGGACTATGGTAGTTATCTCCATCTGGTTTAATTTAGGTTCGAATTTACTTTAATAAAAATTTTAATACGAGAGCTCCTCGATCCACTCTCTAGCGTTGGTCAATGAACATTACTGAAAATCTAACGGTTTTTTTGGCAATAAAATTCTTGTTGCTATGGTTACCTAATAAATTATGCTAATTTTCATTGGTTATTAACTTAAGTCATTGTTATGATTTAACGTCTTTTTTAGTCTAATTTTACCAAAATATCTTCAAATGAAGATTACTATCTTATACTTATAGCTAGAGTTAATACCTAAGTACCATTCTTCCTAATTTTTCATGATGATCATTTTGATATCCCTCATGCCCACATTTGAATAGCTAATTACATTTTTACTATTTTCCATATTTATATTTTACATATATTTTATTCAAAATTAGTTGTTATACATATTTTTTGGTACTAGGAATACTCACTTAATCGGTTTAACCATTTGGCATATTCTGCCTTAACTTTGGATTATTATTTGTTCTCAAAATTACTAAATTTATATTCAACAGTTTGGCCTAGAGCCTAGATTCTATTCTACTCCCACCTAACATTTCTTAATAACATATCTGGTAATTCTAATACAATTTTATAAACAAAACAAACAATAAACATCAGTATTCCTAACTCTAATTCTTATTATGAAAGATTCCTTGTCAGGTTCTAGCCTGAAATAACTTTTAACTACCTTTTCTTTTCTCTACTGTTATCTTGCTTACCCTATAATTTACTACATTCTATGGTTTTGAACAATAATAAAACTCTTACAATACTACTGATAAACTGTTCCTTACATGATATGTCTTATCTACTAATCCCTTCACTTAAATACAGTGTCTGTCCTTCTTAATTTACTACTCATTCTAGTAACTTAATTCTTACCTTATTATATAATTCTGACATCCTATTACCTAAATTTATAATATCACAATTAGTTTAATCTCTTACTAATGTACAGTTTATCAAAAATTATTTATCTGTTTATTATAGTTTGCTTATATAATATTTTATTCTACACCCCCACTGCACTTTTCCTTTCATTAGAAGGTTTCTTTAATTATTATCATTCTCACTTTGTTCCATTATATGCTATACCTAGCACTTCACCACTTATTTAATTTTACACACATTTTTAACTTACTCACTTGTTTATTCACACGATTTGTCTGATTATTTTATATCACTGTGTGATTATGGTCATGAATAACTAATTTACTTCCAAATCACTCTGATCACTTTTAGTTATTACTTAAATTTTGCTTTTGTTTGGCTCAAAGCATTGTTTATTGTCTTTGGCTATTCTCATTACTATTAGTTTGGGGTATGGTTAGTTTCTAACTCCCTACCTTATATTATATAAGTACATTCTTTTATCAACAAGATATATGTGATATTATTACCTTCCATTAATCTTATTATCCTAGTTACATCTTATATACTACAAATATCAGTTCATTATTTAATTTACAATATACTGGTCATTATTTGGGATTATTTGATTGCACTTAGGTCTCGGCTGCTTCTTCATTGTCTCTTGGTTCCTTTGGTATTTATCCGATCTACTGTGTCAGGTCATTGTCAGGTTAATAGTCATTTGTCATTTATTGGGTTACTGGGTTATTGATCTCTAAGTTTATAAGTTTTTGCCTCTTATTCTTATCTTCAGCTTTTTATTTTATAATTAAATACAATTGAATCTTCACTACCTTATGTCATGTTACATAATGCATCGCCACCAAAATTGATTATTTCGAAACAAAGATTATTAGATTTTTTCTGAAATCATCAATATAGTTTATTTTATCAAGTTGTTATGATTCAGGAATTCGTCCATCGCTACTTCTTCTGTATTCATTCTTTATTAAGTCATGGTTCATAATATGATAATTGGTATTATTTTCTTTCTTTATTATTCCCTTTTATGTTCTATTTCCCTAAAATTTTTCTTCTCTCTCCTTCATATAAATTGGTACTAGCCAGAGGGCACGTGTGGCTCTATTACTCTGCTATCCATTTATACACATTTTGAGTTCAGAGGCCTTGCCTATCTGCTCAATAACATAAATAATTGTTGGACGTATCTCAACATAAAATCATCACATAATAATATTCATAATAATTATAATAATAGTCGTTCATTTCCGACTCACATAATATTAATACAATAAAACACTTTTGGGATTAATTATTCTCTCTTTTACATCTCATGACTTTTTCATTTCAATAACTTATTTGGATTCCTTTGTTTAAGCTTATGGCGATATTTAATAGGCATTTTGCATTGTTTTACTAGCTTATTTTATATGGTAGTGATTCTATTTGTCATCACTTTAATGCTCATTGATATTTAAAATTAACCTTGTAGCTGGCTTCTGGCTCACTTATATTTTTTCATTGATTGTTCAGTTAATCTGCCAGTGTTATTTTTTATTTGATTGTTTTGTCTCTTCTTTTGTGAAACATTAATTTTTATTTATCACCTTTTTGTGATAGGGTTGGTTAATGATGTTATGTAGCGTCATCATTATTTGTGTAACATTTAATTATTTTATATCTCAATTTTCATGATATTTCATTATACATATTTTCAAATTTACATGTGTTTACACATTTTGTTTCACACTTGGTCGTAAGTTTAGCCTTACTTTGTTTTGAACTTAGCTTATCTTTCTTCTAAATTCCCTTTCATTTATAATAATAATAGTTCCAATCAAATACTTATTGTAAGTTGTGCTTACATTTATTTTTGAATTTTGATAATTTTTACTTTCAAAATTCTCTTTAACTTTCTGACACCGGTTCATAATACTTTTTTAAAGAAGACTGGTTATAAGTCCCTTTTATCCTTTTAGTTATGATTTCACTTATGACATAGGTATTATTTTTGTTATCTTTCAATATGAGATAGGGTATTTATTTTACTATACAATGGACCCTGTTATATACACTCCTTTTTTCTTATAAGTTAATCTTCTCATTTATATACATTAATTGGTTTGCCTGGTCAGTTTTACTTAAAATCAGTCCCATTTCTCAGTGTTCCTTCACACTTGGTTTAACCATGGTCCATGATTATATGAGTTACTCCTGTTCGGATTGCTGTCGTTTTCAGTATGATTTCTGTTCTTGTCCATTTTCTTGCTACTATCTTGTATTTAAATGGTTCTGTCATAACATTTTCACTTGTTTCCATTGCTATCTCAATCATTTCATTATTTTGTTTATACAACGAATAGGTCAACGCGGTTTCCATTGTAGATGCTATCGTTGATATTGGATTATGCATGTCTATTAAGTGTCTTCTCCTTCTTATTCTGTTACGCACTGTTTTGTAGTGATTCCTTTCTAAAGTTTCTAGTAAGTTCCTTCTGTTATTTTTAAAATTCATCATTTCATTCTGGTCGTTAATTAGTACATTAAACATCTCAAGTAGTCCATTCTTCACCATCTCTAATTCTTCTCTGGTATTTATGAGTTTTCTTGGATGTATCTGCCTTACTTTCTTCATTTCCATAGTTTGGATATCCTCCTTGTAGCTGTTATTTTTATTTGCAGGTAATGGTATGCTATTGTCTTCTTTTAATTCTGTTTCCTTCTTACTATCTTCTGTTTTCGTAATTACCGGTTCCTTGTTCTCATTCACTGTTTCTTTAATACTTCCAGCGTCCAGTGGTTCACTCCATTTCTTGAGACTCCTCTCCATTGTGTCCTCTATCCTTCTGAAATGCTTATCCATTTCCTGTTTGTCCTCCCTTCTCCATTCCATCATTATCCTGAACATCTCCTGCGTGCTCAGGTCTTCTTTCTGGGTGGGTTTCTCTATTTCCGTCGGAGTTAATAATTCTTCCACATCTTTGGCTATTTCTTTTTCTAATTGAACATTGGGTTGTTCCAGGTTTTTATTATTTGGTGTTTCGCTGAACCCTTTTATTTGATTATTAGCGTGGAACGAAAATGGCCTTTTTTTAATTTTTTTTTTTTTAGTTTTGTAATAGTGGGGAAAAGTTGCCTTTTAGGTTCAAAAAGACGAAAAAAAAATTTGGTTGCTATACTACAACATCTTGAGGTGCCGCAAAGAGCTTAAAGTTTGTAAAAAAATTTTAAAAATTGAAAAATTATAAACTTTGATAAATTATTTTTTATGGTTTTCTCGTACATATAATGTTACAAAAGATAGTTGTAAATACATATATAAGCATTAGAATTGGAAAAAATTATTAATTACAAAATATAATAATAATAACAAAATATTTTTTAATGTCAAAAAGTTTGTATTTTTGCTAATTTTGAAACTTTTGCGAACATTTTGGTTGTTACAAATAGTAGTAAATAAGGTTGAAATAAAAGCTCGTCAAATCAATTATATATTTTTTTTATTAGAGCACACGTAAAAAAATATCACAATACACTTTTAAAGACATTGAAAGTTTATTTTTTATGATTTAAAAAACCCTTAATAATTACAAATGTTACAGCTGCAAAATGTTTGTTTCTACTTCATTGACACATTAAACTGTTTTTTTGTATCAAATTTTGGCATGTTCTCACGTGAGTCAATTTTTGCTCTTATATATCCTTCTCTTGCGATTAAACCACACACATTTTGAGCCAATTCGGTCACCAGTTTCACAGCTCTTTCCACTGCTTGCGTGTGACAAGGAAGCCGGGGAAAGTCGATAAGCGGGTCCACTTTACTATTTGGTTGAGCTTCAGATGTCTTCCATATAAAGTCTTTGAGAGAGTCAATGGAAACATGTTTTACCAAGGGGGGGTTCAGTTACGTCATTTTCAGCCCATGAGATCATGTCTATGTAATCCTTTGCGTCAAAGTTTATCTTTGGAACTTTAAACTTCCTGACTCCGCCTCTACTTTCTGTTCTTGCTTTTAAAACATGTCGTAAACCAAGTTCTCTTACATTTTTGCGCTCATCACATAGCATGGACAAAAGGAGATTTTCTGCAGCAGCAAAGTACCCATTTCTTTGAATAACCGGGTCTAGAATGTTCTTGAAATCATCAGAGAGATAGCGTGAATATGAGGTAAGCTTAAACAGATGTTTGGAACCATAAGTACATGAAGGTTTTAACTTAATGTTAAACCACACTGGTGCATACACTTTCACAATGTACTCAGCCAGAGTCTTAAGGTTTTCAGTTGGATTTTCAGTTGCCACATTCAATCTAAATATACGGTTTGCTAATGTAAGCCACCTGGAGTGAGCAAGTTTTCCAGGGTTTCTTAAAGATAAATCTAGTGAGCAATTTCCACTTGATACAGCGATACACATATCCAATAAATACTTCTGATCTGTACTTAAATCATTTATGTTCTCCAAAAGAGGAAGGTTATTTTCAATTGGCAAGAAAGTAACCACAGGAAGATTAGTACAGTTTTCCAGCTGCTGACCTATTTCGCCTTTAAACTCATTGGGTCCCTTCGTTTTACCATCTAAATGACAAAAAAGATGTCGCAAAGGTAGCTCATTTCCATGGAACAAACAAACTAACCATTGTAAAGGTCTTCCTATTTCATTTTCCATCAAAGAAATCACACCATTATTATGTCCAGTGTTTACAACGGTTCCATCACACCCAATAGCAGTAAAGTTCAAAAGTTGTTCGTTGTGTTCTCTATCTTCAAGAAACTCCAGTATACTGTCTGCTATGTCTTTTCCAGTGCCAGATTTAGGTGTTACGTGGCCTAAAAACTTTGAGTTTGGTTCCTCTATTAGTGAAACGTGCTCTTCTGAAATAACTTTTTTGTACAACTTAATTCCTTCTTTTCTTTATGCAATATGTTTTTATCAATAGTTAAACTACCGTATTGATGCAATGCAATAGTTAAACTGTTTTTATCTTTCTATTCATATTAAAACGCCTATTTGAAACTTTTTAGTGCATAATCGAGACACGTAAAATTCTTTGAAAAAGTTACAAAAAGTGTGTTTTTATAAAACTTTACCGCTCTTGCGGCACCTCAAGACATAATCCAAAAAGTTAAAAAAAATTGTATGTCTTTTTTGATATAAAAACTGCTTTTTTGACAGTATTTGAAATAAAAAAAAAATTTTGAGAACTTCTTAAAAAAACTTAAAAATGTAGCGACAATTGCAATTTTATGAAAATTGATCGTCCTTGCGGCACCTCAAGACGTGCTCCAATATTTTTCATATCTTTTTTTTATCTTATCTACACCGAAAGGCAACTTTTCCGCGCTATTACAAATTAAAAATCCAAACTTGATTTTTTCGTTCCACCCTATTGATTATGTCTCTTCCTCCAATTACACATATCTTCCCTGGATAGCTCGAACATAACCCTTATCCATTCTCTTAGCTCTGTGTTTTCTGTTTGTATTTGTTGTTCCGGTTGTCTTATGGATTGTCTCCATTGGTCATATTCCTCCTGTGTAAATTCCTCTGTCACCTGTGCGTATACTCCCGTTCTTTTGTTTTTCATTTGTTCTTCATTGTTGAGCAATCTCTTCCAATCTTCTTTAGTCATTCTTTCCACCTTGTTATCGCCTTTTTCGTTTGGATCGTTTTCCAGCTCCACACTTCATCATAAATTTCTTCCAATGACATTTGGTCGTATGGTGGTTCCGTTGCATCCGCACGACTCATTTGTGCTCGTTCATGGTCAGTGGTGTTCCTTTCGATGTACTCCATCTCTCTGCTAAACTTTTTAAATAGTGCTGTCATCCATTCTGCATAGCTGACTCGTTTTTCTTCTATCTCCTTTTCCGATCTCTTTGTCTCCTTTTCCGCCTCCTTCTCGTGTTTTGCCGGTTCCATTTCCGTAGTCGCCGCTAGAATCTGTAAAGTTTAAAGGTATGTTTCCTTAACTATTCTAGCCCCACGTTGGGCGCCACTTTGTAATGATCTGTTTGTGTGGCCCACTATTGTTCAAGCCCCGCGATGGAAGCCACTTTGTAAAGTAGCTGTGTTTGTGGGGTTGTAAAAATTTGTTATTAATGTTATTTAGTGTTAATCGTGTCAAAATGTAACTTCTCTTATCATTTACGGGTAAACCGTATTTCGCTCTGCTGCGTTCAAATGTTGCCGCCTCGCCACCTGAATGGCGCACGGCTTTCTGCAGTGTTGACTCGGCTAGCGTCTTGCTTTAACGCCTTCACTTCAATAATTCTTAGTTGTTATTATAAGTTAACTGAATCAAACATACAGAATTGCAGATTGAGAACATTTATTAACCTTTTAGAATATTTCAATTACTTTATAGTACATCAAATTCGTTTTCTGCACCGGCTATTACACTTGTTCGGTTGGTACTTGCTCAGTTCAGTGTTTGTATACAAGTCTTTAGCGTTAGTTTACAGTTACATATTATTTTTCTCAGGGGTGTTAAAAAGTCCTTTTGGCTACAGAAATATATACTTACGGCTAACACACACAAAGTTATGACAATTCTTAATCCTAATTACATAAACAAATTAATACATCATTATATTCAATTAAGTAATTACCAATGAAAACTTGTAAAGAAATTTTGGGTTAGGTTTCGTTTGTCAAATTTAGTTATCAAAAGGTTCGTCAATTATTTATTATATTTTACTTTTAATAATTGCTAATTGATTAAAGTTTGAATAGTGAATTTAATAAAGCATTTATTTTTGACTCGGAATAGTGATCAGTGAAGTGAAATAGTTATTTCTTAATTCAGACCAAAAAATTGTGAATTCGATTATGGGATAATGTTTATACTCATCGGTTTTCCTGCTGAAGATCCTGATGTCGTCTTCTTCTATGGATAACTCCTGGGCTGTCGTCTTCTTCTACTCTCCAGAAGTTTATTTCCCTCGTCTCGATGGTTCTCCTCGCTGACTCAGGCCTCGTATTCCTTCGGTTGTCGTCCGTCTTCTTCTATTAAGATGTTCCAATGATCTTCATTTGATGTCCGTTGTCGTATCTCTTCTTCACTGCGTCGTTCCGTCTTCTTCAGATAATTATGGTTTGTTTGTTCAGGATTCCCTGGACTATGGTAGTTATCTCCATCTGGTTTAATTTAGGTTCGAATTTACTTTAATAATAAAAATTTTAATACGAGAGCCCCTCGATCCACTCTCTAGCGTTGGTCAATGAACATTACTGAAAATCTAACGGTTTTTTTGGCAATAAAATTCTTGTTGCTATGGTTACCTAATAAATTATGCTAATTTTCATTGGTTATTAACTTAAGTCATTGTTATGATTTAACGTCTTTTTTAGTCTAATTTTACCAAAATATCTTCAAATGAAGATTACTATCTTATACTTATAGCTAGAGTTATTACCTAAGTACCATTCTTCCTAATTTTTCATGATGATCATTTTGATATCCCTCATGCCCACATTTGAATAGCTAATTACATTTTTACTATTTTCCATATTTATATTTTACATATATTTTATTCAAAATTAGTTGTTATACATATTTTTTGGTACTAGGAATACTCACTTAATCGGTTTAACCATTTGGCATATTCTGCCTTAACTTTGGATTATTATTTGTTCTCAAAATTACTAAATTTATATTCAACAGTTTGGCCTAGAGCCTAGATTCTATTCTACTCCCACCTAACATTTCTTAATAACATATCTGGTAATTCTAATACAATTTTATAAACAAAACAAACAATAAACATCAGTATTCCTAACTCTAATTCTTATTATGAAAGATTCCTTGTCAGGTTCTAGCCTGAAATAACTTTTAACTACCTTTTCTTTTCTCTACTGTTATCTTGCTTACCCTATAATTTACTACATTCTATGGTTTTGAACAATAATAAAACTCTTACAATACTACTGATAAACTGTTCCTTACATGATATGTCTTATCTACTAATCCCTTCACTTAAATACAGTGTCTGTCCTTCTTAATTTACTACTCATTCTAGTAACTTAATTCTTACCTTATTATATAATTCTGACATCCTATTACCTAAATTTATAATATCACAATTAGTTTAATCTCTTACTAATGTACAGTTTATCAAAAATTATTTATCTGTTTATTATAGTTTGCTTATATAATATTTTATTCTACACCCCCACTGCACTTTTCCTTTCATTAGAAGGTTTCTTTAATTATTATCATTCTCACTTTGTTCCATTATATGCTATACCTAGCACTTCACCACTTATTTAATTTTACACACATTTTTAACTTACTCACTTGTTTATTCACACGATTTGTCTGATTATTTTATATCACTGTGTGATTATGGTCATGAATAACTAATTTACTTCCAAATCACTCTGATCACTTTTAGTTATTACTTAAATTTTGCTTTTGTTTGGCTCAAAACATGTTTATTGTCTTTGGCTATTATCATTACTATTAGTTTGGGGTATGGTTAGTTTCTAACTCCCTACCTTATATTATATAAGTACATTCTTTTATCAACAAGATATATGTGATATTATTACCTTCCATTAATCTTATTATCCTAGTTACATCTCATATACTACAAATATCAGTTCATTATTTAATTTACAATATACTGGTCATTATTTGGGATTATTTGATTGCACTTAGGTCTCGGCTGCTTCTTCATTGTCTCTTGGTTCCTTTGGTATTTATCCGATCTACTGTGTCAGGTCATTGTCAGGTTAATAGTCATTTGTCATTTATTGGGTTACTGGGTTATTGATCTCTAAGTTTATAAGTTTTTGCCTCTTATTCTTATCTTCAGCTTTTTATTTTATAATTAAATACAATTGAATTTTCACTACCTTATGTCATGTTACAATATTCTTTGTTAAAAAGCAAAATTTGTATTTTTGATCTGTCTTTTACATTGCTTGAGAACTGGAAAAGCATAACACCTACTACCAGAAAAATCCAGGGCCTTATAAACAGGTCTTTATAAAGAACACTGCACATTTTCTAGCACGACCAAATAGAAACAGAATTCTGGTGAAGAAAAAAATCGAAAAACCAGTGGGCATATCGAAGAACCAGTGGAACCCACAAGGTTCTCATGGCAGAGGATGACCGAGGTTCACATACAGAAGAATAGCCCTCAAGGAGGCTAAGAATCCTGGAAAATCCTGGGGAGAAATTACACAAATCACGAACAACCAAGTCCCTCTGTTCTGGAATGGAATCTAGGCCTTTAGATTGGATTGGAGTTAGTTTTAAGAGACGGTAAAATAGTACACATTAAAAATTATTTTGCCACTTGTGAGTAATATTCTGTTGCATGTATTCAATACAAGGAGAAACTTTAAGTTAATCCAATAACAACTAAAAAAAATAAAATAAAAAGTGACAATTCCAAACAAAATTTTTTTCATTTTATGTATAGTCTCCAGACCGCTGTTAGAACCAAATTTTAATAATTTACGTTATATTTAATCCGCTAAGCGATCTTCTGTTATATGTTTTTACAACATGTTTCGGGAATAAATCCCTATCCTCAGGTAAAATGTTTATTCACCCTAATGCATAGGGGTCGTCGAAAATGTTAATGCACATAAAATATAACACATAAAACTAGATAAAAACACATAAAACACATACAACACACAAGCACGTGATATGTGACCCAGTACACTGTGTAACATAACCAGATGGTACATAACCTAGATATATACTATCAGATTTAATAAGTACATAACGATGATGTAAATAGATAATGTAGTGATAAGAGTAACCAAGAAGAAAGGAACTATGGAAGGAGAAAGAAGCAGAAGTGCCACAAGAAGCAGTAAACCTAAATACTGTTTGACACTACAACCAGACTATAACTGACACAAACTAATGGACAATTTAAATTCACTTTAAGCTGTCAAGCGAGTCAGTGAATAACGTAAATGGAATACGATATGTTAATAAAAAATGATTAAATAAGAATCTGAATAATGTGATATCAGAATCAGCATTTGGCTGATAATAAATCAATCATGACTAGTAACTATGAATGCCAAGGACTAAAATTAGCGATGGCCACAATATGAGAATGAAGCTACATTTCAGTCTCAAATGTACTTATAACAAGTAAACATGTTTGTAAGAGGGAACCTTATACCAATAAGCTACCTCAGCAAAGTACCGAATTGTGAACTAATAAATGTTTTTGAGGCAGATATCCAGTACAAACGGTATGTCTCAACAATGCCTAAACCAAACAATCATCAGTAAAGTGATTAGTAGGAGGTGATATGAGTGTAAATCACATCCACAGAACAATTTTTATACTCAAACACAGCGATAAGCATTATTAATATAATATAATTAATAGTTCAATCGTTAGTTAATAGAACGGAGCAAAATAAGGTGAAACGAAATGTCATAGTGAATAAGTATTGTTAATAGCGATGTATAAGTTAAGATTTAATTATAATACTCAGTAAATAAATATCAGTACAGATTTAATAGTGTTCTAACATAAACGTTCAAGTGAAAAAACGCAGTGTGGAACGCAAACAATATTAGTCAGGGTGTGTAATCGCCGACTTCGATTAGCAGACGACAGCGCCAAGCATGTACCTGAACATTGTTTATTTAGCATTATTAATATAATATAATTAATAGTTCAATCGTTAGTTAATAGAACGGAGCAAAATAAGGTGAAACGAAATGTCATAGTGAATAAGTATTGTTAATAGCGATGTATAAGTTAAGATTTAATTATAATACTCAGTAAATAAATATCAGTACAGATTTAATAGTGTTCTAACATAAACGTTCAAGTGAAAAAACGTGGTGTGGAACGCAAACAATATTAGTCAGGGTGTGTAATCGCCGACTTCGATTAGCAGACGACAGCGCCAAGCAGTGTACCTGAACATTGTTTATTTAGCAATGTCAGTAAAAGTGTAATTAAACCAGTGTCAAACTATATCAAATTAAAGAGGACAAAATATTCTTTAATTTGATAGCGATACAACCCCAATCGCAACTATAATAAGTGCGTGAAAGGCGTTAGCATCATTTACAAAAAATGCATAAGAAATCTGGTTATCAACACCAATAACAACGGCAACTGTCAATCATTCTGGTGACGAGTCGGTTAAAAACCGTTAGTGGCGGTTGGAAAATCAATACGTCACTTTCATCACACCTGGCTAAGCCAATAAAAAAAATAGCTTAGTAATTAATACAATCGCCTAAAGCCGATCAAACGACCGGGTATATAAAGGGCTGCAGCAGATTTTCAACAGACACTTCTTAATTTCGTTCAGCGTGGAAGGTACGCTGGTCTCATCAAAATTTTATTAACTGATAGCGTCATCACAACAGTACAGCAATGGAAACATTTTGGCAACAACCAAAAATTACTTCAAGATATTCTACAAAGGACCAGTGTGTTTAAGTGCAGTATTATTTCATTTAGTGCGGGAAAAATAACGAACAGAAGAAATAATTAAATAATGTCATACATGGTTCTTTTAGTCAGAAGCGAACCAATTTTCTCTGTTCATGTGCGTGTGTAGTGAATAATGATGATCATTATAATCCGATCATTGATGTGTTAATTGAAATTTAATCGAAAGATTAAAACATAAAGGTAACAGTGTAGCAATTTATTCATTACTCCGAGCGCCATAACCTGTAGTTTTGATAAACAGATCTGTACTGACGCATAACACTGAAACATTTTTCTGTACTACACCATGTCTAAATTTATTTAATGGATTTGTCAATGCTAGTTAAGCTGAATGTTAGTTATAAGTGTTCTCAAAATATAACTTTGTAAATCATGAACCAAGCGTGACGAACGCATAACCTATAAAATAGGTTATTTTTATTTTTTATTTTATAATAGTAACATCAAAGGCATTACTAGTCTATATTATATCAGAAAATCATTAGCTATCGTGTAGGCATGAGCATTCTTTTTTGTGCCTCAAAGAACTTACACCTGAGATTTAAATAAGATTAATGTTTAAAGTAAAAAATATCTGGACTTAACCAGATTTATTGCTTATGCTCTGAGCCAGCTTTATCGGGTATGTAACAACATATTTGCAATTGTACATCATTGTATTCTTTTAATTATATTTGTTTGAATTCTCTATCAAGGGTATGAATAAAACCCCATTATTAACAGCATAACTCGACTTAATTTATTTCTAAACAGTAACTAAATAATTCATTTAGAAGAATCAAAACAACCTTCAGTTGTGATTAAATATTGGTGATTTGCATTGCCATAAGGGCAATAAACAATTATTTTAACTTTTTTAAAATCATTATTTGAGTTTATCAATGGGTTTTTCACGGGATTTTCCCAAAATAAATCCGTGTGGCGCCCATTATTAAACATGGTAACCTAACCTTGTAGATAAAGTGAGTTGGTTTTGTAAACCGTCTTGGCAGCTTATTGAACTTCCAGAAAACACGAACAGGTACGTGAAAGTATATTATATTTATTCTATTGTCCAGACATTACTAGACGTAACATACTTAGACGATTATCGACCTGGAGGAGGAGTTTCACAGCTAGTATCAGCAAGACGGTCACCACCATCAAGCGACCAACTAGTATACTTTACTTTTAAAACTTAAGCAACGTTAGTGTTTAAATAATATTAACACAACTATTTTATTTGTTTTATCTAAGGGAATTCTTTTCAAACAATTATAATTCTACAATTGTAAACACACTTTTAGTAACCTCGAATGTTACATTTTAAATTGCTTTATAAAATTAGTAACTTTCAATTTTCAACAACTACGACCTTTAATAATTAAACTAATATTTCAAATGTAAACATAATTATAAACCACCGCGGTTGAGTTGAGTTACAACTGATGCGGCTTCCGATCGTCAACTAGCTTTTATGCGTGTTTCACTTCTTATTTTCAATGCGGTCTCATAGAAAATATTAGCGCGTTAGACTTAAATATCAGCTGGTCATTAAGTAATTGTTCTTTATGTATTTTTGAGGCCCTGTAAATTTCAAATTCTTCTAGGGCATTCAAAAGATGACCTTTATTACAGATGTGTATAGATTCTTTATTATATATGTTTTCTTTAAACCCAGTGTAATTATGGTTTTTATTTATAAGGTGGAGTGCGTAATTTGATGTGGTTTTGTTAGGGTTCTTCTTTGGTAGATGTTCTCTAAATCTATCGATGAATCTTCTGCCCGTCTGTCCGATGTAGAAACTATCACATTCACTACATCTAATTTTGTACACACCTGAACAATCTTCTGTTAAGGTTGGAACTCGTGGTTTAAGTATATTTTTTAATTTATTAGTGGTCCTGAATGAAACATTGATATTTAACATTTTTAACTCATTTTTTATTATATTAGGGAGTATATTTGTGTATATTGCTGAAACATATTGAGTTTTACTTTTTGCAACATTTTTACTATTTAATTTTTTCAGGTGTTTATATATTATTTTATCAACCATTTCACTTTTATAACCATTTTTTATGGCTATGTGCATATGACTATGTCCATTTTTTATAACCATGGACATAGTTAATTTATATACAAATATTCCTGTCATAGAAACATTACACATTCTTAAGAACAATTTAATTAAGACAGGCATTCTAAATCAGATACAAATAGATGAACTCCTATTTCTATTACAGATCATATTACAACAGAATTATTTTACTTATTCTTCGTATTGTTTAAATTAGCAGCCATCCGTACTATTTCTTTTATGAATTTGCTAACTGCTATAATTTTTATTGTTCGACTAAGCTTTTCGTCATCAGATGTCAGTGATGACGAAAAGCTTAGTCGAACAATAAAAATTATAGCAGTTAGCAAATTCATAAAAGAAATAATATTTTACTTATGATAATAAGTTTTTTAACCAAGAAGATGGATTAGCAATGGGCTCACCTCTCAGTGGATGTTTAGCTGAAATTCATCTTAACTATTATGAAAATAAATATTTATTATCTGATCATAACCGTTTTTATGATAAAATAATTTCGTATACACGTTACGTGGACGACACATTCTTAGTATTTAACGGCACTCACAGACAAATAGATGTTTTTCAAATTTATGAACGGCATTAATCACAACATTAAATTCACCATGGAAATGGAAAACAATAACTGCTTGAATTTCCTTGACGTATCTGTACAAAAACGAAATACTCTTCTCACTTTCAAAATATACAGAAAACCCACCACAACAGATTTGGTTATACATGCTAATTCAAATCATCCGTATACACAAAAAATGGCAGCGTTTAATGCACTTGCACACAGATTAGTGAATATACCTATGAACACTGAGGATTATAATGACGAAGTCAACACAATAAAACACATAGCCATAAAAAATGGTTATAAAAGTGAAACGGTCGATAAAACAATATATAAACACCTGAAAAAATTAAATAGTAAGAATGTTGCAAAAAGTAAAACTCAATATGTTTCAGCAATATACACAAATATACTCCCTAATATAATAAAAAATGAGTTAAAAAAGTTAAATATCAATGTATCATTCAGCACCACTAATAAATTAAAAAATATACTTAAACCACGAGTTCCAACCTTAACAGAAGATTGTTCAGGTGTGTACAAAATTAGATGTAGTGAATGTGATAGTTTCTACATCGGACAGACGGGCAGAAGATTCATCGATAGATTTAGAGAACACCTACCAAAGAAGAACCCTAACAAAACCACATCAAATTACGCACTTCACCTTCTAAATAAAAACCATAATTACACCGGGTTTAAAGAAAACATGGAACAAACACATCTGTAAAATGTGTTTATTACATCTGTAATAAAGGTCATCTTTTGAATGCCCTAGAAGAATTTGAAAGTCTAACGCGCTCTATGAGACCGCATTGAAAATAAGAAGTGAGACACGCGTAAAAGCTAGTTGACGATCGGAAGCCGGACCAGTGCACTGGGTCATGTATCACGCACTTGTGTTGTATGTGTTTTATGTGTTTTTATCTAGTTTTATGTGTTATATTTTATGTGCGTTAACATTTTCGACGACCCCTATACATTAGGGTGAATAAACATTTTACCTGAGGATGGGGATTTATTCCCGAAACATGTTGCAAAAACATATAACAGAAGATCGCTTAGCGGATTAAATATAAGGTAAATTATTAAAATTTGTTTGTAATATCTGTCATATACAACACCGTAATGTCTAATCACAACTACTGATCTGCTCGATATATATAACTCTCATGGTTTTCCATCTGCACAGATACCAGTCCACTGTGGAGCTACCAAGCTAACTCAGACCTAAAATTTTCATTTGTAAGATGTTGTAACATATACATTGTAATAAAACGAATAGATGATGATGATGCTCCACTGTTGTGAGCACCACTTTGTAATAAAACGTTTATACGGTGTGTTTTAATCTTTTAGATACAGATTAAAAAAAATGTTTAATGAAGTCTCTATTTTGTATGCAGTAATTTTCTTTTGTGATAATTGATAAATATTATTTATGTAATTATAGTGTGATAATTTTTTATGGATAAAATAATAATCGCTGGTCGGTAAATGAATGTACAGTAAAACTTCGATTAACCGTCAGTGTCGGGACTGGGACCGTGACGGTTAATCGAATAGATGGATAACAGAAAAACCTTAAACAACAACCCACCCTCATCCATTGCATATGAACGAATGATAAAAAAATGCACGTTTACGAACTGGAAATTCACTGTACACACATGTATTTTATTTTACAGAAACAAACAATATACAATTTACATTAAGTACAGTATATGTAGTACAACATAAATATGTACTGTACATATTGTTACATGAACTTACGCTTTAGACGTACATACATATTTAAAAAATTTTAAAATAGTCTGTCATTTTCTTTTGTTTCTTCGAGGCTCGTGCTTTCTGAGCGGCAATGTTCCGTACTTTACGTAGGAGAAGTATCTGCTTTGCGTTTGCCTCTTCTTGCCCCTCAAACCACTCAATGCATTTTGATAACATTGTTTCTGCTTCTGTATGGCTTAACGTAGTTTTTTCATTCAAAATATAACACTCGTCTTCGTCAATTTCTTCTTCTTCGTTGTCAGTCACACTGGAAACAATTTCATCATCGTTCAAAATGTCAAAGCCTCCGTCCAATTTGTCACATCCCAACCACTCTGTTACTTCTGCTGGCATTATGTCTTCAGCATTCGGTACATTATTGCACAGTTGCACAATTTCGTCGACACTAACATTCCCAGTTTCCTTAGGTTCGCCATCATTACCTTCAGGCCAGAGTTTATTCAACCCAATTTTAAGATTTGACACTTGAAGATCATCCCATGCAGCAGCAACATTGAAAACTGCATCTTTTATGTTGTACGTTTTCCAAAACTCTTTTACAGACATTTCATCATCAGATGAAATCAAACGTCCAATAAAAGCTTTCCTATAACGATGTTTCATGTTTTCGATTATGCCCTGGTCCATTGGCTGGATTAGTGGTGTTGTGTTTGCCGGAAGGAAGAGGCATATTATTTTACCATCATCACTTTTAATTCGGCAAGTGGGATGTGCTGGAGCATTGTCCATTAGCAGCAATGCTTCCTGAGGTAACTGCATTTCAGCCAAGTGAGCTCTAACTTGTGGCACAAACACTTTGTGGAACCAATCAGAAAATATATCTTGAGATATCCAAGCACTCTTTTGAGCTTAATAGGTAGCAGGCAATGCGGTCAAATTAAAATTTTTGAATGCACGAGGTGTTTTTGCTTTTCCAATCACAAGCAGGGGTAACCTGTGATTGCCGGTGGCATTTGCACAAATCATTAAAGTGATCCGATCTTTTTGAACTTTAAAACCCGGGGCTGATGTCTCCGAAAATGATGCCAATTCCTTTTGTGGTAAAGCTTTCCAATTGAGCCCGGTTTCGTCACAATTGTACACTTGTTCCCTAACGAGGTTTAATTTGGCCACTTTCTCTTTAAATTGTTCTCTGTACTCGGCAATAACTGCGCTATTTGTACTAAGTTTTTCACCACTAATGTCTAGTTTCCAAATACCATGGCGACACTTAAACTTATCGAGCCATCCTATGCTTGCTTTAAAATTAGGATCTCCATCAAGTTTTTTGTTCATTTCAAACGCCTGGGCCATTATTACGGGGCCTGAAAGTGGGATTCCTTGACTCCATGCTTGTATAAACCATTGATACATAACAGTGTCCAGTTGGTGATATTTTGCTGATTTCATGGTTTTATGAGTCTTAGTCTCCATCGATGTTTTGCATTTTTGAAACATGTTGTTCTATTTTTTCAGCAACGCGTTTAATATCATTCACTGTCATTCTTCCAACGCCATAAATGAGAGAAATACTAGTGGGAGTTTCACCTTTTTTCAAACGTTTAATAATCTCAATTTTCTGGTTGAGATCTAACACAACCCGTTTACGCTTTTCAGCTATTTTTTAGCTGTTGCACAAAAACAAAAAAGAAAAGAAACCTTAACAACAAAACTTACTGGTGTGAATGTCACTATCATATGCCAAAACAATTAAGCCACTACGCAACAAATAACGCAAAATATAGCACCGAGCACAACAGCTTCTCAGCCACAACTGAAACTGACCACGTGTGCGATAGCTAGGTGGCGGGCCAAGAACGTGACAATAATGCGCCACTCCGGCGCCTTCGCCGCTCAGCAGTAAAGTGAGGATGATTTTTCGCAGCAATCTGCTTACTGTACATAGAGTACGGACTGACAGTTAACAGAGTAACGGTTAACAGAAACTGACGGTTAAAAGAGTGACGGTCAATCGAAGTTTAGCTGTAACGGTAGCGACGATCTTGAAGTGGAACTCCTCTTGTTGGAAAAATGTCGTCAGTGTATGTACTGTCAAGTGTTGTCTGGACAAATAAATTAGCATAAAGAACACTTTCAAGTACCTGGTAGTAGTACTTGAAGTTCTGACGTTCACTTACCCTGAATAAACTGTCAAGATTCTCTTATAACCAGCTTATACTCTAGAAACAAGGTTTTACAATTCCTTGTATGTAATGTGGGCGCCACATGGGTTTACTTCATGAAAGGTTCCCATGAAAAAACAAATTGCTAAATTTTAAAATTTTGTGTTCACTTTATATCTTGTTTAAATGCTTAGGACATTTAAAATAATTCAGATATAGTACTGTAAGATTTCTGCTCAAAAGTATCTCAATGTACTCTATGCTGAGTATTGCTTATCTAAATGAAATAATTGGAACCAAAGTTTATGCTGTATAACATTACGGGTTTATTATACCCTTTAAAGTCAATTCAAATGAAAAATACAATTGTTACAGTAATACAATTTGGATGGTAAGTTACCATCTGGCCTAGCTCAATTAAGAACAATATAAAACTCTTATGGTTATTAACAAATTTTAATTTTATTTTATAAGTTACCTCACGGGTAGGTTCTTGAAAATACAAATAGAACGTTAATAATTGCCTTGATAGGCATTACTGTGATAATAATTCATATTTGGCCTCTTTAAAAAACTCGCAATTATTGTTGAGGTTAACGATCATTTCGTATGCTTATATCCTAACAAATATTATAATGCTTAACTCTAACACAAATATTCTTACATTGGATTATTTAATCCTCTAAATAAATTGATACATTGTGCTATTAAAAGTTTGGTTGTCTTTGCGTCAGTACAAAAGTGTTGATAATTATGATCAGTGAAAACAGATAAACAATAAAATTGGTCACTGTACTACCTTGCTTCTTTCTAATCTTATAGATTATAATTTAAACACTTTAGTGATTGGATTATATTGATCACTATATAACTGCACTTTATTCGCACTAGGAACGAGAAATAACCCTTTTCTAACTTATAGCGGGTCATTAACTTTACTGGTTAAAATGCTTTCGCTCGTTCCGAACACACGTACTAATTAAAAATATTCACTATTACTTGTCGATGCACTTTCGTGTGATGAATCGCTGTTCTATTAATTATTTTGGTAAAATCTGAAGTATTTACTACTATTATATTGTATTAAGTCATTAAAATTTAAAACACTGTCAAGCGGCAACTAGATGGCTCGAGATGAAGGAAGCGAATGCGGAATTTTTAGCGGTTCTCTGGCTATATACCCCCGGCTTAGATCACCTTTAGGGAAAAATCTCGCTATATAAACTCCTCTGTGATTGGTACAACAAACCGTTACGATGACGTACTGTTTTTGTCAACTGCCACCGGAGCGTCTCTCTCGCCTAACTGTTGTTGTCCGTATTCACTGACAAGTTCTTAATTTTGATAAAAAAATGATGCTAACGCTCACTATTAACTTATTATAATTCCGATCTCTAGGTTATTATTATCAAATTAAAGTTTAGTCTCTGCTCTTTAATTTGATATGGCTTAATGCCGGTTTTAACCTCGCTTTCTCTGACAATACATACAAATAGTGTTTTGACACATGGTTTCTTATTGTCGTCTGCTAATAACGCACAATGCGATTATTTTCCTAACTTTTACATTTGGTTATTTGTCTCTAGGTTCTCTTTCGAACATTACTACATGACTAAAAATACCTATTATTACAATTAAAAGCTGTTGACAGCTACACAATATTAAATCTTACTATAATTATGATAATACCTCATTCTAACCATTCCTTACTCTCTATATACATTTTTATTTGGCCTATTCATTTTAAAGACATACCATATTAATTGAATGATGGTATTTCCCACTTCAGTAGTTATTTTTATTATTCTGTAAATTGAATGTTCATTAAGGGTCCTGTTTCCCTATTAACTTAATGACATAAATTCGTTTACGCATGGTCTAGATACATTCATAGCGCCATGTTTATTCCTTAATTATTATTACTAATTACATTTCGTTTAATTAGGAAGTTGCTTATACACACATAAGGTTTCCTTTTATAAGTCCTTATTCTATAATGTTACATCTTTGTTGATAAAGCTAGCTTTTGTAGCTTTGTGGCTACAGCTAGTATAATAGTAGTCTTGGTTATTTACATATCATTGTTCCTTTATTTTCAGCAAGAATACTGTCATTGTCATTACTTTTATTAAAGTCATTTGTTAGTTAGTTTTACTTTTACATGACTCTACACATTAATGTCATGGACTGGCTCGCTTGACAGCTTATTTGTGAACTTTGTATGTCCATTAGTCATAGTCAGTCATTGTGTTTAAGTTGTAGTGTCAGGCAGTGTATTCTTCACTGCTTCTTGGGATCCCTCCTCTTCTTTCTTCTATGCTGGTCCCTCTCTTCTTTGCTACTGTTGCGGTTTGGAAGCTCTTGATGAATCGCGAGTTATTCCAAAGACGCTAAGCAGGAAAGGCTGGATTGTATTAGAAAGAAGTGGACTGTATTGCGAATATTTGACATGCGTTTATTGAAAATTTTAATTATTAGTTACGATCGGCACGTGCGGATGCATTTGAGGCAATAACGCCCGAAAATTAATTTTGAACGAAATCGTGGTCCATTGTAGATGGACGCAGGTAATCTGAATTAAATTGAATCTTATGAATGCATATTAAAGAATGTCCAGAAGCCGCGGCTGGAAGAGAAGTGTTTTACGAGAGATCCGCTCGGAGCCTTGTTAGAAACTAAACTAAACTTGCCTGCAGCCGGCCGTGATGACCGGCGGCAGCGTTTGATAAGCGCGTGACGTCATCCGCTCGTGCCGCATTGCGGCGGTACACCGTATACAGCTGATAAACAAGTACAAAGTTTAAACATACTGCCCGCCAAAATCGGGACGATTTTGTACATTAAACGTTAACTGGGAACAGTATATTACAAACATTATCAATGTATATATATAAACAATACATAATACACTTAAAGGCTTATACATAAAACTTGTAGAAAACAAAATTCATTAAGCTAGCACAAAGCTTAAGTCAAAACAAACCAATGTCTGTGCTAGAAAAGGTACAACAAATAAAAAAATCATGATAAAAACGAACCTTTACATAACTAAACATGATCTCTCTTGAAGCATAACATGTGGATAAAAAAATACATATATTTAAACCTTGACAAACGTAAATAATAACCTTAAATTATATAAGAGAAACCATCTTGATCACTGCTTCATATATAGTAATAGAAATAATAGAAACATAATGTTATCATAATCATATCAAAGTTCAATGGTACATGACATTGAAAAATACAATACACACGTAGAATGATTGACACTATAAGTCACACTTGTAGTTCTCAGAATTTGAATTATATAAACATATTGACAATGCACAACATCCATAATAATTGATAGTACATATGAAACACAGTCACTATTGCAGTAATAGCTAGCGGCACGTAAACAATATTACAATGCTTATGATACTTACAATGTTTGTGATACAATTGACTTGTATGCTCGCCCGGGGAATGTCCCGGGCGTAATCCAGGCAATGTGACACGCACACACTCACACACTCACTCACACACAAACACACACACACACACCTCGTATGGCACGCATACGATTAGCTTGTTGCCACCGGAAGGGGGCATAATTTGTGGATGGGTCGGCGTAAGATACCTAGCGCAGTGCGAACTTCTGCGACGCGTACTAAGGAATCTTGACCAGGAAAAACATTGGTAATTACCCCACACTTCCATTCTAGAGGGGGGGAATTGTCATCCAAAATGGGGACAAGCTGTCCGACATTCAAATTCCTTAACGGGGTGCACCATTTATTGCGCTGCTGCAGATAATCCCTAGACCACACATACACACACGGACACACACACACACACACACACACCCATGCATATGAATAAAGCGATGTATGCCTTGGTCGTGGACTTAGAGTGCTGCCCGCCATGGCGCAAAAGTACAGGACCGGCGTAGTCCACGGCCGACTGTGAAAATGGCCTAGAAGGCGTGACCCTAGAAGGGGGTAACTGACCTAGTAGTTGATTCGCGCCTTTGGCCCGGAAACGAAAACAAGTGACACACTTATGTATCACTGAGCGGATATAGGATTTGTCGTGTATGATCCAATGCTTTCGCCTAAGCGAAGCTTGAGTTGATTGCACTCCAGCGTGCAACAAACGGATGTGTTCGTATTCAATTATTAATCTCGTGAGATGAGAGTGCGGGTGCAAAATTATTTGGTGTTTACTCTCGTAGCTAAGTGGGGAGAATTGCAAGCGTCCACCCACTCTTAAAATGCCCGATTCATCCAGGAATGGGTTGAGAGCAAGAATTTTACTACTGCGAGGAAGGCACCGGTGTGCCTCAAGTTCCATAACTTCTACGCCGAAATGCAACTGCTGAGATTGCCGGACAAAAATCAAGAGCGTGTCTGACAATTCTTGAGACGACAAAAAGGACGTGTCTCTATCAACAACCGCGAGCCTAGAATTGCGAAAAAATCGACAGCAATATGCGAAGACGCGAATAAGCCTCGTAAGTGATGAATAATTTTCAACATAACTATGTGTAGAGGACGCGACAATTAGTGAGGTTTGAACCTGCTTGCGACGTTCCTCCTCAAAGTCGGGAAAAGTACAGGGAGTGTTAATGTCGAACGCGCTGACCGGCCATGAAGCCGACTCATGAGCTAACCAGGAGGGACACCATGCCACCATTGGGTATGACAGTGCAAACTACGAGGGAGGCAACCGCGCGATAACATGTCGGCAGGGTTGTCATTTGATACTACATGACGCCAAGTTCCCCTGCTGCTAACAAGACGCTGTATTTCCGCGACACGGTTGGCCACAAATACCTTCCAGCGGGAAGATTGTTGATGTATCCAATACAACGCTATCATCGAGTTTGAATAGAGATATAGTCCGTCAAAATTGTAATTGATGGCGTTTAAAACCTTGTACGTTAATTGCGCCAGCAATAAACAAGCACAAAGCTCAAGTCGTGGTAGCTTTATCTGTTTCAGCGGAGCGACCCTAGATTTAGCACACAACAAATTTGATGATATGGCGCCGTTCGAATAGACCGCCCGCACATAAATGCAACACGCGTAACCTTTAGCCGAAGCGTCGGCGAATCCGTGCAGCTGTAATGAACTAATTGGGTAATTGTTCGAACTCTTAACCGACCTCGTAATCTCAAAATGAGTGTCGGAGACTAATTGAGCGTATAATTCCAACCATTGATTGGCTAATGACCCACATAGGGGTTCGTCCCAATCTGTGCCCGCCAACCACAACTGTTGCATGAAATGCTTGCAGTAAAATGTGATGGGAGCGATCAAACCTAATGGATCATAGATCCCGGCGATGACCGACAACACGCTTCTCTTGTTGAACACGGTTAAATTATCACCCCTAACGGTGTATAAAAAGTTATCCCTTTCAACGTTCCATTGGATACCCAATGTACGCATGTTTTGACCTTTGCTGAAGTCACGGGTTACTTGGGCGCGAAGGGTCATAATCTTATGGTGGTTAGAGAACCACTTATGTAACGTAAAACCATACCTACTCAACAACTTCACGATCTCGCATTTCATTTCAGCTAAGCCGTTCGGATCATCCGAACCCGTTATGAGATCGTCTACGTAAAAGTCATTTGCTATGGCCCTAGAAGCTGTAGGGTAGTCGGATTTATTTTCGTAGGCTATCTGAGCCAGACAACGTGTAGCAAGGAAGGAGGCACTAGCAGTGCCATATGTAACCGTCCTTAAAGCGTAATGTCGCAATTCCTTATGCGGCCCATCACGCCAAACGATGCGTTGCAGGTTTGAATCCTTAGGATTAATAATGATCTGGCGATACATCTTTTCTATGTCCGCAATAAGTACGTATCGGTGGGTACGGAACCGAACCATTATCGAAAACAGATCCTGCTGGATCGTAGGACCTACCATTAAAGTATCGTTAAGGGACAAATTATTTGTGGTTTTAGCGGAGGCGTCAAATACCACGCGCCATTTAGTGGTTAAGCTAGAGTCCTTGAAAACTGCATGATGGGGCAGATAAAAAATCTCTGACCTGTCAAGCGACAGATCGTAGTCATTAAGCGGCGACATGTGGCCCAGTTTCAAGTACTCACTCATGAACTCACTATAATCCTTATAAAGGATAGGGTTCTGCCTGAACTTGAACTCTAACGATTGGAATCTGCGGATGGCTCCGCGGAGAGAATCTCCCAAATGAAATTTATCAGATCTGCGGGGCAGGGATACCACGAATCTCCCATCGCGGTTACGGCTAGTGTTTTCCACGAAATGTTTTTCACACAGCGAGTCCTCAGATCGGGCTTCGCGGCTAGAGATCTCCTCCAACTTCCAAAATTCTTTTAGTTGCGAGGAAATCTGATTATCATCCTTACAGACCATAAAGGAAGAAACTGTTTTAGTTATATCGACGTTGAAGGGTAAGTCACCGGCCAAAATAAATCCTAACTTGGTTTCCTGAATTATAGGAAAGTGTGGCCCGCACGTAAATTTCATAGGTTCAATTAGTTGGAGAAAATATTGAGCGCCGATTAATATATCGACTTGCGCCGAGCAATGTAGGTGAGGATCCGCCAAGAATATGCGCTTGGGTAAATTCAAAGAGGCAAGATTGAACGACTCCGCCGGTAGATTATTAGTTATACTGGGTAATACGGCACAATGCACGTTTAACGTGAAGGGTTTATAGCGTGAATGTAGCCTTACATTAGTACTGAAGTCAGCCTGGGAAAGCGAGTTGTTTATACCCGTGATGGGTAGTTGCGATTTAACCAATTGGAGGCCCATTCTGCGGGCGAAATCCATTGTGCAAAAGTTCGCTTGAGAACCGGAATCCAGTAATATCCAAACGGGAAATTTTTTACAGACCTTATTGGCGGTCATACAGACGGCGGTAGATAACAATACCGATTTATTGGTCTGTGATTTCAGTGAACATTGGTTGTTAACAGAAGTTACGTCCCTGTTGGGGACATGAATCGTGGTGTGGTGACGCCTAGAACATTTTTTGCATGAGAATTTTGAGGGACATTTTGAGCTTTCGTGTCCCGAACGGAGGCAGTTTAGGCAAAATTTGTTTTTTATTAACACGTTTTTTCTGTCAGGGATAGACAGCGATGTAAATTGTAGGCAGTCGATAAGTCTATGTTCACCGTTACACAGCCTACATGAATTGTTTCTGATATGAGAATGGAATGCGCCCTTTGGAGCGCTTATCTGTTTAACTGCCTTGCGATAAGGAGACTTATCGCTTTTGTTCAACCTGCTCGTTGGGGTAGTCGCGTTATCGAGATTTTGCAGTAATTTTCTTCGTGAATTTAGAAAATTCATAAAATTATTAAAATCAGGGAACTTATGCTCCGAAAAACTCTCTTTCCACAAACGGAAAGTGTAATTATCAAGTTTTTTGGTTAAATAATTTACGACAATAATTTCGAACGTGTTGACTGGCAGTTTGAGATTATTTAAGGCATTTATATTGGCATAGATTTCATCAATAAATTTCGATATGCTAACTAGGGATTCTTGTTGAACTAATGGTACGTCCAGGACACTCCCTATATGATGGGCGGAAACAATTAGCTTACTGTCATATCTATTCCTCAACAGATCGATAGCCACCGCGTAATTCTCATGAGTGATTGGCAACGATTTTATTACGTTAAGCGCCTCGCCATGTAATGACGAGTGCAAATAGTGAAGTTTCTGTATATCCGTCAGATCTGCTCTGACGTGAATTAATTCAAGAAAAATATGGTAATAATGTTGCCACTCAACAATACTACCCATGTGACACGCACACACTCACACACACACACACACACACACCTCGTATGGCACGCATACGATTAGCTTGTTGCCACCGGAAGGGGGCATAATTTGTGGATGGGTCGGCGTAAGATACCTAGCGCAGTGCGAACTTCTGCGACGCGTACTAAGGAATCTTGACCAGGAAAAACATTGGTAATTACCCCACGCTTACATTCTAGAGGGGGGGAATTGTCATCCAAAATGAGGACAAGCTGTCCGACATTCAAATTCCTTAACGGGGTGCGCCATTTATTGCGCTGCTGCAGATAATCCCTAGACCACACATACACACACGGACACACACACACACACACACACACACCCATGCATATGAATAAAGCGATGTATGCCTTGGTCGTGGACTTAGAGTGCTGCCCGCCATGGCGCAAAAGTACAGGACCGGCGTAGTCCACGGCCGACTGTGAAAATGGCCTAGAAGGCGTGACCCTAGAAGGGGGTAACTGACCTAGTAGTTGATTCGCGCCTTTGGCCCGGAAACGAAAACAAGTGACACACTTATGTATCACTGAGCGGATATAGGATTTGTCATGTATGATCCAATACTTTCGCCTAAGCGAAGCTTGAGTTGATTGCACTCCAGCGTGCAACAAACGGATGTGTTCGTATTCAATTATTAATCTCGTGAGATGAGAGTGCGGGTGCAAAATTATTTGGTGTTTACTCTCGTAGCTAAGTGGGGAGAATTGCAAGCGTCCACCCACTCTTAAAATGCCCGATTATCCAGGAATGGGTTGAGAGCAAGAATTTTACTACTGCGAGGAAGGCACCGGTGTGCCTCAAGTTCCATAACTTCTACGCCGAAATGCAACTGCTGAGATTGCCGGACAAAAATCAAGAGCGTGTCTGACAATTCTTGAGACGACAAAAAGGACGTGTCTCTATCAACAACTGCGAGCCTAGAATTGCGAAAAAATCGACGGCAATATGCGAAGACGCGAATAAGCCTCGTAAGTGATGAATAATTTTCAACATAACTATGTGTAGAGGACGCGACAATTAGTGAGGTTTGAACCTGCTTGCGACGTTCCTCCTCAAAGTCGGGAAAAGTACAGGGAGTGTTAATGTCGAACGCGCTGACCGGCCATGAAGCCGACTCATGAGCTAACCAGGAGGGACACCATGCCACCATTGGGTATGACAGTGCAAACTACGAGGGAGGCAACCGCGCGATAACATGTCGGCAGGGTTGTCATTTGATACTACATGACGCCAAGTTCCCCTGCTGCTAACAAGACGCTGTATTTCCGCGACACGGTTGGCCACAAATACCTTCCAGCGGGAAGATTGTTGATGTATCCAATACAACGCTATCATCGAGTTCGAATAGAGATATAGTCCGTCAAAATTGTAATTGATGGCGTTTAAAACCTTGTACGTTAATTGCGCCAGCAATAAACAAGCACAAAGCTCAAGTCGTGGTAGCGTTATCTGTTTCAGCGGAGCGACCCTAGATTTAGCACACAACAAATTTGATGATATGGCGCCGTTCGATTAAATGCAACACGCGTAACCTTTAGCCGAAGCGTCGGCGAATCCGTGCAGCTGTAATGAACTAATTGGGTAATTGTTCGAACTCTTAACCGACCTCGTAATCTCAAAATGAGTGTCGGAGACTAATTGAGCGTATAATTCCAACCATTGATTGGCTAATGACCCACATAGGGGTTCGTCCCAATCTGTGCCCGCCAACCACAACTGTTGCACGAAATGCTTGCAGTAAAATGTGATGGGAGCGATCAAACCTAATGGATCATAGATCCCGGCGATGACCGACAACACGCTTCTCTTGTTGAACACGGTTAAATTATTATCACCCCTAACGGTGTATAAAAAGTTACCCCTTTCAACGTTCCATTGGATACCCAATGTACGCATGTTTTGACCTTTGCTGAAGTCACGGGTTACTTGGGCGCGAAGGGTCATAATCTTATGGTGGTTAGAGAACCACTTATGTAACGTAAAACCATACCTTCTCAACAACTTCACGATCTCGCATTTCATTTCAGCTAAGCCGTTCGGATCATCCGAACCCGTTATGAGATCGTCTACGTAAAAGTCATTTGCTATGGCCCTAGAAGCTGTAGGGTAGTCGGATTTATTTTCGTAGGCTATCTGAGCCAGACAACGTGTAGCAAGGAAGGAGGCACTAGCAGTGCCATATGTAACCGTCCTTAAAGCGTAATGTCGCAATTCCTTATGCGGCCCATCACGCCAAACGATGCGTTGCAGGTTTGAATCCTTAGGATTAATAATGATCTGGCGATACATCTTTTCTATGTCCGCAATAAGTACGTATCGGTGGGTACGGAACCGAACCATTATCGAAAACAGATCCTGCTGGATCGTAGGACCTACCATTAAAGTATCGTTAAGGGACAAATTATTTGTGGTTTTAGCGGAGGCGTCAAATACCACGCGCCATTTAGTGGTTAAGCTAGAGTCCTTGAAAACTGCATGATGGGGCAGATAAAAAATCTCTGACCTGTCAAGCGACAGATCGTAGTCATTAAGCGGCGACATGTGGCCCAGTTTCAAGTACTCACTCATGAACTCACTATAATCCTTATAAAGGATACGGTTCTGCCTGAACTTGAACTCTAACGATTGGAATCTGCGGATGGCTCCGCGGAGAGAATCTCCCAAATGAAATTTATCAGATCTGCGGGGCAGGGATACCACGAATCTCCCATCGCGGTTACGGCTAGTGTTTTCCACGAAATGTTTTTCACACGGCGAGTCCTCAGATCGGGCTTCGCGGCTAGAGATCTCCTCCAACTTCCAAAATTCTTTTAGTTGCGAGGAAATCTGATTATCATCCTTACAGACCATAAAGGAAGAAACTGTTTTAGTTATATCGACGTTGAAGGGTAAGTCACCGGCCAAAATAAATCCTAACTTGGTTTCCTGAATTATAGGAAAGTGTGGCCCGCACGTAAATTTCATAGGTTCAATTAGTTGGAGAAAATATTGAGCGCCGATTAATATATCGACTTGCGCCGAGCAATGTAGGTGAGGATCCGCCAAGAATATGCGCTTGGGTAAATTCAAAGAGGCAAGATTGAACGACTCCGCCGGTAGATTATTAGTTATACTGGGTAATACGGCACAATGCACGTTTAACGTGAAGGGTTTATAGCGTGAATGTAGCCTTACATTAGTACTGAAGTCAGCCTGGGAAAGCGAGTTGTTTATACCCGTGATGGGTAGTTGCGATTTAACCAATTGGAGGCCCATTCTGCGGGCGAAATCCATTGTGCAAAAGTTCGCTTGAGAACCGGAATCCAGTAATATCCAAACGGGAAATTTTTTACAGACCTTATTGGCGGTCATACAGACGGCGGTAGATAACAATACCGATTTATTGGTCTGTGATTTCAGTGAACATTGGTTGTTAACAGAAGTTACGTCCCTGTTGGGGACATGAATCGTGGTGTGGTGACGCCTAGAACATTTTTTGCATGAGAATTTTGAGGGACATTTTGAGCTTTCGTGTCCCGAACGGAGGCAGTTTAGGCAAAATTTGTTTTTTATTAACACGTTTTTTCTGTCAGGGATAGACAGCGATGTAAATTGTAGGCAGTCGATAAGTCTATGTTCACCGTTACACAGCCTACATGAATTGTTTCTGATATGAGAATGGAATGCGCCCTTTGGAGCGCTTATCTGTTTAACTGCCTTGCGATAAGGAGACTTATCGCTTTTGTTCAACCTGCTCGTTGGGGTAGTCGCGTTATCGAGATTTTGCAGTAATTTTCTTCGTGAATTTAGAAAATTCATAAAATTATTAAAATCAGGGAACTTATGCTCCGAAAAACTCTCTTTCCACAAACGGAAAGTGTAATTATCAAGTTTTTTGGTTAAATAATTTACGACAATAATTTCGAACGTGTTGACTGGCAGTTTGAGATTATTTAAGGCATTTATATTGGCATAGATTTCATCAATAAATTTCGATATGCTAACTAGGGATTCTTGTTGAACTAATGGTACGTCCAGGACACTCCCTATATGATGGGCGGAAACAATTAGCTTACTGTCATATCTATTCCTCAACAGATCGATAGCCACCGCGTAATTCTCATGAGTGATTGGCAACGATTTTATTACGTTAAGCGCCTCGCCATGTAATGACGAGTGCAAATAGTGAAGTTTCTGTATATCCGTCAGATCTGCTCTGACGTGAATTAATTCAAGAAAAATATGGTAATAATGTTGCCACTCAACAATACTACCCGCAAACCGTGGTAATTTTATTGGTTCCAATTGAATGGGGGGTGTTTTAGGCTGTTTACTTTCAGCATTAATTATTGGTTTTTGGTTCATATGCTCAGCTTGCTCCAGCAGGTGTTGCAATTTACATTCTATATTACAGAGATCGTCCTCCGTTTGTACTCTATCACTCGTTAAAGCAACGTCCGCTTCCTCAGCTTCGATTTGTGACTGTATCTCATCATATTTGGTGGATAATTCCATCAAATGACGCAGTTTTATTTTCAGCGCATGAGGATCGCTGGTTAACAAATCGAAGTTATCCGCAAAAGTATTTACTCGGGATATTGAGGCTTTAATTGTGCCTCGTTTTTTTTATTAGAGCCCTTACATCGGCCATTATTACAATTTATGAGAAAAAAGGAAAAATATTTAGAAAGAAATTGAGCATAGAGCATGTGAACCACAAACTTAAGTTTGAATGAATTTGAATACGTTTCGGTAGCTAGCGATCGTTGTTTAGAACATAAACTTACTCTCTCTTACTAATCAAGCTTTGTTGGCAATTAAATTATTAAAATTATGAATTTAAATGATAACAAAGTATATCTTTATCTTTAAAGTTTTAACTGACAATGAGCTGCCAACCATTTATTAAGTTGTATTGTGTAATGACGGTGTTTGTTTATACAAATGTGTTAAGAAATAACCACTAAAGTGAAATATTATTAAACATCAAATACAAGTAAAAGTTTATAGTCACGTGGCCGTTGATCCATTCGTGATGAAGCTGGCTTCGACCCCGTTGTTCGATCCTGTTAGGAGCTGTTACACCTCCTGTCTCTGCTGGTCAGATGACGCCTCATGTTGTACCCTCCATGAATTAAAGCTGTGGAATCTTTTTTGATGACCTCGCAAATGCTGTCCTGCCGTGTCCCGTTGTCTCTGGTCTACTGCTTAGCCGAATCTTGTCGAGATGACTGCGACGTGATTCACAACAATGGTGTCGCTCAGGACGAGAATGATGCCCGTAGGGCGTGATTAAATTCAGATCGGTTGGTCCAGAAATGATGCGTATAAAGAAATGCTGTCGCTTGTGGACCCAAACATGGGAAATCCGTCCCGTGGTGACCAAAAACGTTTTCGTTTTTGGGCCAAAAATAAGAAATCCTGCCCGGTGGGACCAAAAATGATGTCGTTTTTGGGCCCAAAAATATGAAATTCTGCCCGTGAGGAGCAAAAATGTTGCGGTTTGGAAGCTCTTGATGAATCGCGAGTTACTCCAAAGACGCTAAGCAGGAAAGGCTGGATTGTATTAGAAAGAAGTGGACTGTATTGTGAATATTTGACATGCGTTTATTGAAAATTTTAATTATTAGTTATGATCGGCACGTGCGGATGCATTTGAGGCAATAACGCCCGAAAATTAATTTTGAATGAAATCGTGGTCCATTGTAGATGGACGCAGGTAATCTGAATTAAATTGAATCTTATGAATGCATATTAAAGAATGTCCAGAAGCCGCGGCTGGAAGAGAAGTGTTTTATGAGAGATCCGCTCGGAGCCTTGTTAGAAACTAAACTAAACTTGCCTGCAGCCGGCCGTGATGACCGGCGGCAGCGTTTGATAAGCGCGTAACGTCATCCGCGCGTGCCGCATTGCGGCGGTACACCGCGTACAGCTGATAAACAAGTACAAAGTTTAAACAGCTACATTCATTACAAATGATTCATTTTATAAGTTTAGTGTCATAATTTACCCTTCTAGTGTGTGTTTTGGTTATGTAACATTTTGTGGTGTTACATATACTCCCCTCTCAAAATTGATAATTTGAGAAAAGTTGTATAGTTTGAAGAAATTATCACTTTATTTTATTTTATCATAATATTACTGCTTCTATCTGCATTAAGTTCAATAGTCTGTTGGTGTGTTGCTCTAGACTGAGTTCTTTGCTAGTATTAGTTTCAGCTCACTAGTATTTTTTAAGTTTCTTATACTCTTAGTCATTTAGTTCTATCATATCATAGTTCTTAAATTAACAATTTCCTGTTTTACAATAACACATGTTTCTTTACATTAAACACATCTTGATTCTTGTGACAAACTCTTTTGTTCTTTCATTTACATCACAGTGGTTTATGTATAATCCTTGACATATTGCAATTCAATTCCCTAACATTTATAGTGGGTTCGGAGTCAGAGGGGCTCTATTTGGCATCCATTCTCCGCCGTTCCTCAACTATACATCCTCAGAATCAGAGGAATCTTCATCTCTGTCTGGGACAATAAAAAGTTGTACTTAACAACAGTTGCACTATCACAACACATAAAAGTATAACATATTTATTTTTTCAATAAGACATCATATTCAATATAACATTCAAGGTATTAGAGGTTTCATTATTATCACTGTTCATGCTTTATCATTTTATCTAACATACTTCTCTTCACAGGTCATTATTTTATTTATAACTTGACACATTTGCTATATTACTTATCAGCCTTGTTGCTATTCTTCGATACTAGTTCGTTGTTTTGGTTATTTCACTGTTTTTAATTTACACACTTAAATTTTTCACTATAATTATGCAGTTGGTCTTTAAATTCTTCTTTAGTTTCACCATAGTTCACTCTTAACACTGTTTATACATTGGGTTTTTAACACTTTGTTCACCATCTTCTTTGATTATCAGGGGTTTACAATATTCATTTAATAAACATTCTGTTATATACAATATTTGATAAATATTCTTGTTTATACAATATTCATTTGATAAACATTTTGTTGTATACAATATTTGATAAACATTTTTCTTTGTTATTTAATTACTTTTCTCATTCCTTGTTATAGCCTTCTTCTGTATTACTCGCTATGTTGTTTTGCTTCTCTGCTCCTTCAAGTGATAGTTGTTTACCACTTATTCTGGATGATTTTTTAATTTCATTTGTTGAAATTAATATTGGAGTATTAGAGTAATATTGTAGTATAAGTTTACTATTATAGTATGTTACGTTCATTCAATAGTATATTAGGGGGTCTTTGTGCTTTCACCATTCTATTGGGCTCATTATGGGTCAATTACATTTTCATGGATTCATTTTTGATTTCTGCTTATAGTATTACATATCTGGGTACTGTAAACATTTGACATTCTATATCTCATGATAAGTCTCATTATACATAATATTTTTTCAAGGATGCTTGGTTATATGTACCCTTGATCTTCTTACTTATTGGATCAGAAATTTCATAAGTATTGTTCTGATTGTACTTTGTTATTGTTTGGTTCGAAGTCGTTTCGTAATTGCACCCAATAGAATGGTTCAGCGAGGGGTCTATTTGGTTTCTCACTGCCGCGATGCGTTTAAAGAGAGTTCATTCTCTTCATCGCGTCTGTCCGGTGTGTTTACCTGACTCCTCTCTTCCATATCGGGCCGTCCTCCATGGTGATTCTGGTCATTGGTTGGCATGAAATGAACTTGTGGCCGATAATCGTTGTTGCAGCTGTCGCCTTCGATACTCCTACTCCTCCGTTGTCCGCCTCTTGCATTTCTCCTGTCTTCGCGCTGGTACTCCTCGTCATCGTGCCCGTTGAAGCTACGGCGCCTTGGATAGTACCGCCTCCTTCCCTGCTCAATGTTGGCCTGGACATAGTTGGCCCTTCGGTATTGCTGCGGTTGGTTGTTTCCACCCTGGTTCTGGGGTCGGTTGGGGTGGTTGTTATGATTTTGCGGCCGTCTCGTATTATTATTGTTATTATTATTACCAGCGTAATTATTATTATTACCCTGATTATTCAGCCGATAATTGTTCTCGTTATTTTGGTTCACATTATTATGATTATAATTATTAAAATTACTTCGGTAATTCCGCAAGTTAGTGTTGTTATTATTTTGGTTAACACTTCTGTCGTGGAAGTTCTCATTCCTCTTGCGGCTCCTTTTATAGTAGCCCTCGTGTTCGCTATCCTCGAGCAGCGCTGCCATGGCTTGGACCGTTTTTATTTGCCCCCATTGACGTGATCTGGCTACTCCCTCCTCATAATGATAGGCGAGCTTGGTGACCAGGCACTCCTCTGGTATCCTTGGTTCGAGGTTTCGTGCCAAACATACCTTACCAAGGAAGTAAGAAGTTGGGGTGGTTCCTCGAGTAGCGTCATATTTGCCGTGACAGATATCATCCCGCACTATGTTCTGCGTAGACTCCGACCAGTATTTGGCCCTGAACAGTGTCTTGAACTCCTCATAACTCTGGACCTCGTGGCAGGTTGCAGTTCACCAATTATCGTGGATTTCTTTGAAGTATTCATCAATCAAACTGCGTATTACCGTCCATCTGCTTTCCCGGATTCTGGTCAGGTTTTCCTCCACTCGTTCCAGAAATTCGATAGGGTTTTTCTTGTAATTTTTAAAGTTGATAACATCACGGTTATCCGTGGTTGTAGGTAGTGACTCTGTGCTGGTCGGTTACGAATGATTTCGATTTCTTCGCGCATTTGTAGGATCTCCCGTTGACGTAGTTCCTCGATATTTTCCTTATTGGTAACAGTCAGGGTTCTTATGGTGTTCACTGATGCGTCTATTTCTTCACATCTTTCTCCTACGTCCGTTCTGACTCGTTTGATCTCGTCCTGGATCATCTTCTTCAAAGACTCGATTATGGCTTCATTGATTTCTTCTATATTGTTGATTCGTCCATTGACCTCTTCTCTAGTACGTTGTAAATCTTGGCTGTGTTGTTCACACCTCTCGTGTACTTCCGCGATCTCTCTTCTAACTACTGTTATCTCCATGTCTATTTTTGTGTTTATTTTCTCGTTATTCTCCTCCATCCTCTTGCTGATATCGTCTAATTTTGTATTTAAATCTTCCTTCAAAGTCTTACTGTTGTCGTCTATTTTCTTATTAATCGATTCGTTATTCTTCTTTAAATCGTCCTTCAACGACTCTATATTCCTTTGACTATCTTCCTTCAATGACTCTATATTTTTATTTGTCACTTCCATCATCTTCTTCAACCATTCCTGGAAGTCTGTATCTCCTGTTTGTGTGATTCTCTCAGTTTGTCTGGGTTGCTCGGGTTCTGCAGGAGGCGTTCTCTCTGGTTGGTTTTCCACAGTATTATTGGTTGCAACTTCCATCTCGGTTGTTGGTTGTGTCTCCTGTACTTCTATATTTGTTTCGGTGTTAGCTTGTGTACCTTCTCCTTGACTGGCCTTATACCTAGTATCGTGTCTGTGTGTGTGAGGCATGATTGTTCTATTGTATTTGCCGGGCTAATTTATTATTAAAAATTTTGGGCGCCAATTTGTAATAAAACGAATAGATGATGATGATGATGATGATGCTCCACTGTTGTGAGCGCCACTTTGTAATAAAACGTTTATACGGTGTGTTTTAATCTTTTAGTTACAGATTTAAAAAAATGTTTAGTGAAGTCTCTATTTTATATGCAGTAACTTTCTTTTGTGATAATTGATAAATATTATTTACGTAATTATTGTGTGATAATTTTTTATGGATAAAATAATAATCGCTGGTCGGTAAATGAATGTAACGGTAGCGTTGATCTTGAAGTGGAACTCCTCTTGTTGGAAAAATGTCGTCAGTGTATGTACCGTCAAGCGTTGTCTGGACAAATAAATTAGCATAAAGAACACTTTCACGTACCTGGTAGTAGTACTTGAAGTTCTGACGTTCACTTACCCCGAATAAACTGTCAAGATTCTCTTACAACCAGCTTATACTCTAGAAACAAGGTTTTACAATTCCTTGTATGTAATGTGGGTGCCACATGGGTTTACTTCATGAAAGGTTCCCATGAAAAAACAAATTGCTAAATTTTAAAATTTTATGTGATCACTTTATATCTTGTTTAAATGCTTAGGACATTTAAAATAATTCAGATATAGTACTGTAAGATTTCTGCTCAAAAGTATCTCAATGTACTCTATGCTGAGTACTGCTTATCTAAATGAAATAATTGGAACCAAAGTTTATGCTGTATAACATTACAGGTTTATTATACCCTTTAAAGTCAATTCAAATGAAAAATACAATTGTTACAGTAATACAATTTGGATGGTAAATTACCATCTGGCCTAGCTCAATTAAGAACAATATAAAACTCTTATGGTTATTAACAAATTTTAATTTTATTTTATAAGTTACCTCACGGGTAGGTTCTTGAAAATACAAATAGAACATTAATAATTGCCTTGATAGACATTACTGTGATAATAATTCATATTTGGCCTCTTTAAAAAACTCGGAATTATTTTTGAGGTTAACGATCGTTTCGTATGCTTATATCCTAACAAATATTATAATACTTAACTCTAACACAAATATTCTTACATTGGATTATTTAATCCTCCAAATAAATTGATACAGTGTGCTATTAAAAGTTTGGTTGTCTTTGCGTCAGTACAAAAGTGTTGATAATTATGATCAGTGAAAACAGATAAACAATAAAATTGGTCACTGTACTACCTTGCTTCTTTTTAATCTTATAGATTAAAAATTAAACACTTTAGTGATTGGATTATATTGATCACTATATAACTGCACTTTATTCGCACTAGGAACGAGAAATAACCCTTTTCTAACTTATAGCGGGTCGTTAACTTTACTGGTTAAAATGCTTTCGCTCGTTCAGAACACACGCACTAATTAAACATATTCACTATTACTTGTCGATGCACTTTCGTGTGATGAATCACTGTTCTATTAATTATTTTGGTAAAATTTGAAGTATTTACTACTATTATATTGTATTAAGTCATTAAAATTTAAAACACGGTCGAGTGGCAACTAGATGGCTCGAGATGAAGGAAGCGAATGCGGAATTTTTAGTGGTTCTCTGGCTATATACCCCCGGATTAGATCACCTTTAGGGAAAAATCTCGCTATATAAACTCCTCTGTGATTGGTACAACAAACCGTTACGATGACGTACTGTTTTTGTCAACTGCCACCGGAGCGTCTCTCTCGCCTAACTGTTGTTGTCCGTATTCACTGACAAGTTCTTAATTTTGATAAAAAAATGATGCTAACGCTCACTATTAACTTATTATAATTCCGATCTCTAGGTTATTATTATCAAATTAAAGTTTAGTCTCTGCTCTTTAATTTGATATGGCTTAATGCCGGTTTTAACCTCGCTTTCTCTGACAATACATACAAATAGTGTTTTGACACATGGTTTCTTATTGTCGTCTGCTAATAACGCACAATGCGATTATTTTCCTAACTTTTACATTTGGTTATTTGTCTCTAGGTTCTCTTTCGAACATTACTACATGACTAAAAATACCTATTATTACAATTAAAAGCTGTTGACAGCTACACAATATTAAATCTTACTATAATTATGATAATACCTCATTCTAACCATTCCTTACTCTCTATATAGATTTTTATTTGGCCTATTCATTTTAAAGACATACCATATTAATTGAATGATAGTATTTCCCACTTCAGTAGTTTTTTTATTATTCTGTAAATTGAATGTTCATTAATGGTCCTGTTTCCCTATTAACTTAATGACATAAATTCGTTTACGCATGGTCTAGATACATTCATAGCACCATGTTTATTCCTTAATTATTATTACTAATTACATTTCGTTTAATTAGGAAGTTGCTTATACACACATAAGGCTTCCTTTTATAAGTCCTTATTCTATAATGTTACATCTTTGTTGATAAAGCTAGCTTTTGTAGCTTTGTGGCTACAGCTAGTATAATAGTAGTCTTGGTTATTTACATATCATTGTACCTTTATTTTCAGCAAGAATGCTGTCATTGTCATTACTTTTATTAAAGTCATTTGTTAGTTAGTTTTACTTTTACATGACTCTACACATTAATGTCATGGACTGGCTCGCTTGACAGCTTATTTGTGAACTTTGTATGTCCATTAGTCATAGTCAGTCATTGTGTTTAAGTTGTAGGGTCAGGCAGTGTATTCTTCACTGCTTCTTGGGATCTTCACTCTTCTTTCTTCTATGCTGGTCCCTCTCTTCTTTGCTCCATTCATTACAAATGATTCATTTTATAACTTTAGTGTCATAATTTACCCTTCTGGTGTGTGTTTTGGTTATGTAACATTTTGTGGTGTTACATATACTCCCCTCTCAAAATTGATAATTTGAGAAAAGTTGTATAGTTTGAAGAAATTATCACTTTATTTTATTTTATCATAATATTACTGTTTCTATCTGCATTAAGTTCAATAGTCTGTTGGTGTGTTGCTCTAGACTGAGTTCTTTGCTAGTATTAGTTTCAGCTCACTAGTATTTTTTAAGCTTCTTATACTCTTAGTCATTTAGTTCTATCATATCATAGTTCTTAAATTAACAATTTCCTGTTTTACAATAACACATGTTTCTTTACATTAAACACATCTTGATTCTTGTGACAAACTCTTTTGTTCTTTCATTTACCTCACAGTGGTTTATGTATAATCCTTGACATATTACAATTCAATTCCCTAACATTTATAGTGGGTTCGGAGTCAGAGGGGCTCTATTTGGCATCCATTCTCCGCCGTTCCTCAACTATACATCCTCAGAATCAGAGGAATCTTCATCTCTGTCTGGGACAATAAAAAGTTGTACTTAACAACAGTTGCACTATCACAACACATAAAATATAACATATCATTTATTTTTTCAATAAGACATCATATTCAATATAACATTCAAGGTATTAGAGGTTTCATTATTATCACTGTTCATGCTTTATCATTTTATCTAACATACTTCTCTTCACAGGTCATTATTTTATTTATAACTTGACACATTTGCTATATTACTTATCAGCCTTGTTGCTATTCTTCGATACTAGTTCGTTGTTTTGGTTATTTCACTGTTTTTAATTTACACACTTAAATTTTTCACTATAATTATGCAGTTGGTCTTTAAATTCTTCTTTAGTTTCACCATAGTTCACTCTTAACACTGTTTATACATTGGGTTTTTAACACTTTGTTCACCATCTTCTTTGATTATCAGGGGTTTACAATATTCATTTAATAAACATTCTGTTATATACAATATTTGATAAACATTCTTGTTATATACAATATTCATTTGATAAACATTTTGTTGTATACAATATTTGATAAACATTTTTCTTTGTTATTTAATTACTTTTCTCATTCCTTGTTATAGCCTTCTTCTGTATTACTCGCTATGTTGTTTTGCTTCTCTGCTCCTTCAAGTGATAGTTGTTTACCACTTATTCTGGATGATTTTTTAATTTCATTTGTTGAAATTAATATTGGAGTATTAGAGTAATATTGTAGTATAAGTTTACTATTATAGTATGTTACGTTCATTCAACAGTATATTAGGGGGTCTTTGTGCTTTCACCATTCTATTGGGCTCATTATGGGTCAATTACATTTTCATGGATTCATTTTTGATTTCTGCTTATAGTATTACATATCTGGGTACTGTAAACATTATGACATTCTATATCTCATGATAAGTCTCATTATACATAATATTTTTTCAAGGATGCTTGGTTATATGTACCCTTGATCTTCTTACTTATTGGATCAGAAATTTCATAAGTATTGTTCTGATTGTACTTTGTTATTGTTTGGTTCGAAGTCGTTTCGTAATTGCACCCAATAGAATGGTTCAGCGAGGGGTCTATTTGGTTTCTCACTGCCGCGATGCGTTTAAAGAGAGTTCATTCTCTTCATCGCGTCTGTCCGGTGTGTTTACCTGACTCCTCTCTTCCATATCGGGCCGTCCTCCATGGTGATTCTGGTCATTGGTTGGCATGAAATGAACTTGTGGCCGATAATCGTTGTTGCAGCTGTCGCCTTCGATACTCCTACTCCTCCGTTGTCCGCCTCTTGCATTTCTCCTGTCTTCGCGCTGGTACTCCTCGTCATCGTGCCCGTTGAAGCTACGGCGCCTTGGATAGTACCGCCTCCTTCCCTGCTCAATGTTGGCCTGGACATAGTTGGCCCTTCGGTATTGCTGCAGTTGGTTGTTTCCACCCTGGTTCTGGGGTCGGTTGGGGTGGTTGTTATGATTTTGCGGCCGTCTCGTATTATTATTGTTATTATTATTACCAGCGTAATTATTATTATTACCCTGATTATTCAGCCGATAATTGTTCTCGTTATTTTGGTTCACATTATTATGATTATAATTATTAAAATTACTTCGGTAATTCCGGAAGTTAGTGTTGTTATTATTTTGGTTAACACTTCTGTCGTGGAAGTTCTCATTCCTCTTGCGGCTCCTTCTATAGTAGCCCTCGTGTTCGCTATCCTCGAGCAGCGCTGCCATGGCTTGGACCGTTTTTATTTGCCCCCATTGACGTGATCTGGCTACTCCCTCCTCATAATGATAGGCGAGCTTGGTGACCAGGCACTCCTCTGGTATCCTTGGTTCAAGGTTTCGTGCCAAACATACCTTACCAAGGAAGTAAGAAGTTGGGGTGGTTCCTCGAGTGGCGTCATATTTGCCGTGACAGATATCGTCCCGCACTATGTTCTGCGTAGACTCCGACCAGTATTTGGCCCTGAACAGTGTCTTGAACTCCTCATAACTCTGGACCTCGTGGCGGGTTGCAGTTCACCAATTATCGTGGATTTCTTTGAAGTATTCATCAATCAAACTGCGTATTACCGTCCATCTGCTTTCCCGGATTCTGGTCAGGTTTTCCTCCACTCGTTCCAGAAATTCGATAGGGTTTTTCTTGTAATTTTTAAAGTTGATAACATCACGGTTATCCGTGGTTGTAGGTAGTGACTCTGTGCTGGTCGGTTACGAATGATTTCGATTTCTTCGCGCATTTGTAGGATCTCCCGTTGACGTAGTTCCTCGATATTTTCCTTATTGGTAACAGTCAGGGTTCTTATGGTGTTCACTGATGCGTCTATTTCTTCACATCTTTCTCCTACGTCCGTTCTGACTCGTTTGATCTCGTCCTGGATCATCTTCTTCAAAGACTCGATTATGGCTTCATTGATTTCTTCTATATTGTTGATTCGTCCATTGACCTCTTCTCTAGTACGTTGTAAATCTTGGCTGTGTTGTTCACACCTCTCGTGTACTTCCGCGATCTCTCTTCTAACTACTGTTATCTCCACGTCTATTTTTGTGTTTATTTTCTCGTTATTCTCCTCCATCCTCTTGCTGATATCGTCTAATTTTGTATTTAAATCTTCCTTCAAAGTCTTACTGTTGTCGTCTATTTTCTTATTAATCGATTCGTTATTCTTCTTTAAATCGTCCTTCAACGACTCTATATTCCTTTGACTATCTTCCTTCAATGACTCTATATTTTTATTTGTCACTTCCATCATCTTCTTCAACCATTCCTGGAAGTCTGTATCTCCTGTTTGTGTGATTCTCTCAGTTTGTCTGGGTTGCTCGGGTTCTGCAGGAGGCGTTCTCTCTGGTTGGTTTTCCACAGTATTATTGGTTGCAACTTCCATCTCGGTTGTTGGTTGTGTCTCCTGTACTTCTATATTTGTTTCGGTGCTAGCTTGTGTACCTTCTCCTTGACTGGCCTTATACCTAGTATCGTGTCTGTGTGTGTGAGGCATGATTGTTCTATTGTATTTGCCGGGCTAATTTATTATTAAAAATATTGGGCGCCAATTTGTAATAAAACGAATAGATGATGATGATGATGATGATGCTCCACTGTTGTGAGCGCCACTTTGTAATAAAACGTTTATACGGTGTGTTTTAATCTTTTAGTTACAGATTTAAAAAAATGTTTAGTGAAGTCTCTATTTTATATGCAGTAACTTTCTTTTGTGATAATTGATAAATATTATTTACGTAATTATTGTGTGATAATTTTTTATGGATAAAATAATAATCGCTGGTCGGTAAATGAATGTAACGGTAGCGTTGATCTTGAAGTGGAACTCCTCTTGTTGGAAAAATGTCGTCAGTGTATGTACCGTCAAGCGTTGTCTGGACAAATAAATTAGCATAAAGAACACTTTCACGTACCTGGTAGTAGTACTTGAAGTTCTGACGTTCACTTACCCCGAATAAACTGTCAAGATTCTCTTATAACCAGCTTATACTCTAGAAACAAGGTTTTACAATTCCTTGTATGTAATGTGGGTGCCACATGGGTTTACTTCATGAAAGGTTCCCATGAAAAAACAAATTGCTAAATTTTAAAATTTTATGTGATCACTTTATATCTTGTTTAAATGCTTAGGACATTTAAAATAATTCAGATATAGTACTGTAAGATTTCTGCTCAAAAGTATCTCAATGTACTCTATGCTGAGTACTGCTTATCTAAATGAAATAATTGGAACCAAAGTTTATGCTGTATAACATTACAGGTTTATTATACCCTTTAAAGTCAATTCAAATGAAAAATACAATTGTTACAGTAATACAATTTGGATGGTAAGTTACCATCTGGCCTAGCTCAATTAAGAACAATATAAAACTCTTATGGTTATTAACAAATTTTAATTTTATTTTATAAGTTACCTCAAGGGTAGGTTCTTGAAAATACAAATAGAACATTAATAATTGCCTTGATAGACATTACTGTGATAATAATTCATATTTGGCCTCTTTAAAAAACTCGCAATTATTTTTGAGGTTAACGATCGTTTCGTATGCTTATATCCTAACAAATATTATAATACTTAACTCTAACACAAATATTCTTACATTGGATTATTTAATCCTCCAAATAAATTGATACAGTGTGCTATTAAAAGTTTGGTTGTCTTTGCGTCAGTACAAAAGTGTTGATAATTATGATCAGTGAAAACAGATAAACAATAAAATTGGTCACTGTACTACCTTGCTTCTTTTTAATCTTATAGATTAAAAATTAAACACTTTAGTGATTGGATTATATTGATCACTATATAACTGCACTTTATTCGCACTAGGAACGAGAAATAACCCTTTTCTAACTTATAGCGGGTCGTTAACTTTACTGGTTAAAATGCTTTCGCTCGTTCAGAACACACGCACTAATTAAACATATTCACTATTACTTGTCGATGCACTTTCGTATGATGAATCACTGTTCTATTAATTATTTTGGTAAAATTTGAAGTATTTACTACTATTATATTGTATTAAGTCATTAAAATTTAAAACACGGTCGAGTGGCAACTAGATGGCTCGAGATGAAGGAAGCGAATGCGGAATTTTTAGTGGTTCTCTGGCTATATACCCCCGGATTAGATCACCTTTAGGGAAAAATCTCGCTATATAAACTCCTCTGTGATTGGTACAACAAACCGTTACGATGACGTACTGTTTTTGTCAACTGCCACCGGAGCGTCTCTCTCGCCTAACTGTTGTTGTCCGTATTCACTGACAAGTTCTTAATTTTGATAAAAAAATGATGCTAACGCTCACTATTAACTTATTATAATTCCGATCTCTAGGTTATTATTATCAAATTAAAGTTTAGTCTCTGCTCTTTAATTTGATATGGCTTAATGCCGGTTTTAACCTCGCTTTCTCTGACAATACATACAAATAGTGTTTTGACACATGGTTTCTTATTGTCATCTGCTAATAACGCACAATGCGATTATTTTCCTAACTTTTACATTTGGTTATTTGTCTCTAGGTTCTCTTTCGAACATTACTACATGACTAAAAATACCTATTATTACAATTAAAAGCTGTTGACAGCTACACAATATTAAATCTTACTATAATTATGATAATACCTCATTCTAACCATTCCTTACTCTCTATATAGATTTTTATTTGGCCTATTCATTTTAAAGACATACCATATTAATTGAATGATAGTATTTCCCACTTCAGTAGTTTTTTTATTATTCTGTAAATTGAATGTTCATTAATGGTCCTGTTTCCCTATTAACTTAATGACATAAATTCGTTTACGCATGGTCTAGATACATTCATAGCACCATGTTTATTCCTTAATTATTATTACTAATTACATTTCGTTTAATTAGGAAGTTGCTTATACACACATAAGGCTTCCTTTTATAAGTCCTTATTCTATAATGTTACATCTTTGTTGATAAAGCTAGCTTTTGTAGCTTTGTGGCTACAGCTAGTATAATAGTAGTCTTGGTTATTTACATATCATTGTTCCTTTATTTTCAGCAAGAATGCTGTCATTGTCATTACTTTTATTAAAGTCATTTGTTAGTTAGTTTTACTTTTACATGACTCTACACATTAATGTCATGGACTGGCTCGCTTGACAGCTTATTTGTGAACTTTGTATGTCCATTAGTCATAGTCAGTCATTGTGTTTAAGTTGTAGGGTCAGGCAGTGTATTCTTCACTGCTTCTTGGGATCTTCACTCTTCTTTCTTCTATGCTGGTCCCTCTCTTCTTTGCTCCATTCATTACAAATGATTCATTTTATAACTTTAGTGTCATAATTTACCCTTCTGGTGTGTGTTTTGGTTATGTAACATTTTGTGGTGTTACATATACTCCCCTCTCAAAATTGATAATTTGAGAAAAGTTGTATAGTTTGAAGAAATTATCACTTTATTTTATTTTATCATAATATTACTGTTTCTATCTGCATTAAGTTCAATAGTCTGTTGGTGTGTTGCTCTAGACTGAGTTCTTTGCTAGTATTAGTTTCAGCTCACTAGTATTTTTTAAGTTTCTTATACTCTTAGTCATTTAGTTCTATCATATCATAGTTCTTAAATTAACAATTTCCTGTTTTACAATAACACGTTTCTTTACATTAAACACATCTTGATTCTTGTGACAAACTCTTTTGTTCTTTCATTTACCTCACAGTGGTTTATGTATAATCCTTGACATATTACAATTCAATTCCCTAACATTTATAGTGGGTTCGGAGTCAGAGGGGCTCTATTTGGCATCCATTCTCCGCCGTTCCTCAACTATACATCCTCAGAATCAGAGGAATCTTCATCTCTGTCTGGGACAATAAAAAGTTGTACTTAACAACAGTTGCACTATCACAACACATAAAATATAACATATCATTTATTTTTTCAATAAGACATCATATTCAATATAACATTCAAGGTATTAGAGGTTTCATTATTATCACTGTTCATGCTTTATCATTTTAACTAACATACTTCTCTTCACAGGTCATTATTTTATTTATAACTTGACACATTTGCTATATTACTTATCAGCCTTGTTGCTATTCTTCGATACTAGTTCGTTGTTTTGGTTATTTCACTGTTTTTAATTTACACACTTAAATTTTTCACTATAATTATGCAGTTGGTCTTTAAATTCTTCTTTAGTTTCACCATAGTTCACTCTTAACACTGTTTATACATTGGGTTTTTAACACTTTGTTCACCATCTTCTTTGATTATCAGGGGTTTACAATATTCATTTAATAAACATTCTGTTATATACAATATTTGATAAACATTCTTGTTATATACAATATTCATTTGATAAACATTTTGTTGTATACAATATTTGATAAACATTTTTCTTTGTTATTTAATTACTTTTCTCATTCCTTGTTATAGCCTTCTTCTGTATTACTCGCTATGTTGTTTTGCTTCTCTGCTCCTTCAAGTGATAGTTGTTTACCACTTATTCTGGATGATTTTTTAATTTCATTTGTTGAAATTAATATTGGAGTATTAGAGTAATATTGTAGTATAAGTTTACTATTATAGTACGTTACGTTCATTCAACAGTATATTAGGGGGTCTTTGTGCTTTCATCATTCTATTGGGCTCATTATGGGTCAATTACATTTTCATGGATTCATTTTTGATTTCTGCTTATAGTATTACATATCTGGGTACTGTAAACATTATGACATTCTATATCTCATGATAAGTCTCATTATACATAATATTTTTTCAAGGATGCTTGGTTATATGTACCCTTGATCTTCTTACTTATTGGATCAGAAATTTCATAAGTATTGTTCTGATTGTACTTTGTTATTGTTTGGTTCGAAGTCGTTTCATAATTGCACCCAATAGAATGGTTCAGCGAGGGGTCTATTTGGTTTCTCACTGCCGCGATGCGTTTAAAGAGAGTTCATTCTCTTCATCGCGTCTGTCCGGTGTGTTTACCTGACTCCTCTCTTCCATATCGGGCCGTCCTCCATGGTGATTCTGGTCATTGGTTGGCATGAAATGAACTTGTGGCCGATAATCGTTGTTGCAGCTGTCGCCTTCGATACTCCTACTCCTCCGTTGTCCGCCTCTTGCATTTCTCCTGTCTTCGCGCTGGTACTCCTCGTCATCGTGCCCGTTGAAGCTACGGCGCCTTGGATAGTACCGCCTCCTTCCCTGCTCAATGTTGGCCTGGACATAGTTGGCCCTTCGGTATTGCTGCGGTTGGTTGTTTCCACCCTGGTTCTGGGGTCGGTTGGGGTGGTTGTTATGATTTTGCGGCCGTCTCGTATTATTATTGTTACTATTATTACCAGCGTAATTATTATTATTACCCTGATTATTCAGCCGATAATTGTTCTCGTTATTTTGGTTCACATTATTATGATTATAATTATTAAAATTACTTCGGTAATTCCGGAAGTTAGTGTTGTTATTATTTTGGTTAACACTTCTGTCGTGGAAGTTCTCATTCCTCTTGCGGCTCCTTCTATAGTAGCCCTCGTGTTCGCTATCCTCCAGCAGCGCTGCCATGGCTTGGACCGTTTTTATTTGCCCCCATTGACGTGATCTGGCTACTCCCTCCTCATAATGATAGGCGAGCTTGGTGACCAGGCACTCCTCTGGTATCCTTGGTTCGAGGTTTCGTGCCAAACATACCTTACCAAGGAAGTAAGAAGTTGGGGTTGTTCCTCGAGTGGCGTCATATTTGCCGTGACAGATATCGTCCCGCACTATGTTCTGCGTAGACTCCGACCAGTATTTGGCCCTGAACAGTGTCTTGAACTCCTCATAACTCTGGACCTCGTGGCGGGTTGCAGTTCACCAATTATCGTGGATTTCTTTGAAGTATTCATCAATCAAACTGCGTATTACCGTCCATCTGCTTTCCCGGATTCTGGTCAGGTTTTCCTCCACTCCCCCAGAAATTCGATAGGGTTTTTCTTGTAATTTTTAAAGTTGATAACATCACGGTTATCCGTGGTTGTAGGTAGTGACTCTGTGCTGGTCGGTTACGAATGATTTCGATTTCTTCGCGCATTTGTAGGATCTCCCGTTGACGTAGTTCCTCGATATTTTCCTTATTGGTAACAGTCAGGGTTCTTATGGTGTTCACTGATGCGTCTATTTCTTCACATCTTTCTCCTACGTCCGTTCTGACTCGTTTGATCTCGTCCTGGATCATCTTCTTCAAAGACTCGATTATGGCTTCATTGATTTCTTCTATATTGTTGATTCGTCCATCGACCTCTTCTCTAGTACGTTGTAAATCTTGGCTGTGTTGTTCACACCTCTCGTGTACTTCCGCGATCTCTCTTCTAACTACTGTTATCTCCATGTCTATTTTTGTGTTTATTTTCTCGTTATTCTCCTCCATCCTCTTGCTGATATCGTCTAATTTTGTATTTAAATCTTCCTTCAAAGTCTTACTGTTGTCGTCTATTTTCTTATTAATCGATTCGTTATTCTTCTTTAAATCGTCCTTCAACGACTCTATATTCCTTTGACTATCTTCCTTCAATGACTCTATATTTTTATTTGTCACTTCCATCATCTTCTTCAACAATTCCTGGAAGTCTGTATCTCCTGTTTGTGTGATTCTCTCAGTTTGTCTGGGTTGCTCGGGTTCTGCAGGAGGCGTTCTCTCTGGTTGTTGGTTTTCCACAGTATTATTGGTTGCAACTTCCATCTCGGTTGTTGGTTGTGTCTCCTGTACTTCTATATTTGTTTCGGTGTTAGCTTGTGTACCTTCTCCTTGACTGGCCTTATACCTAGTATCGTGTCTGTGTGTGTGAGGCATGATTGTTCTATTGTATTTGCCGGGCTAATTTATTATTAAAAATTTTGGGCGCCAATTTGTAATAAAACGAATAGATGATGATGATGATGATGATGCTCCACTGTTGTGAGCGCCACTTTGTAATAAAACGTTTATACGGTGTGTTTTAATCTTTTAGTTACAGATTTAAAAAAATGTTTAGTGAAGTCTCTATTTTATATGCAGTAACTTTCTTTTGTGATAATTGATAAATATTATTTACGTAATTATTGTGTGATAATTTTTTATGGATAAAATAATAATCGCTGGTCGGTAAATGAATGTAACGGTAGCGTTGATCTTGAAGTGGAACTCCTCTTGTTGGAAAAATGTCGTCAGTGTATGTACCGTCAAGCGTTGTCTGGACAAATAAATTAGCATAAAGAACACTTTCACGTACCTGGTAGTAGTACTTGAAGTTCTGACGTTCACTTACCCCGAATAAACTGTCAAGATTCTCTTATAACCAGCTTATACTCTAGAAACAAGGTTTTACAATTCCTTGTATGTAATGTGGGTGCCACATGGGTTTACTTCATGAAAGGTTCCCATGAAAAAACAAATTGCTAAATTTTAAAATTTTATGTGATCACTTTATATCTTGTTTAAATGCTTAGGACATTTAAAATAATTCAGATATAGTACTGTAAGATTTCTGCTCAAAAGTATCTCAATGTACTCTATGCTGAGTACTGCTTATCTAAATGAAATAATTGGAACCAAAGTTTATGCTGTATAACATTACAGGTTTATTATACCCTTTAAAGTCAATTCAAATGAAAAATACAATTGTTACAGTAATACAATTTGGATGGTAAGTTACCATCTGGCCTAGCTCAATTAAGAACAATATAAAACTCTTATGGTTATTAACAAATTTTAATTTTATTTTATAAGTTACCTCACGGGTAGGTTCTTGAAAATACAAATAGAACATTAATAATTGCCTTGATAGACATTACTGTGATAATAATTCATATTTGGCCTCTTTAAAAAACTCGCAATTATTTTTGAGGTTAACGATCGTTTCGTATGCTTATATCCTAACAAATATTATAATACTTAACTCTAACACAAATATTCTTACATTGGATTATTTAATCCTCCAAATAAATTGACACAGTGTGCTATTAAAAGTTTGGTTGTCTTTGCGTCAGTACAAAAGTGTTGATAATTATGATCAGTGAAAACAGATAAACAATAAAATTGGTCACTGTACTACCTTGCTTCTTTTTAATCTTATAGATTAAAAATTAAACACTTTAGTGAGTGGATTATATTGATCACTATATAACTGCACTTTATTCGCACTAGGAACGAGAAATAACCCTTTTCTAACTTATAGCGGGTCGTTAACTTTACTGGTTAAAATGCTTTCGCTCGTTCAGAACACACGCACTAATTAAAAATATTCACTATTACTTGTCGATGCACTTTCGTGTGATGAATCGCTGTTCTATTAATTATTTTGGTAAAATTTGAAGTATTTACTACTATTATATTGTATTAAGTCATTAAAATTTAAAACACGGTTGAGTGGCAACTAGATGGCTCGAGATGAAGGAAGCGAATGCGGAATTTTTAGTGGTTCTCTGGCTATATACCCCCGGATTAGATCACCTTTAGGGAAAAATCTCGCTATATAAACTCCTCTGTGATTGGTACAACAAACCGTTACGATGACGTACTGTTTTTGTCAACTGCCACCGGAGCGTCTCTCTCGCCTAACTGTCGTTGTCCGTATTCACTGACAATTTCTTAATTTTGATAAAAAAATGATACTAACGCTCACTATTAACATATTATAATTCCGATCTCTAGGTTATTATTATCAAATTAAAGTTTAGTCTCTGCTCTTTAATTTGATATGGCTTAATGCCGGTTTTAACCTCGCTTTCTCTGACAATACATACAAATAGTGTTTTGACACATGGTTTCTTATTGTCGTCTGCTAATAACGCACAATGCGATTATTTTCCTAACTTTTACATTTGGTTATTTGTCTCTAGGTTCTCTTTCGAACATTACTACCTGACTAAAAATACCTATTATTACAATTAAAAGCTGTTGACAGCTACACAATATTAAATCTTACTATAATTATGATAATACCTCATTCTAACCATTCCTTACTCTCTATATACATTTTTATTTGGCCTATTCATTTTAAAGACATACCCTATTAATTGAATGATAGTATGTCCCACTTCAGTAGTTATTTTTATTATTCTGTAAATTGAATGTTCATTAAGGGTCCTGTTTCCCTATTAACTTAATGACATAAATTCGTTTACGCATGGTCTAGATACATTCATAGCACCATGTTTATTCCTTAATTATTATTACTAATTACATTTCGTTTAATTAGGAAGTTGCTTATACACACATAAGGCTTCCTTTTATAAGTCCTTATTCTATAATGTTACATCTTTGTTGATAAAGCTAGCTTTTGTAGCTTTGTGGCTACAGCTAGTATAATAGTAGTCTTGGTTATTTACATATCATTGTTCCTTTATTTTCAGCAAGAATGCTGTCATTGTCATTACTTTTATTAAAGTCATTTGTTAGTTAGTTTTACTTTTACATGACTCTACACATTAATGTCATGGACTGGCTCGCTTGACAGCTTATTTGTGAACTTTGTATGTCCATTAGTCATAGTCAGTCATTGTGTTTAAGTTGTAGTGTCAGGCAGTGTATTCTACACTGCTTCTTGGGATCCCTCCTCTTCTTTCTTCTATGCTGGTCCCTCTCTTCTTTGCTACATTCATTACAAATGATTCATTTTATAACTTTAGTGTCATAATTTACCCTTCTGGTGTGTGTTTTCGTTATGTAACATTTTGTGGTGTTACATATACTCCCCTCTCAAAATTGATAATTTGAGAAAAGTTGTATAGTTTGAAGAAATTATCACTTTATTTTATTTTATCATAATATTACTGTTTCTATCTGCATTAAGTTCAATAGTCTGTTGGTGTGTTGCTCTAGACTGAGTTCTTTGCTAGTATTAGTTTCAGCTCACTAGTATTTTTTAAGTTTCTTATACTCTTAGTCATTTAGTTCTATCATATCATAGTTCTTAAATTAACAATTTCCTGTTTTACAATAACACATGTTTCTTTACATTAAACACATCTTGATTCTTGTGACAAACTCTTTTGTTCTTTCATTTACCTCACAGTGGTTTATGTATAATCCTTGACATATTACAATTCAATTCCCTAACATTTATAGTGGGTTCGGAGTCAGAGGGGCTCTATTTGGCATCCATTCTCCGCCGTTCCTCAACTATACATCCTCAGAATCAGAGGAATCTTCATCTCTGTCTGGGACAATAAAAAGTTGTACTTAACAACAGTTGCACTATCACAACACATAAAATATAACATATCATTTATTTTTTCAATAAGACATCATATTCAATATAACATTCAAGGTATTAGAGGTTTCATTATTATCACTGTTCATGCTTTATCATTTTATCTAACATACTTCTCTTCACAGGTCATTATTTTATTTATAACTTGACACATTTGCTATATTACTTATCAGCCTTGTTGCTATTCTTCGATACTAGTTCGTTGTTTTGGTTATTTCACTGTTTTTAATTTACACACTTAAATTTTTCACTATAATTATGCAGTTGGTCTTTAAATTCTTCTTTAGTTTCACCATAGTTCACTCTTAACACTGTTTATACATTGGGTTTTTAACACTTTGTTCACCATCTTCTTTGATTATCAGGGGTTTACAATATTCATTTAATAAACATTCTGTTATATACAATATTTGATAAACATTCTTGTTATATACAATATTCATTTGATAAACATTTTGTTGTATACAATATTTGATAAACATTTTTCTTTGTTATTTAATTACTTTTCTCATTCCTTGTTATAGCCTTCTTCTGTATTACTCGCTATGTTGTTTTGCTTCTCTGCTCCTTCAAGTGATAGTTGTTTACCACTTATTCTGGATGATTTTTTAATTTCATTTGTTGAAATTAATATTGGAGTATTAGAGTAATATTGTAGTATAAGTTTACTATTATAGTATGTTACGTTCATTCAACAGTATATTAGGGGGTCTTTGTGCTTTCATCATTCTATTGGGCTCATTATGGGTCAATTACATTTTCATGGATTCATTTTTGATTTCTGCTTATAGTATTACATATCTGGGTACTGTAAACATTATGACATTCTATATCTCATGATAAGTCTCATTATACATAATATTTTTTCAAGGATGCTTGGTTATATGTACCCTTGATCTTCTTACTTATTGGATCAGAAATTTCATAAGTATTGTTCTGATTGTACTTTGTTATTGTTTGGTTCGAAGTCGTTTCGTAATTGCACCCAATAGAATGGTTCAGCGAGGGGTCTATTTGGTTTCTCACTGCCGCGATGCGTTTAAAGAGAGTTCATTCTCTTCATCGCGTCTGTCCGGTGTGTTTACCTGACTCCTCTCTTCCATATCGGGCCGTCCTCCATGGTGATTCTGGTCATTGGTTGGCATGAAATGAACTTGTGGCCGATAATCGTTGTTGCAGCTGTCGCCTTCGATACTCCTACTCCTCCGTTGTCCGCCTCTTGCATTTCTCCTGTCTTCGCGCTGGTACTCCTCGTCATCGTGCCCGTTGAAGCTACGGCGCCTTGGATAGTACCGCCTCCTTCCCTGCTCAATGTTGGCCTGGACATAGTTGGCCCTTCGGTATTGCTGCGGTTGGTTGTTTCCACCCTGGTTCTGGGGTCGGTTGGGGTGGTTGTTATGATTTTGCGGCCGTCTCGTATTATTATTGTTATTATTATTACCAGCGTAATTATTATTATTACCCTGATTATTCAGCCGATAATTGTTCTCGTTATTTTGGTTCACATTATTATGATTATAATTATTAAAATTACTTCGGTAATTCCGGAAGTTAGTGTTGTTATTATTTTGGTTAACACTTCTGTCGTGGAAGTTCTCATTCCTCTTGCGGCTCCTTCTATAGTAGCCCTCGTGTTCGCTATCCTCGAGCAGCGCTGCCATGGCTTGGACCGTTTTTATTTGCCCCCATTGACGTGATCTGGCTACTCCCTCCTCATAATGATAGGCGAGCTTGGTGACCAGGCACTCCTCTGGTATCCTTGGTTCGAGGTTTCGTGCCAAACATACCTTACCAAGGAAGTAAGAAGTTGGGGTTGTTCCTCGAGTGGCGTCATATTTGCCGTGACAGATATCGTCCCGCACTATGTTCTGCGTAGACTCCGACCAGTATTTGGCCCTGAACAGTGTCTTGAACTCCTCATAACTCTGGACCTCGTGGCGGGTTGCAGTTCACCAATTATCGTGGATTTCTTTGAAGTATTCATCAATCAAACTGCGTATTACCGTCCATCTGCTTTCCCGGATTCTGGTCAGGTTTTCCTCCACTCGTTCCAGAAATTCGATAGGGTTTTTCTTGTAATTTTTAAAGTTAATAACATCACGGTTATCCGTGGTTGTAGGTAGTGACTCTGTGCTGGTCGGTTACGAATGATTTCGATTTCTTCGTGCATTTGTAGGATCTCCCGTTGACGTAGTTCCTCGATATTTTCCTTATTGGTAACAGTCAGGGTTCTTATGGTGTTCACTGATGCGTCTATTTCTTCACATCTTTCTCCTACGTCCGTTCTGACTCGTTTGATCTCGTCCTGGATCATCTTCTTCAAAGACTCGATTATGGCTTCATTGATTTCTTCTATATTGTTGATTCGTCCATCGACCTCTTCTCTAGTACGTTGTAAATCTTGGCTGTGTTGTTCACACCTCTCGTGTACTTCCGCGATCTCTCTTCTAACTATTGTTATCTCCATGTCTATTTTTGTGTTTATTTTCTCGTTATTCTCCTCCATCCTCTTGCTGATATCGTCTAATTTTGTATTTAAATCTTCCTTCAAAGTCTTACTGTTGTCGTCTATTTTCTTATTAATCGATTCGTTATTCTTCTTTAAATCGTCCTTCAACGACTCTATATTCCTTTGACTATCTTCCTTCAATGACTCTATATTTTTATTTGTCACTTCCATCATCTTCTTCAACCATTCCTGGAAGTCTGTATCTCCTGTTTGTGTGATTCTCTCAGTTTGTCTGGGTTGCTCGGGTTCTGCAGGAGGCGTTCTCTCTGGTTGTTGGTTTTCCACAGTATTATTGGTTGCAACTTCCATCTCGGTTGTTGGTTGTGTCTCCTGTACTTCTATATTTGTTTCGGTGTTAGCTTGTGTACCTTCTCCTTGACTGGCCTTATACCTAGTATCGTGTCTGTGTGTGTGAGGCATGATTGTTCTATTGTATTTGCCGGGCTAATTTATTATTAAAAATTTTGGGCGCCAATTTGTAATAAAACGAATAGATGATGATGATGATGATGATGCTCCACTGTTGTGAGCGCCACTTTGTAATAAAACGTTTATACGGTGTGTTTTAATCTTTTAGTTACAGATTTAAAAAAATGTTTAGTGAAGTCTCTATTTTATATGCAGTAACTTTCTTTTGTGATAATTGATAAATATTATTTACGTAATTATTGTGTGATAATTTTTTATGGATAAAATAATAATCGCTGGTCGGTAAATGAATGTAACGGTAGCGTTGATCTTGAAGTGGAACTCCTCTTGTTGGAAAAATGTCGTCAGTGTATGTACCGTCAAGCGTTGTCTGGACAAATAAATTAGCATAAAGAACACTTTCACGTACCTGGTAGTAGTACTTGAAGTTCTGACGTTCACTTACCCCGAATAAACTGTCAAGATTCTCTTATAACCAGCTTATACTCTAGAAACAAGGTTTTACAATTCCTTGTATGTAATGTGGGTGCCACATGGGTTTACTTCATGAAAGGTTCCCATGAAAAAACAAATTGCTAAATTTTAAAATTTTATGTGATCACTTTATATCTTGTTTAAATGCTTAGGACATTTAAAATAATTCAGATATAGTACTGTAAGATTTCTGCTCAAAAGTATCTCAAATGTACTCTATGCTGAGTACTGCTTATCTAAATGAAATAATTGGAACCAAAGTTTATGCTGTATAACATTACAGGTTTATTATACCCTTTAAAGTCAATTCAAATGAAAAATATAATTGTTACAGTAATACAATTTGGATGGTAAGTTACCATCTGGCCTAGCTCAATTAAGAACAATATAAAACTCTTATGGTTATTAACAAATTTTAATTTTATTTTATAAGTTACCTCACGGGTAGGTTCTTGAAAATACAAATAGAACGTTAATAATTGCCTTGATAGACATTACTGTGATAATAATTCATATTTGGCCTCTTTAAAAAACTCGCAATTATTTTTGAGGTTAACGATCGTTTCGTATGCTTATATCCTAACAAATATTATAATACTTAACTCTAACACAAATATTCTTACATTGGATTATTTAATCCTCTAAATAAATTGATACAGTGTGCTATTAAAAGTTTGGTTGTCTTTGCGTCAGTACAAAAGTGTTGATAATTATGATCAGTGAAAACAGATAAACAATAAAATTGGTCACTGTACTACCTTGCTTCTTTTTAATCTTATAGATTAAAAATTAAACACTTTAGTGATTGGATTATATTGATCACTATATAACTGCACTTTATTCGCACTAGGAATGAGAAATAACCCTTTTCTAACTTATAGCGGGTCGTTAACTTTACTGGTTAAAATGCTTTCGCTCGTTCCGATCACACGTACTAATTAAAAATATTCACTATTACTTGTCGATGCACTTTCGTGTGATGAATCACTGTTCTATTAATTATTTTGGTAAAATCTGAAGTATTTACTACTATTATATTGTATTAAGTCATTAAAATTTAAAACACTGTCGAGCGGCAACTAGATGGCTCGAGATGAAGGAAGCGAATGCGGAATTTTTAGCGGTTCTCTGGCTATATACCCCCGGCTTATATCACCTTTAGGGAAAAATCTCGCTATATATACTCCTCTGTGATTGGTACAACAAACCGTTACGATGACGTACTGTTTTTGTCAACTGCCACCGGAGCGTCTCTCTCGCATAACTGTCGTTGTTGTCCGTATTCACTGACAATTTCTTAATTTTGATAAAAAAATGATGCTAACGCTCACTATTAACTTATTATAATTCCGATCTCTAGGTTATTATTATCAAATTAAAGTTTAGTCTCTGCTCTTTAATTTGATATGGCTTAATGCCGGTTTTAACCTCGCTTTCTCTGACAATACATACAAATAGTGTTTTGACACATGGTTTCTTATTGTCGTCTGCTAATAACGCACAATGCGATTATTTTCCTAACTTTTACATTTGGTTATTTGTCTCTAGGTTCTCTTTCGAACATTACTACCTGACTAAAAATACCTATTATTACAATTAAAAGCTGTTGACAGCTACACAATATTAAATCTTACTATAATTATGATAATACCTCATTCTAACCATTCCTTACTCTCTATATACATTTTTATTTGGCCTATTCATTTTAAAGACATACCCTATTAATTGAATGATAGTATGTCCCACTTCAGTAGTTATTTTTATTATTCTGTAAATTGAATGTTCATTAAGGGTCCTGTTTCCCTATTAACTTAATGACATAAATTCGTTTACGCATGGTCTAGATACATTCATAGCACCATGTTTATTCCTTAATTATTATTACTAATTACATTTCGTTTAATTAGGAAGTTGCTTATACACACATAAGGCTTCCTTTTATAAGTCCTTATTCTATAATGTTACATCTTTGTTGATAAAGCTAGCTTTTGTAGCTTTGTGGCTACAGCTAGTATAATAGTAGTCTTGGTTATTTACATATCATTGTTCCTTTATTTTCAGCAAGAATGCTGTCATTGTCATTACTTTTATTAAAGTCATTTGTTAGTTAGTTTTACTTTTACATGACTCTACACATTAATGTCATGGACTGGCTCGCTTGACAGCTTATTTGTGAACTTTGTATGTCCATTAGTCATAGTCAGTCATTGTGTTTAATATTTCTTTATGAATTTGCTAACTGCTATAATTTTTATTGTTCGACTAAGCTTTTTGTCATCACTGACATCTTCAGGTCTTAAACAACCTGATGGTCGTTGTTTAAGACCTGAAGATGTCAGTGATGACGAAAAGCTTAGTCGAACAATAAAAATTATAGCAGTTAGCAAATTCATAAAGAAACAGTAAGGATGGCTGCTAATTTAAACAATACGAAGAATAAAACATTGTGTTTAAGTTGCAGTGTCAGGCAGTGTATTCTTCACTGCTTCTTGGGATCTCTCCTCTTCTTTCTTCTATGCTGGTCCCTCTCTTCTTTGCTACATTCATTACAAATGATTCATTTTATAACTTTAGTGTCATAATTTACCCTTCTGGTGTGTGTTTTGGTTATGTAACATTTTGTGGTGTTACAACATTAAACTTTATATTTTTTAGAAAAAGTGGTTTGCTTTTAACACTTTGGATCCAGAGCATACCAGTATACAACATTCTCTTCAACCTAGCATTTTCTACAAAGTAGCACACAATAGCCCACCTGATTCGACAGTGTGAAGAATGCAAACTTTGATAACTCAGCAGTCATGGTAAATTAATTTCTTGGATTTCGTTGTCCATGACACGTCTGTTACTTAACTAAATATAATTATTTCACTACCGACTCTGGAACACAAAGTTTTTTATGGGTAAACACGTAAAAGTTTTACCTTATAGCCTTAACCGGTTTTCGCTTTTAAAAAGCTTCTTCAGAGGCTGCTGCTGGGAGCACTGTCCGTCTTGTGGTTGGCAACGGTATCGAGTTTTGAAAGATCGTTATTGTGTGTGTGGGGTGTGATATGTTCGAATAATGCGTGTGATTTGTTACAACACAAATAAGCCACCCCAATACCAGGGATAAAAAAGATGAATCTGAATATAAAAAGGTAATTCGTACAAAATAAAATGTTTAATATAAAGAAAATAAAATGACGATGACACGACAAACGACGACATGACCTAACCCAAGTGATTGACCAAATAAAAAGAACCCAAAGGAAGAAGGGAAAAGACGAAAACAAATATGAAAGGGATTGACCAAATAAAAAGAACCAAAAGGAAGAAGGGAAAAGACGAAAACAAATAAAGTGATCGAACAAAATAAGAAGAACCAAATGAAGAAGAGAAAAAAACCGAAACCAAACAAAAATGAAACAAATTGAAGGAATTGAATGACTCAATGCGACATAATAAAATAAACCCAAAGGAGAAGGTGGAAAACCAAGATATAAATGAAATACACTGAAAGTGAAGAAGGAGAAAAAAGGAAAAAGAAACAAACCAACGATAAAGGGAAATAAAATGAAATCAAGTGATAAGGCACAAACAAGTAATATAGAATACAAGCAGGAGAAATGGTACACTCAAATGTAATATTGGAAGCGAAACCAATAACTAACCTAAGTAAATAATAAATATTATTATCAATTAATTGACAAAGGTAACTGATATATGATAAAACCCAATTAAATACTATTAGAAATAAAAATACACTAACCCACAAATTAGAGTTCGATGTAATGATGAACTCAATAGAGACATAAACTTGTTAATATTGTTAATGATATTTGTAATAAAAGAGATCGTAAGGTATTGAGAAAATAAACTTTAGTAAATAAGAAAGAGAAAGTAATTACAGGGATTACCCATTTAGAAACACTTAAAATAAAAACATTTAAGGAGTGCAAAAGTGGAAGTTTAAAACCCCCAAAGTAAAGTGATAAAGAAAAAACACTAAATAAATTATAATAAACAATAGATAATTTAAAAGTGAAGGTAGTGAATAAATAAGAATAGTGTAAATGATAGTATTATGAAAAATAGTGAAGGATAGAAAAAACACTTAGTAAATCAATAAGAAACACTAAATGATTAATGGTGAACTATATTAGTAATTAAGAATGTTGTTAAGAATAGTATTAGAGGTAAACAATTAATTAAGAAGTAATGAACACTGAAGAGTGATGAGAACAGTATTAATTAAAAAAGAATCTCATTGTTAAGTTTAATTGAATACAATTGTAGTTAAAAGGGAGAATCCCATGAAAGAGGAAACAGATAGTGTTACCATGGAGTGAAAGCAAAGCTTATGTAAAAAAATAAGAAGTTAAAAACAAAATCAATAAACATCCCATGTTATAAGGGATAATTATTTAAGTCAGTTCAAAAGGTGTGATGTTGTTTAACACCCAAAAAATAGTATAAAAAGAAATGAATTGTAAACTAACACTACATAATAATTGTTAAATAATTGTTTAATCAAATGTATGAATAGGATATGGCTGGAGGAATTGTACAGACCATAGGCCTAGATGTTATATTTTATGTGATAAAAAAAATAGTAAGTAGTAGCCATATTGTTAGCAATGGCAAGTTAAATAAACATGCAGAACTTAGAAAACGAGAAAATCAGTTGGCAAATAATTAGCAATCCATGATGTGTAAAATAATAGTAACATACAAATAACACAAAAACAGATCAAAAACACATCAACAAAAAACACAACCAATTATAATAACAAAACAAAACTCAGTAGGTTAAAATGAAATGTAATTTGTAGGAAATAAGTAAATATAAGCAATGGCTACTTAGGCCTAGGAAATGCCTAACTGTCAAAAAACAAACAACTACAAATTGTAACAAATTAACAAAGAAATTAACAAATCCAAGGTGAATAACCAACCAAGGATAATTGGTAAATCTTATTAAAAGAAAAATGTTAGTATAAGGACTTAAATTAAAAAAGAAAAGTAATTAACAAATGTTAACATAATTGTACAAAAGTTAATATATTATAAAACCCAACCTTCTGTGGTATCAAAACAATCTTTGAAAGGGAATAATAACAATAGTGATAATATTTAATATGTAGGGAGGAAGACAAAAGAATATAAGCAATCAGAAGATATACAGCTATTTTGAATAATAATTCAAATTTGATAACAATGGTAATAAACCAAGATTAACCAATCAGAATTAGCATGTAACCATGACAACACACGTTGGTTACGAATTTTTCCGTTAATTTATGATACTCTCAAAGTGACGCTCGTCAAGATTAGACACCAAATGTTGAATGACCTAAATTTTCATTTCTAAACGTATAAAAGTAATCTAAATTCAAAAATATGAACCAGCAATAAGAAGACGAAGGACCATAACATTTAGCAGATGCCAAGGACCATTTTACACGAGAATTAAATGAAAAAATAACTTCATCTAACATGAAAAGGACGCAAGACATACTTAAGCCCCAAGATTATTGAAAATTGATGACTGATGCAGCCCATCAGTCACCTTTTTAACTGATGACTGTTAATACCAAGTCGTCTGATTTGATAAGTATAATTGAATTACCCAAATTCCAGGAATAAACTTGCTTTAAATATTTCTCACAGTAAATTGAAATCTCACTATAAACCGTATATTCTCTTTCAAAGATTAATTAAGAAAAATAAAACACTGAAAATTTGTTAACTTAGAATATAACCTGTTGATCGAATACGAACTTTAGAAACACACTTAACTACACTACAGAACAAATTATAACCAAACACAATATTATTTAAGTACAAATAATGTAAGGTAATGTACTTTTTATTGTAATCATAATTAATATTCGTCTTGTAATCAAAAGAACTCCAGACTTTGAACGAGTATAATTGTAACAAAACAGTCACTATACTGGACTCAATATCTCGTTACAAAATCGATTTCGTCAACCTGAGAGAAATTGTTTCATAACTAATGTCGGTGCAAATTTATTAATAAACAAGTATAATTTTCTTGTCAGACTGAAACATTACAAATCAATAATTAAAGTAACTAGTACAGAGTGTAACCATTGTTTTTATTTCATAGGGAGTGTATTGTATAATTTGTGCTTGTTAATGAACAACTAGATTTGACGGCCAGCGCTCACGCTGTGATTCGACAAACTACCTGCTCGATTCAGGAGGTCGAACAGGCGGGAATAGATTTGAATGCCCCGGCCGTCATCACTGAGAACTCCTTTTTCACACATTATTTAATAAGTTTGATTGTTTTCAATAAACAATTTGGCGCCACCCGGGATTAACAAAACCCTATTTAATAACAGGTAAGGTTACTACTGCGTTGTACTGGTAATTAAAACATCGCTACGGACTTCGTTAGCGCAAGGATTTAAGTAACGACACCAGTGTGAGGCGAACACTCTACCTATACACTTTTTTACAGAGATGACCGAGTCTCTTCGTTACAGATTTGAATTGTGTTTGTTCGTTTAGGATGTTGTTTTTATGTGTTTTCGTGTGTTTGGATATTTCCAATTGTTATAGAGTATCTAGTTTTCAGCCTTTAGTGTGTAGGTGTAGAATTTCCATGTTATTGTCAATGTTTTTGTATGCGTGGCTTGCTTTATAATTAAATTAATTTCATCGCATGATTCTGTTATGTGCTGCTACTTACATTTTCAATGTGAAATTCAGAAATTCATATCTACACACTCTTTATCTACACATAAAAGTAACAGGAACCTATAAATTCTCTGACAAACGCTGCCAGATACATCACAAGTGATAGCAATAAAATTTAAATTTAGTGGGAATTACTGCACTCATAATTTCTCTACATGCAAGTTTGAAAGTGTTAAAATGTCCTCACAGCTATATTTTCAACAGTTAACATTCATTTTTATTCATAATTTTAAATAAAAACCACTATTCTTATTTATCAAAATAAATCAACATTTTTTATTTCTCAACAAAATCAAAATTTTTAGTATTAAAATGTCAATAGAGAACAATTGAGTAAGCACAGTGTTAATTCTGTAAGTTCACCACTTACACAAATTTCAACTTGTGTCAAATCCAGAAGCAACTGTAATAACACAGGACTGCCATAACTTAAAAAAAAAATACTTTTTAAAAATTGTTTTAGTTTTGTCAACTCATTTTTATATAATTTTTAGTGTTGATTCCAAAAATTTTGTTTTCATCAAGTAAAGTTATTTCATAAAAAGGTTACTGGTTTTGAAAACAAATTAACAGACAATACAATTTTATCTTATTTGTGTTTCAGTTTTATCACTCAACAAATACAAAAATCATACAAGTATCATCAACAAAGTGGCCAATATGTATATAAAAAATTACAAGTTCTTATAATAACGTTTACTTTTCCCTTCAAAACTTCTTTTTCCACTATGCTGAGGATCATCTCTTTTCAGTATCCAGCAAAAGTCTGCTATCATGTTGATGTTCCACCTTCCTGGATATCACCTTTTCATTTCCTTTATATCTTGGTGAAATCTATCACCCTACTCCTTGCTGACTGCACCATGATTTTTGGGAAAGTAGTCAAGATGTGAATGTAAGAAATGGACTTCTTGGCTCATTTTATATCCCAAGGTCTTGAACTATTAATGTTTGTAGTCTGGGTCATTTTTGTTTCTCAAAAAGCTGGTTACAAGTTTGAAAGCTTTCCAGGTATATTTTTAATTTTCCTCCATTTTGTTTCAAAACTTTCATCATTCATAATTTTTCTGATGATACCCAACAAAAATACTTCAACTTTAATTCACATAAACCAGGGAACTGGTCACAAAGTTATTTAAAACATTCCCCTTCTTTTAGTAATGCTTTAACAAATTGTTCCATCTAGCATAATTTTATATGAAGTGGTGGAAGAAAACTTTTGCTGGATCAACCAAACTTTCCCTCTTCCTTTCAGGAATGTTTTTGATTCCAAGCTCTAATGTTTTTCTAATCAGTCATTCTTTCTTTATATTGTTTTCTGTCATGGCTATTCCAATCACACCAAACACATGGAATCTGATGTATCCACTCTGTTGACTGAGTAATAGTGGGCCGATATACCTGTAACAGGTATTTTGGAACGATATTTTTGTGGAACGAATGTAACAGTGACTGAAAAGTTGAAATACCTGTTATTCGCGGCCTCGCTGTCCCGAGTCAAGGCACGCCCCCTACGCAACTATACACAAGTAACAAGTAAACGAATACACCAAGGCCAAATACTAGGCGTACAAAAATATCACTGGTATGCAAGGAACAACAAGTTCACAAGTATTTCAAATACTAGGGGTATCACCGATACACAAGGAGTAACAAGTAAACGAGTATTACAAATACTGTACTAGGCATATCAGAGGAACAGTAGTATTTTAGGAACAACTAATATCAAGCGTATTTCGAGTGTGAACTAGTACGAAGCCACTTTTTGGTCCTGAATACTTCATTCTGCGCAAAGAGACGAAGCTGTTTTTAATAAATGAAAAAATTCATCCTGATGTTAAATTTATTCTTGTGTGATATGCAGATATATAATACAGATTATATGCTAATAAATTATATATTATACTAGTCACCAACTTAAATTTTGAAATAACGAATTATATTGTGTTATAACCTATAGAGTGGCTGATGTTGATAGGCTATATTATGTACTTTTTATTAATATGATTTTAACTTCACTACACATCTCACGTAAATGATGAGATTGTTGTAATGGACATTTATGCACTTTATCTAGTCCAATTCCTTAAATCTTTACTGATCTGATATTAATTCAATTGTTTAATTTTATTTATAATGTGTTAAGTGAAGCAGATTGTAATGTAAATAGGTGTCACATTTAATGACTTGTATATTCTGTGTACATTAGTGAATGAATCTGAAGATTATCCAGGTATGTAATGCATTTAATTTACTTTTGTTGTTGCTTATTATTTATAAGTTTTTATTTATTTATTTATATTTATTTTATTACAGTTGTTTTTTATTATTTTTATTTGTAAAATTTTGTTTATTCTCATTCACTCTTGTGGCTTACCGTTATGTTTTTATTATATGTTTCTGATGTTTTTTTCATATTATTTGTTGTGGTATTACGTGTACTCTAAATTATTTCATTGCCCCGAGTTTCGCAACTGATTTGTCTAACCAATGTTAGTTTGTTTACTCCTAGTGAAAACTTAAACTGGTATTCCCAAAGGGAGATAGGTCTATAAATTCTCTTGTTTCTTATTTTCTTTTAAACAGTAATAGTTTAATAAAGTCACAGTGTAAAGTAACACTCTTAATACTTTTAGTTTCAATATATTTCTTATAACAAATTATATAGTATAGGTTATATAATATCTTCAAGTAAATACACTGCAAGTAGGTTTATTAATATATTAATAGGTTTATCTAGGTGAAAATAAACCTACTCGCAGTGTATTTATTTGAAGATATTACATAGGAGACCTGCAGGAAAGTCAAAACGAGTTACTTACAAAGGATAATATAGGTTATGTATAAGTATGTAATAACAGGTATTTGTACCTGTTATTTTTTTGGAACGGTATTTTCAAACCTGTTATTTTAAAATACTAGTTTAGCCCACCTCTACCGAGTAACATGCAAATTACCTTTCAGTTGCCACCATGATCTGCATAGGAAAGTTTAGTAAGGATCAAATTATGATTTTCTAATAAATTTATATTTTTACTTCCTTGCCAAGTATTTAAATATACCAAATAACCACACTACCAAATTATTAAATAAATATAAGCACAAAAGAAACAACTAATGAACACAAAGATGAATATATACTTCAATAGACAATGCCAAAAACACCAATTGACACCTAATTACATTAACATAAACACAAACAACAAAAATATGACTGCACAAAAAACAATAAAACAGGCACAAAAATTATGGATACAAAATGAAATTAATCAATTATACAGTAAGAAAAACAACATAACACTAGACATATACAAATTACACTTAGAAGAACTAACAAGTATATTACATCCAATTACATGGAATAATAAATACAATTACATAGAAAGTAAAATAAAATTTGAAAATACAAAAAGACAAATACAATAAACAAAAAACTCAACACATTAAAACAACACAACAAAAATCAAGAACAAAAAAAACAAAAACAAATACACATTTTATCCTCGAACCATTAACCTAAGCAACAAAGAATTTAACAAAAAAGAAATAGAATATTTAAACAATATATCAAAAACTAACCTAACTCAAAACACAAACAAAAACCTAGAAAATTTAATAGTAGAAACAGAATTTGCTAATAACCTAATACAAGACAATATACAAGAAGAAAAACGAACAGAAGCAACACATATAATTAAGAAAATAATCACAAGTGAAATAAAAAACAAATCTAAACAAAAGCAGGATAATAAAACATTAAAAGAAATTAAAAATAAAGTTAATAACAACAATTTAATCATAACTAAACCAGACAAAAGCCATGCAACAGTAATTATTGATAAAACAGAGTGCATCAGAAAAACTGAAGACTTCATCAACAATAATGAATGCATATAATTAAATAAAGACCCAACAGAAAAATATCTTAAACAAACAATAAAACTAATAAAAACAGCTAAAAACATCTTCAACAATAAAAATACAGACATATATATAAATAATAATCCAAAACCACCTAAAATGAATAGCCTAATAAAAATACACAAATTAAACAACCCAATACGACCATTAATCAACTTCAAAAAAGCACCTACATACAAAATAGCAAAAATAGTAGCACAAAAACTAAAAAATAACCATCTAACAAATAATTATCACAACATAAAAAATACGTATGCATTAATAGACAAACTACAGGTAATAAATACTGTAGCATCACAGAATGATACTACATACAAACTCAATTGAAGTATCAAATTCATTAAAGGAATGTGAATTAAAATAAACAAGTACAGTGAAATTTCGATTAACCGTCAGGGGCGGGACTGGGACCGTGACGGTTAATCGAATAGACGGATAAAAGAAAAACCTTAAACAACAACCCACCCCCATCCATTGCATATGAACGAATGATAAAAATGCACGTGTACGAACTAGAAATACACTGTACATACATGTATTTTATTTTACAGAAACAAATAATATACAATTTACATCAAGTACAGTATATGTAGTACAACATATGTACTGTACATATTGTTACATGACTTACGCTCTAGACGTACATACATATTCAAATTTTAAGATAGTCTGTCATTTTCTTTTGTTTCTTCGTGGCTCATGCTTTCTGAGCAGCAATGTTCCGTACTTTACGTAGGAGACGTATCTGGTTGCGTTTGCCTCTTCTTGCCCCTCAAACCACTCAATGCATTTTTATAACATTGTTTCAGCTTCTGTATGGCTTAACGTAGTTTTTTCATTCAAAATATAACACTCGTTTTCGTCAATTTCTTCTTCTTCGTGTAACGTGTCAAAATTGGGTCATTTCATTTATTGCGGTTATGGGGTCTTTGTAGTTCATTTATTTCATTTTTCGGGGTTTCATAAAATTATTGTACAAACATTAATTCCATTGTAACAGGCCACGTGGCAAGATAACAGTTAGAACAAAGGCAAGACGCAGTTTCCCGTTGTGAAATTAGTACCGAGGTATGCACCACCCTCGATTTCTCAGAACTGTGCGTGAATGTGACAGTGCGCACGTACGCAACGACTCAAGTATGCGCGCTGTTGGGACGCCAAGAAAATTAAACGACGCTGTAAAAAATGGCGCTGGAGCGAACAATTTGTGCGATCAACATGCGATCTACAGGAAACGTGGCTAAGGACCGCCTACTGATAGTGACGACAGACTAGCAGTGCCTAGAGATCGTCGATGCATATTACTGATACAACCACTATGTATCATGCATAGAGCCAATAAACTGTAACAAATCAACCTTGAACGACAACGAGATCTGATGGCCGTGGAACACTGTTTCCTCCCGCTCGCCAAGTAAGTTGCGTAGTTGTTAGTCCCAAGAGCAACCGGCCGGTTCCTTTATAGAGGTAGCTCCTCTCAAAATTTAAACATGTGGCAGTAAAAGTAATCCAATCGTTATTTAAACCAGTGGAAGTGATGGGTGAATAATTACAGAACAGTAACATACAAATTTGATATATTTTTTTTGTTTTCGGTACAATTACAAACTCACCACGTAGCGACCACGAGGTTGCGGATACACGCGTTGCCGGCGGGGAGATTATATCATGTAATAGATTGATCAATCAAAGTTAAAGGGGGGTTGTTTTTAAGAATGTGAGTAGTGAGTGAAAGGCAGGCTGGGCTATCTTCGTTAAAGTAAGTAATTATAGTTAAGTATTGTAGTTAGAGGTAGGAACAAGAATTACACCATATTTGGAAAACATGTAAGAAAATGTATTTGGTAAACAAAAATTTTAAACTGCAATAGTTGATCATTAAAAAACTAATCATTTCTCTTAATAAAAATAAGTAGAGTCAATTATTTCGATAACCTTAACACAGGTTTGCATCTGATGTACATGTGATTGGATCCTGGACCCTAATAGAAGCTTTGCAGGTAGGTGGAAATTGTGTTTTTTTGTATTTTAATATATTCAAATTGGATTAGAGTATAACAATGGCGCCCGAACAGGGACGAATTTAAGAAATTAATTAAATTCCACATCTACAAAGATGCAGACGTGTGTTAGGTTAGCGGGATAAAATAAAAAGTGTGTTCACACAAAATTGGCTATACAATATAGTATATATTAATTACATTATAGGTACGCACAGGTATCAATTATAAAAAGTAAGAATGTCAGATAACGAAAATAAAGTAAATGAAATTGGTATCGAAATTTTAAACGAGTCAAACATGAGTAATTTGGAGACACATTCGACTCAAAGTGCGAGTCAAAATAAAATAGAAATAAATGTAACAGACCAAAATAATGTAACTGAAGATTCGGGGATTCAAATAACCCCAATTTTGAGTAGGGAGTGTACAACTAATAATGAAGAAGTCAGCTTCACTGACAGTAATGCAGAAATAACCGAATCAAAAATAATGAAAGATGTCGAATATCAATCGACACCTATCCAAAGCAAAAAATCTGACGATACGTATGAAATGTTTAAAGTAATACAAGCAATGATAGAAAAACAGAGTAGTAGTGTTAATGAGAAATTAGATACACAGAATAACAAATTGAATGAAATTAAGACCGAAGTTAAAAGTGAATTTAATTGCAAATTGGATGAACTCAAAACTGAAATTAATAAAGTACAAATCAAATGTGAGAGTAACTGTAACAAATTAAAATATGAATTAAATGAAACTTTGAGTCACTCATTAAATAGTATGAATACTAGAATTGACGAAGCTGAGAGTAGTGTGGTAGAAAAAACTAAGAAATAAATACAGAAGGTAACCGAAAATTTTGATCGTAAAATAGATGAATGTAATGTTAGTAATGAGTACAAGTTGAATTGTGTAGTTGATAAGATTGAAACATATGAAAATAGTAGTAATGTCAAAATCAATGAAATAGAAAGTAAGTGCAAAACAGAGATACAAGCTATACAAAATACAGTAAATACTATAGATAAAAGTAATAAACAATTTGAGTATTCAAATAATGATAAATTTGTGTTAATTGAGCAGAGTATAGTTAACGTTAAAGATGAGTTGAATATAGCTATAAACGAAAAACTGAATAGGGTTACTGAACAAATAGTCATCACTAAAGATTGGAATAGCGATAATGATTTGGAGTTATTTAATTGCGAAAACAGGGGGGTACACCCTATGCAGTTTTTGAATAGAGTCAGAGAATTTAATCAGTTTTGTAGAAGTAGCTGGGAAGTACAATTGCTAAAAATAATGAAGTGTTTTAGAGGGAATTCCGCGGTATGGGCGGAGGTGCACAAAGTAGACTGGGTAAATTATCAGTGTTTTGAGACGGCTTTTAGAGAGAAATATTGGTCGGAGGAGGAACAAGAAATATTACGGAGTAAAATTATGGGACCAGGTAATTTTTGGGACCCAAGGGGGTAACGTAACTATGTACGTAATGCGACTATATAATGAGGCAAAATATTTAGAGCCACCGTTACCGTTTGGGTCATTCGTCCGTCACATAAGCAAGCATTTACCTAGAGAAATACAAATTACATTAATGACCCGAGAGATTATAGAAATCACGGAACTAGAGAAAATATTGGATATATTTCAGAATATAAGAGAACGGGATACGAGTAGGCGGATAAACACACCAGTATCACATATAAATGGGAATCATAATCAACCAAGGGGAATACCCAATTTTCACCGAGGAGCGCGGGGAGGAAGTTTTGATAATAGGGGCGAGAGTTGGAGGTGTAGAGAATGTGAAACAGATAATTATGCTAATCGAACCAATTGTTTTAGATGCCATCGAAACAGGGAGTGCGCCAGGAACGAGAGAATGAATCCACCACCAAATCAACAGTCGAGAGGAGGAGAATTTTATAGAGGAGCGCCAAGAGGAGGAGGGCATTACAATAGAGGAAGAGGAGGAAATCATCCAGCTGTAGCAGGTCCATCCACGGGAAACTAAGGAGGACAATGGAGAAGCGGGCCCAACCATTGTCAACGGAGAACCGGGTCCAAGTAACCAACGAATACGCGAACAACGTTATCAAGGTGGACATGGCAAAAGAATTGTTAGAAGAAGAGGGGAACAAGGTGATGGAACGCAAAACAGGATTGACTGAGGTGACAATTAACATTGAAGGTAAGAATTATAAAACTTTAATTGATACAGGTAGCGAGATCTCAGTAATTTCTGAAAATGTTATGGGTGAATTAAAAGAGATAAATAAGAATATACCATCATTACCAGTTGCCGGGGTTACAGTAATGGGGGTAACTGGGGTGAGAAGTAAGAGAATAACCAGACAAGTACAATTAAATATTTTAATAAATGAAGTTGAATTTGAAAACACTTTCCTAGTAGTTAAAGGGTTGAGTCTAGATGTAATATTGGGAAATGAATTTTTGGAAAGAAACGGAGCAGTAATAGATTTCAATAAACAAATAGTGAAATTTGAAAAGGGGAATAAACCAGTCAGAATAGAGTTTAAGAAAGTAGTAAATGAAAGTAAAGTCATGGGAATAAAAATGTTACATAAGCAGATAGGCGATAGAGAGATAGAGACCAAGATAAATATATGTCTAGAGAGTGATAGCCTAGAGAATGAGGAGGGAGAGATGCATGAGCGTAATGAGAGTGTGTGGGCAGATAGAGCTGACAAATTTTTTAATGAAAATACAGTTGTAGGAAATACTCAGCGAGAGGAGCTGTGGGCAGTTGTGGAGCGTTTCAGAGAGGTGTTTGACGAATCACCAGGGAAAGCGAAGGACTACATCTGTGAGCTGAAAGTGCGAGACCACACACCATACATGCAGAGGAGTTACCCAGTGCCATTTTCAAAGAGAAGGGCTGTACAGGAGGAACTAGACCGGATGATGCAGGGAGACATAATTGAACGCTCAGTATCACCTTATTCAAACCCTTTGATAGTGGTGATTAAAAAGGATGGGAAGGTAAGGTTATGTTTAGATGCCAGAAAAATTAATCAAATTATTATACCTGACCGGGAATCTCCGGAACCCATAAATGAGATTTTACAGAAGTTCAGCGGAGTCAAATACATGACGTCATTAGACCTGACAGCGGGATACTGGCAGGTACCATTAGCAGCGGAAAGCAGAAAATATACAGCTTTTCTTTTTAACGGTAAGAATTACCAATTCAAACGCTTACCTTTTGGGTTAAACACCAGTGTTGCCAGTTTTATTAAATGTTTAGATAATATATTACAACCTAAGGATCTAGACTTTTTAACAGTATATGTCGATGATATCTTGATAGCTTCTAGAACATTCACTGAACATTTAGAACACATAGAATATGTATTAGATAAGCTACAAAAAGGGGGTTTAACAGTTAATTGGGACAAATCTAAGTTTCTGCAGACGGAAATACATTTCTTAGGATTTATTATTACACTGTAACGTCTTTTCGCCGCGTTACAAATCCAGGGAACCCAACATAATTAAGCTCCGTTAATTAGATGGGCTGCCTACGTTGTAACAGAAAGTATCACAAATAATTAATATGACAAATTACTTACTAACTGTGTAAGGAAACAATGGCAAGGTATTTAATTGATTTAAGCACTCCTCATATGTGTGTAACAAGAAGACTTCTCTTTATTTAACATTTAAAAACATTTACTGACAGATCCCATGACATTACTAATTAAATTATTAAAGTTATTTGAAAGGTTTCTTTAAACTTTGGGATCAAAATTGATTCTATTTAGCTATACCTCGGATCCGGGTAACCTTCGGTATTTATTCATTAAAACTTTTAGTCATAATCAATTCATGATATTAGCTTGCAAGACTTTCTTTTATTTAACCATTGGAAGAATGGTATTATTGCTTGAATTATATTACTATACATTAGCGTATACACTGTTACAACGTATGAAGTTAGAATAGTTACATGAAATTCTTAGATTTAATTTATTAGTCTTTACGAAGTTAATAGTTTCTGAAAAGTCTCTTTCAAGGTGTGTTGTGTAACAAATATTAGTAACCCTCGATAGACAGGCTATCGAGTCACCTTTTAATTGGTATGCAGAAAACTCGTCCTGGGGTATCCGTCTTGGGAAACAGGAACAGCTTCGTCGTCATCTCGGTCTGGTCTTCGTCAGTAAAGGGCTCCAAAGTCCGCAGGTTGAACCTTCTACGATGGTACTTGTAGATGCTCGGATGTCCTGATCTGCATATTCTGTCGTGTGTACTAGAGTTTGTGGCTTCTGATAGTTCACATCTCCAGGTATGATGTTGGAAGTGTCGTTAGTTCTTGAAGTTCGAAGTCATCTTGTGTTACACCTTTTTTTACGTTTCGAGTTACACTTTAAACCTCTTGTTTATTTACATAACTATATTAGTTAACACATACATATGCTTTAAGCAGCTATTTCTTGTATACCACCTTAAGGTAAAACAAAGTATAGGTAACATAGTGTAAGAGCACAACTCTTACGTCTATACTGTATGAAGTCACCATTGCGAGAGAGCGAAATTCTGCTCCCTTCGCCTGGTACTGGACAAAATGGTAGTGGGGCAATTACTGCGCGAGAATATAGTCCCCGTCTCTCTTTATGTTAACATTTTTATTTATACAAACTATCCCTAAACAAATATACATAATTTAAATCAGTTGTTTTAGCGACTATCTGTGTCTTCAGATTTTTAATTATTAACATTAGTTTTTTTTTATCTTATTCTAACTTACACAAGACTCGGAAAACATGTCGAGTCTGGAATCAACAGGACAGCGCCTGCTCACAAGCAAAGGGTTAAATACGATATTAATAACTCTTTACAATTTATCCTTTTATTAGAGTATCTTCTTACTAACTAAGTACTGCTTCCTCTCATACTGAGTACATACAGGCTTTTTTATATTAATACAGTGAGATTTAAATGGCTTAATAGCTCGCAACCTTAATTTTTAAAATTTTTTATTATTTTGATTATTTTTACAATTTAAATCGTCACAGACTCCACCGCTTAATTTGAACTTTACGGTTTTTGGTTTCTGAGTCTAACTCACAATTGGGGACTGGGAGTATGTTTAGTGTCGGTGTGTGAAGTTATTTATTATTAGTGCACAGTTTGTTTTCTCTAATTCTCTTTAAATGACCTTGTTCATTTAAATGATCGCCTTCGTGAAATTCCCTTTTTCTCACTTCTTAAGTACTAACTTACATTTTAATCTTAATACTAATTTCCAAACCTTAGATTGGAATGATCCCTACTTATCCGTAACTCACAACATCCCGGCCCAACTGACACCAGCTTACTCTAACTACTGAAGTTAGCTTTCAGCATTTATTAATGATCTTTGGCACCTGTCTGCCCAATCATTACCCTTTCAGTCGGCGCCGTTGTGACCTGTTACGTTACATGTATAATCACTTCTTGATTATATATCATAAACTTATTTCTAATGTAATCTAAAGAGGATCCTATACTCCACTCTAGATTACTGTTTTGAGAAAAGCGGAATGTCACGAAGATAATTCTCTTTTATCTCTTTAACAATATTTAAACAAACTATGCGGGAGGGGAGACACTTTACACAATGCATAATTCATTGTAATACACAGGGGTGTTTTTCAATTGTTTAGGCTAGCACCTGTTTATCACAACAGAGGGAGGGTGCGTGCCTGCTTACTACAATACTGAACACGCTTTTATTTTCTCTAACTGGCCACCACTGGGAGTGTTTACAATGTGTAACTGTACTTTTATTATTATTTTCTTTTTTTCCTTACTTACTGCTACACTTCACACTATTTAGTTTACTTTAAGATTTATTTAGCTCTAGTATTTAAATCAATTATTATTATTCACTTATTATTTATTGTTTACTTTGGGGGATTTAAGAAACGCACCTAGAACTATTTACTATCTAACTATCATATTTATTTACCACACTTTAATTTATTATTAATAAATTTATTATTAAGTCACTACATTATTTAATTATCGTCACGGTGAAAAACTTGCTCTACTATACTGTACACATTTATTACACATATATATAATAAATTCTTAAGTAATCAATTTACACAAATTAGAAAAGAACAATTTCTCTTCTAAGGGAGAGACAGAAATCACACACACATACTTTTCAAGGTTAAATAGCTGATCAGCTGTTTTCTGGAATGTAGGTCACCCTCTGTATTTAGTTAACAAAGGATCTTGTGTGTCAGTGAGAAAGGGGGTTTTACTCTTATTGTTCTCTACACAATGCGCCTGCTCACAAGCAAAGGGTTAAATACGATATTAATAACTCTTTACAATTTATCCTTTTATTAGAGTATCTTCTTACTAACTAAGTACTGCTTCCTCTCATACTGAGTACATACAGGCTTTTTTTATATTAATACAGTGAGATTTAAATGGCTTAATAGCTCGCAACCTTAATTTTTAAAATTTTTTATTATTTTGATTATTTTTACAATTTAAATCGTCACAACACAGGAGGGGATATTAGCTAACCCTGACAAAGTAGAAGCCATAATGCGATTCCCCGAACCAAAAAACATTAAGCAACTACAAAGTTTCTTAGGCCTATGCAATTTTTACAGGAAATTTCAGGAGAACTACGCACACACAACATCCAAACTAAGTGCTGTACTGCAGAAAAATAAACAGTGGAGATGGGGAGATACGGAACGAAATGCATTCGACAAAATTAAGAGAAAGTTTAGCCACATGATTATGATGAATCATCCCGATTTTAATAAAACTTTTTATTTGCAGACCGACGCCAGCAATGTAGCGCTAGGGGCGGAGCTCTACCAGGAGGGCTGCGACAAGGAACATCTAACGATCGCCTTCGCCAGTAGATCGCTGCTGTCGGCCGAGAAAAATTATACGACGACAGAAAAGGAACTTTTGAGTATTGTGTTCGCCGTAGGTAAATTCCGGACATACATCCTAGGCAATACAACAATAATCCAGACGGACCACAAGGCATTATCATTCCTCAATTCATGTAAGCTAACACACAGTCGTCTGACCAGGTGGGTATTAGCTTTACAAGAATATAACTTTTCCTGGGAGTATATAAAGGGGTCAGATAATAAGGTACCAGATACACTTTCTAGAGTAGATGTTGTGGACAATAAAACTGGTAGGGATCTTAAAGAGATAGAAATTTTTAGATTAACCAGAGAAGATAGAATTTTTGGTGAAGAATTAAGTGACATTAAAAATATGCAAAGATCTGATAGTAAACTGGGTAAAGTAATTGCTAGTTTAGAAACGGAGGTAGAGGGATCTGAATATAATAAGCGATTTCAAGTATATCAAGGTATTTTGTTTAAAAAAGTAGATAGTGGGGAGCGTGATTGGAGGTTAGTTATACCCGAGGGATTAATAGATAAAATTGTTTGGGATTGTCATATAAGGTATGGTCATTTTGGGGCGAGAAAATGTGCAAATGTTTTGAAAGAATCAGGTATATTTAAGAATATGGAGAGGAGAGTCAGAAGAGTGTTGAGAGTGTGTGATTTATGTCAGAAATCGAAAGTAGTGAATTGTAAAGTAGAGGGGGAGATGAATTACATAAAAGTTGAGAGACCGTTTGATCTAGTTGCGGTTGATTTATATGGACCATTACCCAGAGGTAGAGGGGGTGTATTGTATGTATTTGTAGTTCTAGACACTTTTTCAAAATTTGTGAAATTATATAGCATTAAGAGAGCGACAAGTAAAGTACTCAGTGAAAAAATAGTAAAAGACTACATGATTAATGTTGGAAAACCGAAAATTATATTATCTGACCACGGTCCACAGTTTATAAGCGGCAAGTGGCGACAGACGCTTGGATGGGAAGGCATCATACCCAAGCATACGGCAGTGTATCATCCTCAGTCGAACCAAGCAGAACGGGTGATGAGAGAGATTGGTAGGATATTTCGGGCGTACTGTCACGCCAAACACACAGAATGGCCATCCTACGTGAAGAAAGTAGAGGAGTGGCTGAATTGTACCACCCATGAATCCACTGGATTTACGCCGCATGAGTTGATCAGGGGAACAAGGCCGCCCAGGATATTGGAACAACTTTTCGAATACCCACCAGAAGGTCGAGTTTTGGACAGAAACATGAAAATTAGATTGGCAAACGAGAACTTACTTACGAGAGGAGAGCGAAGGAAACAGAAACATGATGCTAAGGGTAAGTGGACCAAATATGAGGTAGGTCAGTTAGTGTTAGTAAAAAGGCATGATTTGTCCAGTGCTCAAGATAGAGAAATAAAGAAGTTTTTCTTGTTGTATGAAGGACCATATGAAATTGTAGAAATAAAAATGCAGAATGCGTATGTGCTGAGGAACCCAGCGACGCAGGAAATAGTAGGTACTCAAAATGCGACGAATTTAAAATTATATCGGTCACTTTAATTATGTTTATAAATAAGATTTCAAATATTGTTGTATGCTTACAGAAGGGATCCTCCCCCATTTTCGGGCGGTCACGATCTTACCAGTCCTGACCGTGGAATTCGGAACTTGGAGGCGGGCCATGGTTGGCGGATCTTCCTTCGGGCGGTGAAAACAACGATGGTCCGGCTCCACCAAAATTGGTATAAAGTAGAAAATTAACTACATATTTGAACGGGGAGAAGGACCCCAAAAAGGTACGTGACACGCATTAAATTTTTTTAATACACTCCAGGTGCAGCGGTCTTGGTGTACCTGTCACGTGCCTGCACTGCCTTAGAGTGTTGTACATAATGGAGGCTGCACCTAAATAAAAGGCAGTGCGTGCAAATTTAACAAATTTTTCAGTGTCAGTGGAAAAATTTCAAGGTGAGCCATTGACAGTAGTTTGCTTAAACCGAAACAAAGAGTTTTGCGGAGAAGTATGGGGAATTCCAGAACAGACGACGGGTTAGAAGAAATGAGAGAGTTAAGGTAGCACAGCTGGGTATAAAGGGGAAGTAACTGCACAAAGCAGATCTGTCCTGGAATTTTTATATACTTCATCACAAAACACCCCCGTTTCAGGCGGGGATACTGACCACTAGAATATAAGTTATAAATATAAAATGTAAATAAATTTTAGAATTAAGTGACCAAATATAATTGTCAAGTTTTAGTATCAGTGAGTATAGAAACGTTTTAAAAGATAAAATAAAAACTTGTTATCAATACAAGATGTGGGGATAATTTTGGGGGGTAGATTGGTGCTCAATGAAGTGATAGAACAGTGGAGTGTGGAACTGCAACTGTCGAAAGTTTTAGTTTATCACTTTTAATTAGTTAGTTATTAAGTTGCTATTGCGGGGGTGGCCTGTGCTCTCGTAGATAGCGAAATGGGTTGGGGGTAACAGAGAGTGTTACCTCCATCGGAGGCCAAATGGCGAAAATGTGCGACACACCTTTTTAGTGCAAATTCAATTTGCACACTGATAGACGCTCGTGTCGCACATACTAATGATGAAGTAGAGCAGGCAATGAAATGAAATTAGATTTCCCCGACTTTTCGGACGATTACTGCCTTACCAGCACTAATCGTGGATTTGGCTAGCGGCCAGCTATGGTCATACCAAGTCCCTTGACCATAGCTGACTTGAAATTGGTATATAATAGAAATTAAATGGGGGTGAAATTTAGGGGAAATCCAGGTACTATGGAATAGCGGCTACCACTCTGTCCGCATGGGGGCAGCAAAGCCAGGTGGTAGACCCGTTTAAGAGCGTTTAATTATAAACAAGAATATGCTGATATTCAATAATGTTCAAAAGTAACTGCCGAAGCAAAGACACGGAGAGGTCAAACTACTCCAAAATATGCCGTCTTTGTGGAAGCGAAAAGGCGCCACAGTCTTACACAACTTGCAATAGAGTGTGTGGATGGGAGGTGGCCCAGAGGAGCCACAAATTTAAATTCTATGTCGTAAAAAAAAAAAAATTTGGCTAACTCAAATTTTGATCCAAGAAAAATGCTTGTGCTCTGTTTAAATAACTAGCTGCTCATACATTCACTATAAGGTGTTCATTGTATAATTTTTTAAAGGTAATATTGTATTTTAGCAGGTTAGATATAAGAGTTGATATAAAGTCTATGTTTTATATAAATTGTGTATGTTTGCAACTAAATAAATGATTAAACTGACTGCCAGGTGGTTAACATAAAGTATCAGAATCAGAAAAAGGGGAAACAAGGAGGTCAGAAGTGATTATTGATAAATATATATATTTCATGTAATTTGTTCAATTATGAGATGTGTTTTCATTTTGTTAAGAGGAGCAGCTGATCAGCAATAAAATGTCACTGGTATATTGGTTGTAAATGTTCCAGGTAATTAATGTTTAACGTAATGTTTCAATGTATTACAGATGCTATTTAAGGTAATGAGAAATAAAGTAATAATTTGTGAAAGCTAATAAGAGATAGTTTTGGGTGATAAATATTTTATGGGACACATAGATCTGTCCAAATTGAAGTCAAAGTTAAAGTTGAAATAGTAGAGATGAAAGTAATGTAATGTTGTTTTGAGTTAATGTAATGTTGTTTTGTTTTGAGAAGTATTGATGTTGACACAGTAGTAATGGAGAATCTATGTAGAGTTTTGAGCGATATATTGATGTTTATAATTAATGATGTTATTTTGTTGTAGTTGTAGTAAGGTAATGAGATTGAGATTTTGGGGATGGCAATTTTGTAGTAGGGGGTAGTGTAATGTAGGAGTCTGCAACATAATGATAGTTTGGGATGGGATGGGTCCGATTTAGGGGGAAGGGGTCGCCTTAGGTAGAATCCAGGGACCAGATAATGGGAAATGAGTTTTGGGGGGGGGGGAACACGTATCCTAAGTACAAAGGGTTAGAGAGTATTTTTTTCGTATATAGAGAGAAGGTGGCGATTTGAGTTTAATGATAAGTTGGGGTTAGAGAGTGTTGTGAGAGATGTTTTTGATAGAAATGGGTGTCCTGTTAGTTAAAGTTGACGAGTATTAGAGTCAGAGAGAGGTAAAGATTATATATGTATACCGATCAAGTAGTAAATTAAATTGTTATAAATATTTAAATCACCCACAGTAATGAAGAATAAGATTGTCAAATAAAGAAAGAGATTTATAACAAGAATATAAAATTTTATTTTGAAACCAGTGACAAAATTTTGATAGAATTTGTAAATGTAAAGTCAGAAAGTGTTTATTTTGAATAATTTAAATGTCAATTTGCTTATTATTTATAATAATATTTTGTTATTTTAAATGTTTTATCGTATTATGTTTTGTGTTTCAAGTTAGATTGTTACAGATGTTAAATGTATTTTCAGACATAACGTATGTGGGTCAAGGTTGTGGACTTGACCTAGTTTTGATCAGCTGATGGTAAGGTCATATAAATTAATAGTAAGGAAGTCAATTCAACTTTGGTTTTTGATCAATTTAAACAAATTTTAAATAATTTCTATATGTAAAGGAAACCTTTTAATAAATTTAAATTTTTTTCTTTGAATTTTAAAATTTTTTGGAAAATATTTTTTTTGGAAAAAAAAAATTTTTCTTGATTTTTGCGCCTGCCAGATAATGGATATTTTTAAGCTTCGATTATTTTATTGTTTGTGTACTAACCATGTTTATGATTATTGATTTATTTTGTATTGAATTGTATTGCTAGACTATAAGTGATCACATGTTAGGTTAAGGATGTTCTTAATTATAAGAAATGTTTAAATCAACTTATTTTAAATAAAAACAGAAACCAGTGAAGAGAATAATTTAAAATTTATACGAAATTTATGAATCGATTTTACCTGAAAACAACCAATGGGTTGTAATTTAAATAACTTTTGAAAAATTTTTCAATTTTATAATATGTAATGTCAGTATGTAATGTGAGTGTGTGTGAGCCCAGTATCTGCTAAAGGCAGCCCAGCTTGCGTATAAGGGGAAACATATCGGTGGAGGATCTGGCATAATCTAAGCCAGGGATTGAGGATTTTGGGGGGTAGCATGTTAGAAGGTGAGGTGTGCTGTGGTACTTGTCTGTTCGATTTTTCGGTGTTGGGATCTCTTACGGAGAAGTCCAGTGATCTCGTTCAGATGCGTCCATAGTCGCCGAGCCAGGGGGGTCGTTTACCCATGCAGTATAAGAACTAAAGGGGGTTGTTGGCACCAGTTCCTCACCGGTCCTCTTAGGGGTTTTATCAATGAGATTTCTTCTGTTTTGGACAGAAGAATTCTCATTGGGGGGGTATTGTAACGTGTCAAAATTGGGTCATTTCATTTATTGCGGTTATGGGGTCTTTGTAGTTCATTTATTTCATTTTTCGGGGTTTCATAAAATTATTGTACAAACATTAATTCCATTGTAACAGGCCACGTGGCAAGATAACAGTTAGAACAAAGGCAAAACGCAGTTTCCCGTTGTGAAATTAGTACCGAGGTATGCACCACCCTCGATTTCTCAGAACTGTGCGTGAATGTGACAGTGCGCACGTACGCAATGACTCAAGTATGCGCGCTGTTGGGACGCCAAGAAAATTAAACGACGCTGTAAAAAATGGCGCTGGAGCGAACAATTTGTGCGATCAACATGCGATCTACAGGAAACGTGGCTAAGGACCGCCTACTGATAGTGACGACAGACTAGCAGTGCCTAGAGATCGTCGACGCATATTACTGATACAACCACTATGTATCATGCATAGAGCCAATAAACTGTAACAAATCAACCTTGAACGACAACGAGATCTGATGGCCGTGGAACACTGTTTCCTCCCACTCGCCAAGTAAGTTGCGTAGTTGTTAGTCCCAAGAGCAACCGGCCGGTTCCTTTATAGAGGTAGCTCCTCTCAAAATTTAAACATGTGGCAGTAAAAGTAATTCAATCGTTATTTAAACCAGTGGAAGTGATGGGTGAATAATTACAGAACAGTAACATACAAATTTGATATATTTTTTTTGTTTTCGGGACAATTACAAACTCACCACGTAGCGACCACGAGGTTGCAGATACACGCGTTGCCGGCGGGGAGATTATATCATGTAATAGATTGATCAATCAAAGTTAAAGGGGGGTTGTTTTTAAGAATGTGAGTAGTGAGTGAAAGGCAGGCTGGGCTATCTTCGTTAAAGTAAGTAATTATAGTTAAGTATTGTAGTTAGAGGTAGGAACAAGAATTACACCATATTTGGAAAACATGTAAGAAAATGTATTTGGTAAACAGAAATTTAAAATTGCAATAGTTGATCATTAAAAAACTAATCATTTCTCTTAATAAAAATGTGTAGAGTCAATTATTTCGATAACCTTAACACAGGTTTGCATCTGATGTACATGTGATTGGATCCTGGACCCTAATAGAAGCTTTGCAGGTAGGTGGAAATTGTGTTTTTTTGTATTTTAATATATTCAAATTGGATTAGAGTATAACATTCGTTGTCAATCATACTGGAAACAATTTCATCGTCGTTCAAAATGTCAATGCCTCCGTCCAATTTGTCACATCCCAACCACTCTGTTACTTTTGCTGGCGTTATGTCTTCAGCATTCGGTACATTATTGCACAGTTGCACAATTTCGTCGACACTAACATTCCCAGTTTCCTTAGGTTCGCCATCATTAGCTTCAGGCCAGAGTTTATTCCACCCATTTTTAAGATTTGACATTTGAAGATCATCCCATGCAGCAGCAACATTGAAAATTGCATCTTTTATGTTGTACGTTTTCCAAAACTCTTTTACAGACATTTCACCATCAGATGAAATCAAACTTCCAATAAAAGCTTTCCTATAACGACGTTTCATGTTTCTGATTATGCCCTGGTCCATAGGCTGGATTAGTGGTGTTGTGTTTGCCGGAAGAAAGAGGCATGTTATTTTGCCATCATCACTTTTAATTCCGCAAGTGGGATGTGCTGGAGCATTGTCCATTAGCAGCAATGCTTCCTGTGGTAACTGCATTTCAGCCAAATGAGCTCTAACTTGTGGCACAAAGACTTTGTGGAACCAATCGGAAAAAATATCTTGAGATATCCAAGCACTCTTTTGAGCGTAATAGGTAGCAGGCAATGCGGTCAAATTAAAATGTTTGAATGCATGAGGTGTTTTTGCTTTTCCAATCACAAGCAGGGGTAACCTGTGACTGCCGGTGGCATTTGCACAAACCATTAAAGTGATCCGATCTTTTTGGACTTTAAAATCCGGGGTTGATGTCGCCGAAAGTGATACCAATGTCTTTTGTGGTAAAGCTTTCCAACTGAGCCCAGTTTCGTCACAATTGTACACTTGTTCCCTAACGAGGTTTAATTTGGCCACTTTCTCTTTAAATTGTTCTCTGTACTCGGCAATAACTGCACTATTTGCACTACGTTTTTCACCACTAATGTCTAATTTCCGAATGCCATGGCGACACTTAAACTTATCGAGCCATGCTATGCTTGCTTTAAAATTAGGATCTCCGTCAAGTTTTTTGTTCATTTGAACTGCCTTGGCCATTATTACGGGGCCTGAAAGTAGGATTCCTTGACTCCATGCTTGTATAAACCATTGATACATAACAGTGTCCAGTTGGTGATATTTTGCTGATTTCATGGTTTTACGAGTCTTAGGATCTCCATTGGTGTTTTGCATTTTTGAAACATGTTCTATTTTTTTCAGCATCACGTTTAATGTCATTCACTGTGGTTCTTCCAATGCCATAAATGAGAGCAATACTAGTGGGAGTTTCACCTTTTTTCAAACGTTTAATAATCTCAATTTTCTAGTTGAGATCTAACACGACCCGTTTACGCTTTTCAGCCATTTTTTAGCTGTTGCACAAAAACAAAAAAGAAAAGAAACCATAACAACAAAACTTACTGGTGTGAATGTCACTATCGTATGCCGAAACAATTAAGCCACTACACAACAAATAACGTACAGCACTGAGCACAACAGCTTCTCAGCCACAACTGAAACTGACCACGTGTGCGATAGCTAGGTGGGCCAAGAACGTGATTCATCAATAGAACAATAGTGCGCTACTCCAGCGCCTCCGCCACTCAGCAATAAAGCGAGGATGATTTTTCGTGGCAATCTGGTTACTGTACATAGAGTATGGACTGACAGTTAACAGAAACTGACGGTTAAAAGAGTGACAGTTAATCGAAGTTTCACTGTAATTATGTACAGGAAGAATGATATTAAATAAATCTATGAGCAATGCATAGATAAAGAAGAACTGTAACAGAATTATGAACAGAATGAAATCTTCAAGCAGCCTTATAAGCCAAAGTATTAAAATAAAGTGACAAACAGACATCTCAAAGACTAGACCAGACTATAACTTTGACATTAACAATTACCCAATAGATTAGGCGAGTGCGAGTATATAATATATGACAATAATAAAACAATAAATAACTAGTATATAAAACAAATAAGGTTTTAGAATAAAAGAAATGTTATGTAACTAGTATAACAATGAAGAATTGTTATTAAGAATAACAATTATAATAAAGAAATTAAGGATTAATGAGATTAATAATACGTATTAAATAGAAGAGTTGATAAACCATGACAATTAAAATGTAAAGTATTATTAACCATGTATAATTAGTAATTAGTAACACAACCTTGAAGGAAATGTATAACAAGTAACTATAACATTGTTTAAATATAAAAGATACTGAAGGTGCAGATTCTAGAAAATCTGAAAGTAAATAATATATCATGAAACAAGTAAAGTGAAGAACATTATATTATAAAAAGATTGTAAAGCTTTTAATTTTGTATAGTTATGTATTAGAATAGGGAACATAAGCTACAAACCCATCACCTCTTCATAGATTTCAGAAATGCATACGACAGCATTGACAGAAAAGAACTTTACACTGCTCTTGAAGAACTGGGCATACCAAAGAAATTAATAAGATTGTGCAGGATGACAATGCTGACAGTGAAGGGCATGGTGAGGATTCAGAATGACTTATCAGGAGAGTCTGACTATGGAAAGGGAGTCCTCCAGGGCGATGCTTTTGCTTGCCTCCTCTTCAATCTTGCCTTAGAAAAAGCTATGAGAGATGCTGGAATAGATTCCTCTGGGACTGTATTCAACAGGTTGGTGCAGGTCCTAGGATACGCTGATGACCTAGATATAATCGGGAGGTCCCTTCGAGCAGTCACTGAAGCCTTTCTTGCTCTTGAAGGTCCTGCAAGGAGACTGGGTCTCATAATAAATGAAAGCAAAAAAAAAAATACATGGCCACAGGACAGGAGGCTAGAGAAGGAGAGCACATCCAAATTGGCATCTATTCCTTCGAAAAAATTAATAACTTTGTTTATTTAGGATGCCAAGTTAACGCTGATGGGGAAACAGCAGAGGAAATAAAGTGAAGAATCACCTCAGCTAATAGGTGCTTCTTTGGTCTCAGACCCCTGTTCCAAAGCAGAATAATTGCCAGGAGCATCAAGCTGCTTTTGTATAAAACACTGATCCGCCCAGTTCTCACCTATGGTTCTGAGACCTGGACCATTTCTAGAAAGTCTGAGACAACCCTGCTGGTTCATGAACACAAAATCCTCCGTAGTATATTTGGTCCAATATGTGTGGGAGGTGAATGGAGGAAAAGAACCAACCAAGAACTGAACACACTTCTGAATGAACCAGATATTGTAAAAATTATAAAGCTTGGTAGACTCAGGTGGGCTGGACACGTGATCAGAATGGGGGAGAATGAAATACCAAGAAAGGCACTCACAGAACAGATCTACGGCACCAGGAGAGTTGGTAGACCCAAACTACGTTGGGAAGATGGTGTGAGCTATGATGCGCGCCACATCCTTGGGACCCAGAACTGGAGAGCAGCTGCACTTGACCGGGACAACTGGCGGAGGCTGTTAAAGGAGGCCTTGAGTCAGTAATGGTTTGTTGCACTGCTGATGATGATGATGATGATGATGATGTATTAGAATATGAGGAGAATGAAACCTAATTTTGTATAATGAATAATAATAGAGTTGTAAGAGAAAAGGTACAATAGCTCAACTTGTAATACACAATATGGCAATGGAACTGACTATCAGCCAATCATGTAAAATCAACCAACATTATTGTTTTTGAGTAAAGAATAACAGGATTAGTCAGAAATCAATGTCAAACAACAAAATGCTTCTATTGAATAGAAGGACTGTGACCAAATGAGGCACAAAACTTAAAACAAACAATGTATAATATGTAAAGAAGGGACTTATGTAAATAGATTAATACATAAGTAATTAGTCTAAAAATGTTAGTAAGATAATCATGAGGAGATTATTAACCAGATAGGTACATGGACCAGAGCCATACCTTTACTGAATATGACAAGTAAAGAGATTATAAAATATGTAACAAGTTTATGTCATCAAATGTGTATTAAAAGATGATAATGGATATTAGATTTATGTATCAATTGTCACAATGTATAATAGTCATGCCACTTTGTTATAATAAGGAAAAGTAAAAATAGTTATAGTGACCCAACAATGTTAGGCATATCATAGATTTCAAGAGTTTAATAGTAAAGTAAGATTTATAATCATGTTTGATATCATTAAAAATGTTTATTAACTGAGTACTATCATGTACACAAATGAGAAAATGAAAGTTGTAACAAAAGCCATAAATTGTAAAACAATGTATTAGTATAGACAATCGTTAAAATTGTTTATTTTATTAATAATGTATGAAAATAGGTCACTAGTGGACTTAAATTGACCAGCATTAAGCCAGCTATGCAATGCTAGCAAAATAATAACCATTGTAATTATCATGGAAGAGAAAATTATGTTAACTGTAAAAATTTTGTGAAATTAGGATATAGAGAAGGAATACTAAGAATAACAAAAGTGACACTTAGTTAAACATTCATTTCGTTTTAATTGTCACCAAGTCACGTTACTAAATATTTAGAATTAATATTAGGCAATTACCTGTATTAACTTCCGTCTTGTGACTTATTTAGTTTTTCTTAAAACAACGCGTTTCGAGAATAAATTCTCATCATCAGGTTTTAAAAATACTATAAAAACATCAAATTCACCAGTTGTACTGATTTCTATAGTTTTATTGTCATTGGTACTCATGTTTGTTATTATATCTCTAACACATATAGGTTTATAACCTCGTAACTTAACCCTATTTTACGCACGTGTTTATGTACTTACGAAATTATTTCAGGCAATTATTCCGCTTTCCTGGTAGGTATACTCAACATAAAATTAAGTTTTATGTTGAGTCACTGTTCGGCCGCGCCAAATGTGATTATACAAATTACTGCCAATTAATTATTTTTGTGAAGCAATTATTTTGATATTTCCTTGGGCGCCATGTTGCCTCACTGTACAACAACTTATGAGATGTACTTACTATGTGGTCCAGGATTTGTGTTAACGAACCAGTAATAGTGAAATGTATTACCTGAAATAACTCACTCGTGCTTGTAATTTTTACCAATGACATTACCCTTTATTCAAACACTACTCACAAAAGATATATTCCCATATATTCATAAAAATGTGTGCCAAACATGCACGTTTTACGTCGGGGCGTAGTTATCTGAACATAAACATTAATAATAATTACATTTTTTGACCCTCCAAAATAAACATTTGTTATAACTATGTGTAGCGGGGCATTTTTGGGCATACCTGGGGTAATGACAGAATTTGTATTTTTTTTTGTTCATAAAGAATAAATAACATAATTGGCAATAGGGACAGAAATTATAGACTTGGGTAAATTTCCTGTTTAAAACAAGAATAACAGTGGCAGCATTGACTGTGACAATTATTTAATGATATGGTGTGGACAATAACAGCCAACAACTGTACCAAGGACAATGACGAACTCGGAAAACGTAAACACGTTACACAACCAGACATCAGGCGATGTGTTGCGTCAGCGCATTACATAACATGAATGCAGGGTGTGTCACGCCAGCAACATTGTGACACAACAGAACAAAGTAGTCGGAAATTAACATCTCAGCGGACCAGACGCAAAATAAACTGTCGCGTCTGCCCGGCTCTCGCCGGTTTTTCGGGCGAAGTTATTGTGTGTTCACCGACGCGCCCGCAAAACCATAAAATGTGAATACTATATTTTAAAACATGAACTAAAATCAAAATTTCGTATTAAAAGTGTAATTAACAGTTTATATATATAATAACAGTTCGATAATCATGGAGTGAAGTAAAGTGCGCACGTAAAACCATGTGACGGTTTCAGGAATAATAATCGGCTTCAAATTCAGCTAAGTAGCCATGTATCAATGAGATTTTAATAAGGGTTTTTCAAAATTACTGGCGGAATGGGGAAATCAATTTTGATTTCATAATCATAAAGTATAAAATATTTAAAATGAGATCTCTAAAGTAGCTTTGTGTGTGTGTGTGTGTGAGAATATAGTTTTACTATAGTTTATAGTAATAAGAAGGCTGGTTTGCGTTCCCATTATAATTCTTAAAAATGTATTTCAAGAATCTGTTATTGTAATGCGAGTAAGTAAATTAAAAGAGATTCAAGGTAATCAACAACTATTATTCACGTTTTGTCAATTATTAATTCAAATTTTGTCTGTATGATTTTATTAACATGAAATATGAATAATAATAAAGTAATAATAACGTTTAATTATTGATGAACATAAATGATTGTTATTATTTCAGCAACCACATTCTGTTCTCCTAGTTCGCTGAAACGAACCTTGGTAAATTATTTTCTTACAGTTGGTAAGATGGCGCCCGAGAAATATACAATGTTTGTTAGTTAATTTTATGTGATACAAAAAGGTAAGTAGCTTCACATTTGGATATCGAACTTCTCATTTATACTTATTGAGGGGGTATTGTAGCGGGGCATTTTTGGGCATACCTGGGGTAATGACATAATTTGTATTTTTTTTTTCATAAATAATAAATAACATAATTGGCAATAGGGACAGAATTTATAGACTTGGGTAAATTTCCTGTTTAAAACAAGAATAACAGTGGCAGCATTGACTGTGACAATTATTTAAGGATATCGTGTGGACAGTTTTATCCCGCCAACAACTGTACCAAGGTCAACAAATGACGAACACGAAAAACGTAAACACGTTATGTAATGTTATGTTATGTTGCATAATCTGTAAAACAATTATGCAACCAGACATCAGGCGATGTGTTGCGTCAGCAATTTATATAACGATGTGTGTCACCAGTTTTGTCAACAAGCCAAAAAAACAGTCCACTGGCGAACGGATACAAACTGTAGACCAATGAGAGTTGGGCGAACAACAGCAGCTTCACAAAGTAGCGCCTGTAAATCTTCCCAGTATAACGCCATCACCACTCGCGAGTGGTATCTATAAAAAGTTTCGGCAGTAAGTGCGGGCCCGCAAAACCATAAAATGTGAATATAGTTTTACTATAGTTTATAGTAATAAGAAGGCTGGTTTGCGTTCCCATTATAATTCTTAAAAATGTATTTCAAGAATCTGTTATTGTAATGCGAGTAAGTAAATTAAAAGAGATTCAAGGTAATCAACAACTATTATTCACGTTTTGTCAATTATTAATTCAAATTTTGTCTGTATGATTTTATTAACATGAAATATGAATAATAATAAAGTAATAATAACGTTTAATTATTGATGAACATAAATGATTGTTATTATTTCAGCAACCACATTCTGTTCTCCTAGTTCGCTGAAACGAACCTTGGTAAATTATTTTCTTACAGTTGGTAAGATGGCGCCCGAGAAATATACAATGTTTGTTAGTTAATTTTATGTGATACAAAAAGGTAAGTAGCTTCACATTTGGCTGCCGGCGAACAGGGACAATTTATATAATTATATTATATAAATATAGGCCTACGGGGAGAACAGGATGGTTGTTTGGAATGTGTATTTACGTATGTACGTAAATTAGACGTAAGAGGTTATGTTCAAGATGGGTGAGTAGAATATTTTTCAATAAGTATATGTTACATATAATAGGATTTTAATAAAGAAATATATATAAAGAGTTTTAAGAAAAATGGCAGATAATAGTACTGTCAGCTTATCTGACAGTCAGTTTAGTACCGATTCGGGAGTTCAAACGAATGATAATGTAGAGAGTCAGTTGACCGAATCAAAAATAATGAAAGATGTCGAATATCAATCGACACCTATCCAAAATAAAAAAAATGACGATACGTATGAAATGTTTAAAGCAATACAAACAATGATAGAGAACCAGAGTGTAAAGTTAAATAGTAGTATAAATAAGAAATTAGATATTCAAAAGAATAGTTTTGAGGAGTTATTAAAAAATCAGAATAAAGAGTTGAAACATGAAATACAAGAAATGAATAAACATTTAGAAAGCACTAACGAAATAATAAGAAACAGTTTAAATAAGTTAGAACAGAAGTTCGAGAAATTAGGTGACAATGTTTTAAGTAAGACAAAATGTAAAAATGACGAAATAGTAGACAATTTTGAGAGTATAGTGGGGGTGAAGAATAATGTAGAAGCAAATGATGAAAATATAATAACAAATAGTACTGATGAAGTTTTAGAATGCGATAATGAAATGTTAATGAGTGTTTATGAAATAGAAAGAGAGTGGAAGAATAATGTAGTAATTGAATGGGGACAGAGGGCAAATTTTCCCCTTATTGTTTATAATGATGATGATGATTTAATGTTGTTTTTTCAGGGCAAGAGACCCTTATTGTTAAATGAAGTAATGTTGTATAATGTTGTACCCTCTGTCCGTAATAATGGTGAGAATGTGATGTGGTGCTATGAAGAAAGAGAGTTATATATTGAGAATGAAATAGAACTATATAAGTTAGAAAGAGATTATAATGAATTGAGAAAAATACTAGAAGGGGTGATGATGAATCATGTGAAATACGTATCTGTTAAAAGAGAGATAGAGAATAATTTTGATAATATCTTACCTGACTATAATGACTTACCTGACGTAGTAGTTGAGGAATACAAAGATGAGAAAATTTACCTGACATTAACAAATAACCCTGATATAGACGGGACAATCCTAACTGATGTTACAATGATGTATAATGGTATAATGGATGAAACAGAATTGATGAGTTATTATGATAGTAACAATTATAATAATTTGTATGTTGATAAAAATGATGAATGTTACAAATACACTAGATATATATATGACGATGGAGGATGAGCTAAAAGATCAGTGTTGGGACATTTTTAGATATTGTAAATTATTGGTAAGGACCCTGCAGATTTGGACATGAGGTGTGAAACAATTGAACAATGATTGACGTATACTTTGTAAATATAATGTAGGGAATTCATGTGTGTGTATTATGAAATGTTAAGTAAGTAATGTGTATATGTTTTGGAAAATGTTGTGGTAATAATAATAATATTATTAATATTTTAGCACTCTAATTAAATAACAAAATAATTATGAAGACAATAGTTAATGATTTGTAGAATGTTGATAATAATTGAAATATGTTATTTTAATAATCAATTGAAGTAAATAATTTGAGATGTTTAGATATTGTGATTGAATGTTAAATGTTTGAATTTTATAAGTTAATTAAATTGTGTAATGAGATTCTGATTTAATAATCATGAATAAATAAATAAATGTTAAATGGTTTATTTTGTGGAATTTTGTGGAACATAATGATTAAAAATATGTGTTAATAATAAATTTAGAATTTTTGAAAATCTGACTGCAACACAGGATAAATTCATCATGATGATAAATAAAAACAGTTAATGAAAAATTTTAAATAATAATGTTTACAAATTTTTAGATAAGTGATGTAAAAGAGAATTGTTTGTTTGATGTATGCTAATAATCCAGGTTTATTGCTATTTGTGTATTGTGTTATGTGATGTATTATAACAGTGTAGTGTGGAACTGCTATGGGGGGAGGTTGTAGATTTTGTATTTAATATTTTATGTTAATAATGGTTAAGCTTCCATATAAAGTGGGTTAAAACCCCATCTAAATTAATATTGTCATTTAAATATAAATTCGTAAATTTAATATTACGAAAGATATTTTACTTGTGATTCCCCAAATTTTCGGGCGGTCACGGCCTCACCGAACCCTGACCGTGGAATTGGTTTAGCTTTAACAGCTATGGTTGGGGCACATTACGATTGCGCGCTGCCTTAACTGGCCATAGCTGTTATCGTTGTAAAGGTGTATTTTGAAATTGATGGGGGGTAATAAAAGGGGAATCACCAAACTATGGAACAGCGGCTGCCACTCTGTTCGGGGAGGAACAGCAGAGCCAGGTGGTAGATCCGTTTAAGGGTGCATGATTATTAACGAGAACATGTTGATGTTCAACAATTTTAACTTAACAGCGGAAGCAGAGACACGGAGAGGTAAAACCCTGCTCCAAAATATACAGTCTCTGTGGAAGCGAAAAGGCGCCACAGTCTTACATAATTGAAATAGTGTGTGTGGCTGGGAGGTTATCCAAGGGGATAACGTATTAAAAATTTGATATATTTTAATTAATAATGAAGATTTGCTACTCAATAATTTTGTTTGAATTTAAAAAATAGATGCACTAAATACTTCTTATATTGTGTTATTATGTCTTATTGTGTTGATTGCATTAGTATGTTAGGAATAAGTATTATAAAAATATAATAATATGTTTTCAATGTGTTTATAGATTTTAAAATAAAATGAAAAATAGTTGTAATAAGTAAAATTTTCAATAGGTTGTAAAAGATAGAAGTGGGTGATAGTAATTGTTTGAATAAAATGTTTGAATCAGTTCAAGTTGAATTTTGTGGGACATAGATTTGTCCAAATCGAAGTAAGAGTTAAAGTAATAGTGGAAATGAAAATAATGCAATGTTGTTTTGAGTTAATGTATGTTATAGAATTTTGAGAAGTATAAGTGGAGACACAGTAGAAATGGAGAATTTATGTAGAGTTTTGAGTGATATGTTGTTGTTTATTTGTTGATGTTAATTTGTTGTAATTGTAGTGAGGTTATGAGATTGAGATTTTTGGGGATGGCAATTTTGTAGTAGTGGTAGTGTAATGTGGGAGTCCGCAACATAAGGGTTGGGACAGGATTTGGTATAGTTTTAGTGGGAAGGGGCCACCTTAGGTAAAAATCCAGGGGCCAGAGAACGGGAATTGAGCTTTTTTTGGGGGGGGGAAACACGTATCCTATGTACAAAGGGTTAGAGAGTATTTTTTTTTTATAAGAGTAGAAGGTGGCGATTGGAGTTAAAATAGTAGGTAGTTAGAGGGTTAGTAAAATTTTGATAGAGGGGTGTCATACTAGTTAGAGATTTTGTAAGGGAACGTTAGAGTAATAAAAGGGGTAAGATTATGAGTAAATGCCAAGTGGATAAAGTAAATTATAATGAATAACGTAGAATCACCCAAAGTAATGAAATGGAATAATGATGGCCATAATTGAAAAAAAAAAAAAAAAAAAAAAAAATTTTTTTTGTAATTTTGAGAAACGAATGAATAAGAGTAAATCAAGTTTAAAAGTAATTTTTTGATTTTAGATGCCAATTTAATGATATAAAGTGTGTAACATTTTAATTGTAAGTTGTTTATTTTAAAATGAATTATTCATGTACTATGTTTTCTTATGTTAAGTTATGTTAGGTATTCTGATATATACATGTTAGTAATAAGTGAGTAAAAACAAAACCAGTGCTTCTTAGCGCAAACCAGCACCGCTAGGGGGGAACAGATCAGTTGGGGATATGGTGTTGTATAAGGCCACTATTTAATATTTTGATTTGTTGTTTCAGTGTTTGGTGGTGCTGTGGCGGCGGACCTGAGCTGGCCTGCGCGTCAGAGCAGGGGCGTTGAGTATCTGTCTGACTCTACGGTTTTGGGATCTCGAGAGAGAAGTCCAGTATTGTCATGCAGATGCGGTCACAGTCACCGGACCAAGGGTGAGTTGATTATTCTTTTTTGTAAACCATACAGGGGGTTGTGGCGACATATCCTGGCTGATCCCTCTAGCAAGTATGAATGTGTCAATGAGATTTTGTATGCTTCGGCATAAAATATCTCATTGAGGGGGTATTGTAGCGGGGCATTTTTGGGCATACCTGGGGTAATGACAGAATTTGTATTTTTTTTTGTTCATAAAGAATAAATAACATAATTGGCAATAGGGACAGAAATTATAGACTTGGGTAAATTTCCTGTTTAAAACAAGAATAACAGTGGCAGCATTGACTGTGACAATTATTTAATGATATGGTGTGGACAATAACAGCCAACAACTGTACCAAGGACAATGACGAACTCGGAAAACGTAAACACGTTACACAACCAGACATCAGGCGATGTGTTGCGTCAGCGCATTACATAACATGAATGCAGGGTGTGTCACGCCAGCAACATTGTGACACAACAGAACAAAGTAGTCGGAAATTAACATCTCAGCGGACCAGACGCAAAATAAACTGTCGCGTCTGCCCGGCTCTCGCCGGTTTTTCGGGCGAAGTTATTGTGTGTTCGCCGACGCGCCCGCAAAACCATAAAATGTGAATACTATATTTTAAAACATGAACTAAAATCAAAATTTCGTATTAAAAGTGTAATTAACAGTTTATATATATAATAACAGTTCGATAATCATGGAGTGAAGTAAAGTGCGCACGTAAAACCATGTGACGGTTTCAGGAATAATAATCGGCTTCAAATTCAGCTAAGTAGCCATGTATCAATGAGATTTTAATAAGGGTTTTTCAAAATTACTGGCGGAATGGGGAAATCAATTTTGATTTCATAATCATAAAGTATAAAATATTTAAAATGAGATCTCTAAAGTAGCTTTGTGTGTGTGTGTGTGTGTGTGTGTGTGAGAATATAGTTTTACTATAGTTTATAGTAATAAGAAGGCTGGTTTGCGTTCCCATTATAATTCTTAAAAATGTATTTCAAGAATCTGTTATTGTAATGCGAGTAAGTAAATTAAAAGAGATTCAAGGTAATCAACAACTATTATTCACGTTTTGTCAATTATTAATTCAAATTTTGTCTGTATGATTTTATTAACATGAAATATGAATAATAATAAAGTAATAATAACGTTTAATTATTGATGAACATAAATGATTGTTATTATTTCAGCAACCACATTCTGTTCTCCTAGTTCGCTGAAACGAACCTTGGTAAATTATTTTCTTACAGTTGGTAAGATGGCGCCCGAGAAATATACAATGTTTGTTAGTTAATTTTATGTGCTACAAAAAGGTAAGTAGCTTCACATATGGTATACTAAACATGATAAACAATAAATATTTGCACAACCCAGCACTTGGTAAATTATTTAGTTCACGCTCTCTCTCTCTCTCTCTCTCTCTCTCTCTCTCTCTCTCTCTCTCTCTCTCTCTCTCTCTCTCTCTCTCTCCTCTCATTCTCTGGTACAAATTTGTTATTTTATGAGCTCATTTTAATTTAATTGTTTATTGAATGAATTTTTTAAATTTTGAATTGGTCATTTGAATTTAGTTATGAACTTGAATGATCTAAATATTGGACCGGTCTCACCAATTTTTTGGACAGGTCTCACCGTACTGCTTAGATCAGTCCATCGTGCACAATCTGGTCGTTTTACATCATCTTCGGGCCCACACCGTAGTGTCCCCCTCGAAAACACTTTGGCAGATTTTAGCCGCACGCAATTGCCGATCCCTTGGCCGATGACACCTGTTCCAATGGTTACCACCCCAACATTTCCGATATTTTGAAAATAGTTATTCAACCACTTTTGGTGGTGTAAAAGTTAAAAATTCACCCTCAGTGAATCTCTGCCGGCCGGCTCCGTTCACTGTCCAGGCGAAAATGATGCAGAGTCTTTGTTAAACATTGCGTAGGTGGGGCAAAAACTTCGTCACCAGTCTTTTGTTCGTACAGCCAAGCCTCGAGTTGTTTACAAAAGTATGCATTCCTTCGGCTGACGTCATCAGGGCTAGGCTCGTTATCGCTATCTGTGACACACGGTTTTTTGCTATGTTTGCAGTTTTACAATGAAAGCGATCGAAATCCTGTCAATTCCAATCTGCGTTGTATAAAATCTTATATAGTCCACTCACCAAAATTTTATAGGGATTATGAAATATTACAAAATTTATTACAAAATAATTGTTACGAAATAAATACATAATTATGGTTTTTAGGACCATATTTTTATAAAAGTAAGATTGTACCAGAATTGTACCATCACAACAGGACAACACGCGTGGTCCTGGATATGTCCAGAGTCCAGCGTCGTTCTTCAGCAGTGTGTGGTCCGTCCCAGAAAATTAATATCAGCTGCGAGGTGGATCTCGTTCGGCTGTTAGGCGTCTAAAAAGCATCTCCTAACATCCAGCATCTTGCATCGCTCTTTGTAGCTTCCCTGTAGATACTCTTGCTGACTTAAACAGTCCCGGTACTCTACGTTTCCCGTAATAGTGTAAACATAATTACTGAAAACGTCTTTATTCGTTCGTAGATGAGACTTATAACAAAATAAAATTGTTCTACCGACGGACAGCGTGTCCGACTGCAACTGTGTCTTGAAATGATGAGAAGGGCTTCCAGTCGAACCCTTAATTTATAGCCTCTCGAGATCCCGCACCTGTTGGTTCCGAAGTTGTTCTGTCGAGACCTGCAGATCACATCTATCATCTATCACATCTATGATAGCCCCCACTCCTGAACCTTTTCATATATTTGCAATTTTCTGCAAATGGCAATGTTTTGTAAGGAATTGAGATAGCACAAATCATAGATAATTAAGCACTCACTGTATTAATTTGAGTATTTTTTGGCACACTTTATTTCGCACTGACTTCGCATAGTGTGTCCTAGTAATGTCATTTTCTTACTGTGGATAACTATAAAATTTACACACACTTTGGTGCCTTTTGTTTGTTTATACACTAATTAGTTTTCACACAGTGAATTAAAATAATTATTTTAGTAATTAATTGGGGAGGGTTGCTGGGATTCCTGTCTGTGCATGCATCACTAACACACACAAGATACACGCGTAACACACATATAATCGAGCAGGTGTTCCTTGCCTGTTGGAACAGGTTAATTTCTCCCCTAGTGTAACAATGAAACATTTTTACAATCCCAGACATGTCCATTTACCCCAAACTTATAATAATTTTACAAATTTTACATTTATTTAAATCAATGCTTAATACAGCATATGGCTGTAGCATTGCAATATATATAAATATCAAATCTGAGCAAAGCTCGGTCCCCTGATATTTAGGTTTAATATCTGATAATTTCAATGTTAAGTCACTCTCGACATAAAGTTTATTTCTTAACTTTGCCAACCTCAGCTCTATCTTTCCAGCCACATGTGTCGAAATGCAGCTACTTAGGCATAAAACCAGCTACATGGAAAAACGTTTCCTTAGATACAGTGCTTATACGTCGACTAAAACACCGCGATCAGTTCTGTGTTGATGCGGTGCTCTAGTCAGTTCGGCTGACAAACAGATCTGCTACACAACATGATTTAAAGTCATTATTAAAGCCATTAGTTTGAAATTACTTTTACAATTAGTACTGTACAGTACTGTCATCTTCCACTAATTGCTTTAAGATTCTAAAATTTAGATTTTAGAGCATACAAAATCTGAGAAAATTACGGTCTACTCTAGTTTTTTGGAAGTGTCCGAGGACCCCCTGAAACACTGTCGTGGACCCCTGGGGGTCCACGGACCCTACTTTGAGAACCACTGGTCTAGATTCAATCAGTGAAACTTTCATATGTGCAGATTTATTGAAGCGGTTAGCAGTTCACTATATGTGCAGAAATTAAAGTCTTAATTTACAGGCATGACAAGGAAAATAGTGTAATAATTCAAAATTTATCTGCTATTCTTTATCTACTGGAAAGGTACAAGCATAACATATTAAACAAAATGTACAAGTTAGCACAAGTAGTTCTTACTATTCCGGTACTAACTACACCCTGTAAGAGGTCATTTTCTGTCTTCAAACGGTGTCTTTAAACCTACTTAAGGAACACAATGTACGATGAGTAAACAGCTCATTAGTTTAACTCCATAGTAGGAGTTAAAGGCAACTGGCCAAAAACTTGACCTGATTACTACAGTAAATAATGTTCCTGTCAGTCTTAATAATAGGTGAAGTATTACTTTAATAAAAATTGATTTTGCTGAACAAGATCATAAATAGTATATGTTTTAATGTCTTTTTAATATTTTGCATTTGTACTGCACTGACATTTTCACTTCTAGCTTCCATACTGCAAGGTAGAATAGACAATGACTGCAAAATATAAGTGATAGAATAATATACTGGAGTAAACATATGGTGAGTAGTTACATTGTGGATGCACTCCTTCTTGTCACAAAAACATATGCTGTAACTTTTAAATCTCTTTATGAGCTCAAAACCATGAAAAAAATCTTATGGTGTTGCCAACCCAGTCTGGTCAAACCTTGCCCCCCTCACCTTTAAAATGCTGAAGTTCATACACTTACTGACTTCTTAATCAAAGATTAATCTGATGATAATGAGTTACAAACATAATCCAGAAACTGTAAAACTGTTCAGTCTGAAATAATAATTTTAGAACAACACCATCAAATCTCTAACATCTCAACACCATCAATTCTACCAACCATGAATGAGATATTCAGTGACTTAGTGATGTCACCAAAGCAGCAGACTGATTATTATAAAGTTGGTTTGTTTCATAACATAGGCTTTCATAACGTGTCCGGTGTCAACATTATTAGGTTGAAATAAAACAGAGCTGTTAGGCCGTGTTCAGTTGCTGACAAATTGTGACATAGTCGGCTTACATTTCAATCTCAGCCACTGGGAATCTTCTTCAGAGCCACAAAGCGACAGAGAATGCATATAGCAGATCTTAGCCAAACAATACCCAAGTACTGTTTTGGTTGCTTATACCTGGTAAAAGTACTTGAGTACTATCTGGCTAAGACCTGCTGTATGTGTTCTCTGTCGCTGTGACGATTTTAAAAAATATTTAAATCGCACAAAGAAAAAATTGCTTTCAATATAAGTAAGAGTATTATCCACCCTTACCTATGCCTAGATTCATGCAACAACGTGCAAATTGTCCCGTACCAACACGTTAAGAACGGTGTTATTTAGCTAATAATAATAATTACTTTAATTAAATAAAATATGTACAAAATAAATAAAGAAATTCATAATTCGTAACCAAAAGGTAAAATAATGTATTACAACTTAATTAGTAAATAATTAATATAACTTAAAAGAACGAACTATTTTCTCAGTGCGTAAAACCGCACCAGCTACTGACCCCTTGCCGCTAAACTTTGCATTCACTCGCCCGATAGACACCAAGATGTAAGGATGTAGCTGCTGTGTTGTGAACATACACATAGGTGTATACCGTTAAACAATATTTAATCAAGTTTATAATGAGTTCGATTTGACCTATGTAGTATAATAATAATAATAAAAACAAAATTATAATGTAGTGCGTGAAGAAACATGCAAAGAATAAAAAAAAAGAAACTTAACCGACACATCTCTTAGCAAGCTGTAAATGGTGAGAAATGTTAATTACCAGATTTTAGTGCTGATAAAATATGAACTGTAACCAAAAGTAAAATGCAAACTACCGACTCTGAAGGAAGATAACACAAACAGCAACCGGATGAACTTCTAGAACCAAAATCTAATCGTCTAGGAAGAGACTACCAGAAACAATCAACCTCATTTAACATCGAGAGGAACCGTGGATCACACTCTAGAAGAGGACTGGAGATGACCATCATGGACCCCACAGCATACACATTGTTATATTCAGGTGATATCAAAACATAATATTTGTAACACAAATTCACTGTAAAACAACAAGACCAGTAAAAAAAAAAAAGAACAGTAAAGAACTTTGGATAATTTAAAGTTTAATATATAGATTTTTGTAATCACTGTAATGAAGTAGTAATGGCATTACGATGTTTAGATTTAAATTAATTTTAAAATTTACAACCAAAATTATTCTTCTAATAATTTGGTGAAAGTTGTAATAAAAACATAACAAACTCGCTACCCGGATCCGGGGTAATTAAAACAATATCAGGCTGAATGATTTTGATATAGAAAGAATAAAGAGTAAAATATACAAACTATTTAATGCAGAAATTTTTAGAATCTGAGTTTTAAAAGTAAAGTAAAGTATGAGAGGTAAATATGTTAATAAAGAGATGTTTTTGCTAACTCCCAACGAGTGAATAAATTTATACAATCCTTGCTTAATTCCTGAATAATAAAGTGTTATAATTTGTTAGTGATTAAGGTTTACTAACAACGGCAGCTAGTTCAATTAACAGGTAATAAATTGAACTGGTTCCTGACATTTGTGATATCTTAACAAGGGAGACGTCACAAAATTGCACCACTCTGCTATTGTGTGAAAATAATCTGCTCTGCTTTAAAAAAAAAAAGAAATAATTGTGTACATTGTTATAATTCTTTAACAACAACTTTGACAAACATAAATTTATTCTCTCTGAAATCGGGAACAAATAAATGAGTAAAGTTTTAGTTAAGATATAATAATATTAGTATCATGAGATTGCCGTAATAAACAAGTCATCGCTGGTAAATATTCTATTCTAAACCTGTCGGTATGAACAAGCTGGGTCATGTTAAATACGTGTTTAGGAATAGAAACTCTCCCCTTTTGTATGCACGCATCTCATTCAAAACCTCCCCTCGCTAACCTAACAGACAATCCTAGACACGAGGCTTTCCTGTTCTGAATTGTCCTGCCTGTGTTACCACCCTATGCAAACAATGAGACTCCCCAAAACAGCTGTCCCTTTGTGCTATTGTTAAAGGAATGAACTTTTCGTATGTGAAATTCCTCTCTACTATACAATGTATTAGCGTTTTTTTTTTTTGACTAATTATATGTGACAGTACAGAAAATTCAATTGTTGTGAGATAAGTTTATTTTGATTAATTAATATAAGAATCTATGTGTAATAAGAGATATATGTATGTGTTTACATGAAGTCGAGCTTTACAAGTGTTTAAGCTGATATAAGATTTGTCGTACGTAATACTTCGTTTATTTAAACGTTATTAACAAAAATGGCTCAATTTAACCCCAACTTGTTGTTGAAAGACGAATTAAGCTATGAAGCATTATTGCGTGGTCTTCCATACGCAGATGTAACTGTCGCGGAACTTCGCAAAACGTTACGTGAAAATAAACCGGACAAACCCTCATTATTAAATCGTTTAAGTGTTCTAGATTTTGAAAGCGAAAAAGAAACATGCTATCACAAGTATACAGAACTAACTTCGATCGCACAAACCCTGCGTGATGAAAAATCCCCCGCAGTAATTTTACGCACCACCCAAAGAATCGAACATTTGACCCGCCGTATCACCAATTTGTTGAATTGGCCCGGTGATAAAGTTACCCCACCGGATGTACAAAAATTCGCGGAGGAAGCATTACAACAATTACCCGAGATAATGCGCGAATTACGTCGAAGATCTGAATCGTTTAGATTGGAAGAGATTGAAGAAGCAATGACGAAACAAAATTTTTCCCCTACCCAATCCTCTACTCAAGAACAGCAAACCGGTACTGTAAAGTTTCAGTTTCTGCAGGAATCCAATATTGATCCATTTAAAGAACGGTTAACTGATAGACAAGCAAATATCCAACCAGCAAACGTTACGCTACTCCCTAATGAACTAGAGAATATGTCTCGTAGCTACGATTTACCTTCTCACTTGCCGACAAATCAATCTGCGGAAAAACCGAGAATGACGACTCCTTTTAATCTAACTACAGAGCTTTATGGAAAGATAACCCACCCTGTAGAACATATTTTGTCGGGCATACCAATCACTGATGGGCTGAATATTACAAAGCTCCTAGATTTTCTCGAGCATCTTTTGCAATTAAAAGATCTGCGACAACTAAGAGATGACCAGATTTTACAAGTAATTTTACCTAAATGTAGATCTCCTTTAAAAAATCGTGTGTTAGGATCCCTAAGGCATAATCACCCAGTAGAAGAACTTCATACCACCCTAATAAGACATTTCATTCCCACCGGTATCTACGAAGAATTGAAGCGGAATCTAGTACTTCGTGTACAAGGAGTATACGAGAGATTAGCTCATTATATATCTGAAATAAGAGAATCTGCCTTATTGCTACAAGTCAAATGGAGTGAACAACAGTTAGTAGACAATATCTTAGTCGGACTATCCCCCGATGAGCGATCTCGCCTAGCACTCATGAAGCGACCAACCACTTTCACCGAACTAGAACTATGTTGTATACATTCGTCCAACGTCTGGTATTCTGACCAGAACAGACGCGTTTCTATGTCCCAGGCTCAACACAGAGATTCATTCCAAACTCTACCAATTGGAACAGATACCCAAACCTACCGCGATAAGCGATTCGTAAGTACATATAAAACCCAAAGCTACCCCCATATTTTATACTCTAGATCAAAACCCCGACAACCTACGAGCGAAGTAAATGAGGAAAGAAGATGTTATAACTGTGGAAAGGCCGGACACATTAGCAAGGTATGTAAACAAAAGCGCTACCAACAGAAAACCGACCAATCAAAAAACATGTGAAGCTGGAAGAACAAAAATCCTTCGTCTTCCGCAGCAACAGAAGGAAAGGTAAAAACAATAATAATCATAGAGTAAAAATAAATAAAAATAAATGCATAGACCCCTACCTAACAAGATTTATTGAGAAGTGCAACTCTATTGGTGCATGTAAAACAAGCATATGCGAACTACCCTACGTACAGATAGGCCTTGGAGCAACGAATACCCTTGGTTTAATTGATTCCGGATCTACCCGTAGTATAATTAGTCAACAGTTAGCCACCGTATTAGATAATCATAATCTGATTAAACGTAGCCAAAACGTGAACATAAAGTGTGCCACCGCAAATAAACAAAACCTAAAGATATCGCGCAGTATTACGGTGAAATTAAAAATAAAGAATTTTACTTGGTATATTCCCCTGCTAGTAGCTGAAGTGTTAGGACAAAACTTAATACTAGGCGCTGATTTTATAAGTAAAACTGGCTTGTATGCAAAACAATATTTCTTCAGATTTGATCGTACTCAAAAATATCAGTTCGACTCCGAGTCAAGTAACGACGTTAATTGTGAAACCTCAACTATTCAATCAGAGCACAAAGAATCTAGTCTGAGTCATTTAAAAGGAAATGAGAGACTAAGAATTCAAAAGTTAATAAGGGAATTTTCTACAGTACTCACTCCCAAGTTAGGATTAACCCATTTAATCGAATATAAAATAAATCTTAGTGACAACAAGGTAATACGACTTCACCCATACAAATTATCACCGCCCAAGATGGAAATAATGAGAAACCACATTAACAAACTCCTTGATCAGCACGTCATTGAACCATCAACTTCTCCATACTCATCACCTGCATTCCTAGTACCAAAAGGAACTGACAAACATAGACTAGTCGTGGATTATAGACAGCTAAATAAGAGTACAGAATTTGAATCGATACCTCTGCCCGATATTCACAGCGCGTTTCACAATTTTACAAAAGTGAAAATCTTCACTATAATGGACCTCAACCAAGCATTCCATCAAATCCCACTAGCTGAGGAATCAAAACATTTAACTGCTTTTGCTGTCCCATTTAATCTATACCAATTTACTAGAGTACCATTCGGTATATCACAAGGAAGTTCAGTATGTAGCAGACTGTTAGAAAAAATTTTTCATGATGTTAAATTTAAATTTGTATATCACTATCTCGACGATATAGTAGTATATAGTGAGTCAATGGATCAACATATTGATCACTTGCGTGAAGTATTATCCAGGTTAAAGAAAGCTGGACTAACGGTAAACCCGAGTAAAGTTAATTTCGCAGTAAATCAATTCTCCTTCTTAGGTCACATGGTATCTGGCGAAGGTAAGATTAGCATCGATCCCGAACATACACGCGCAATCCGAGAATTTTTACCACCGAGAGACGTCAAAGGTATAGCTCGATTTTTAGGTATGATTAATTATTTTCATAAGTACATACCCCACTTAGCGGATATAGCAGCCCCATTGAATGCTTTAAGAAGGAAAGGAGCGAAATTCGAGTGGACTACTCAACACCAAGAAGCGTTTGAAACACTTAAAGAAAGCATTATATCCCCACCTGTATTGCAGTTAGCAGATTTCAGTAAACCATTTGTTGTACAGACTGATAGTTCGAGTGTACCATTAGGAGCCGTAATATACCAGGAAATCAATAATACTAGACTCCCGATCAGCTATGCATCCCGTACTTTGACCGAGCAAGAAAGGAAGTTCTCAGCATATGAACTTGAATGTTCAGCCGTAGTATTCGCCTTCGACAAATTCAAACCATTTTTGGAACATAAAGAATTTCTACTAGAAACCGACAATCAAGCTTTGTCATGGTTATTGAACCACCCAAAACAGTTAGGTCGTATCGGAAGATGGGTGTTAAGATTGAATTGCTACAAGTTCAAAGTACAACATATTCGTGGTACTCAAAATGTAGTAGCCGATACTCTATCCCGCATGTTCCACCTACCCAATACTAGATCTGGCGAAGAAAATGTTGAAACCACTACCGTTAATACGCTAATTACTAACTTTCCCCTTGCATTTAAGGATATCGCATACCACCAACAACAAGATCCGAAATTGTGCAAAATAATAGAACAAATAGAAAAAGGAAATTATTCTGACAAATATACCTTGAGTAAACGAGTACTTTGTTTTAAAAAGGCAAACGGAAGATTACTGAGAATAATCGCCCCGGAAATCATCAAACCTATGCTAATGGAATACTACCATTCATCGACCATTGGAGCTCATATGGGAATTAGGAAAACTATACATCGTATTCGCAAGGAATACCATTGGGAAAATATGAACAGTGAAATAAAAAAGTTCGTGAAAGAATGCGAAATCTGTGCCCTGAGCAAGCCAGCAAGAATCAGTCAAGTAGGAAAATTAATCTCAGAGATACCCACAACTCCCTTCTCGAAGATATACATAGACTATTCTGGACCTTATCCCCGTTCTAAATCCGGAAATACCATGCTATTAATTTATGTAGACTCCTTCACTAAATTCGTGTGGATGTATCCTGAGACGTGCATTAGCATCTACGACAATAAAAATTCTACAAGAAAGACTATTTAAAGATTACAGTACGCCCTTAAACCTAGTATCTGACAATGGACCTCAGTTTAAATCGAAAGAATTTAACGACATGTGTTTTAAATTAGGGATAAATCATATTACAGTGACCGAGTACAGACCGCAAGGAAACCTAGCAGAAAGATACTTGCGTAACTTAAAATCAGCTCTAATATCTTATCACGCTAAAGACCAGACAACCTGGGATCAAAATATATCGTGGATACAATTTGCGTTCAACTCAGCGTATCATGAAGGCCATAAATCAACACCATTTGATTTACTCTACAAATATAAACCCAACCATCCGTTAACCACAAAATGGAATATCCATGAGTTATTGCCCCGTGACATGAATACGAATAACGTGAGAAAAATATGGAACGAAGCTCGTGCAAATTTGAAAGCGAATTTACAAAAATCACGGAAATACCATGAGCGGAATAATAGGCAAATAGAATATAAGATACGTGATTTAGTAATGTATAAAACGCATCCAATGAGTAAAGCCGTTGATAGGACCACTTCCAAACTATCTTACCGATGGTGTGGCCCCTATAAAATTCATAAGTTCATCACCCCCGTTACTGTAGCTCTGTATGAACCCAATACAGAAAATTACGTTCCCAGAAGCCATCTGTCTCAAATAAAAAAATGTTTTTCGTGTCAAAATACAGAAGCACGGCTACGAGAAAGATAGAAAACCGAGAATACTATTTAAGTATTGAGAATAAAATATGTTGTATATACTTATACAGGAATACGATAAGAAAAGGCAACATACTATATCGTAAATGAGTATAAACTCAAAACCCTCGTACGAATAATAGCGAGGCCTGATCAACCTTAGCTAAAGTCCTGCGAGAATGACATAAAGAATGAGAAGTCAGCTGACGAGAAAGAAAAAAACTAATTCCTAGCGAAGTAAACTAAAAGTAATTCGATTGTTATTACAATACGGGATTATTATTAGTAACCTACTCATGAGTATAACTCCGTAAAACGAGTGAAGAAATCAAACAAAGAAAAAACCGGTAGTAGATGTAAGAATTAAATATAAGGTAGATTTATGTTTTTGTGTATTTTATATGTAATAGATGTATTAGAAGTTAAATAGTTTGTATAAGTTGTAAGATAATCAATTGATAGATAGAAATAACCTGAGAGAGAGAAATTTCAGTATGAAATTCTGTGCCCAAATGTAATTGTGTTTATTAGATGTTAATTATTACCCCCACCACCCCAACTTCATCGTTAAGTGCAGGAGGATGTGACGATTTTAAAAAATATTTAAATCGCACAAATAAAAAATCGCTTTCAATATAAATAAGAGTATTATCCACCCTTACCTATGCCTAGATTCATGCAACAACGTGCAAATTGTCCCGTACCAACACGTTAAGAACGGTGTTATTTAGCTAATAATAATAATTACTTTAATTAAATAAAATATGTACAAAATAAATAAAGAATTTCATAATTCGTAACCAAAAGGTAAAATAATGTATTACGACTTAATTAGTAAATAATTAATATAACTTAAAAGAACGAACTATTTTCTCAGTGCGTAAAACTGCGCCAGCTACTGACCCCTATAACATCTTCTCTTGTGTTATAACTTAGGAAACCCGCAATAATTGGTTCTGCCAATTATACAGGCTGCCTTGGTTGTGACGAGCTGAAAATTAATCAGAACAACGAACAATAAATATAAAAGGATTCAGGGAAGGGGAGACTGTTGATTTATGCACTCAGTTTAGTCGGTACTCCTGATGACATCTCTTTATTACATATGGTATTAATTGCTCTACTTAAAATTCTCGACACATATGCTTCAACAGCTTACAGTTTACATGATGATTATATTTTATTCTTTTACAAGGGCCCTCAAAATAAGATGTACATCAAATTTAATGAATTCCCCGGATCCGGGATATAGCCTAATACGTTAATAATGGTTACCTCGCCATATATAATCTTTAAAATTTTGCCATTTGAAGAATGGTCTTTATTAATCTTTTTAAACAATAAGGCTTTACAGTTTAGAGCTATAACTCTTCTACTAAGAATAAGTATACAATTTCTGTCAGTACGTAAAATGTCTTAATGTTGTTAATTTAATTGTCTTTTGTTGGAGATAATATTTAGTATTTCATAAGCACGGAAGGCTTGCCTCCGTGTCACCTTTTTGGATGTCCTCCAGCTCTGCGTTATTCCAGTCGTAGGTCCTCGGTTGCAACATGTTTGATGTAGGTCAGGTATCTCTCATTATCTTCGTATCCGGGAATGGTGTAGTCCTGAAGTCTTTTAGATCATAGTGGGTCCTGGTTCTCTGCTCTTGGCTAACGGATGGTAATAGCTCGTTGATTTGAATGATTAACACAAAAGTTTCATTCACCTGTATCCACTTCACATGATTGTTTGATTGTTGCACTTCACTTTATGGTATTACCACAGTTTTAATTACATAAGTTTTATATTTTAAGATTTTTGTGGAGATGTCATAGGCGCTAAATTTTCGTTATTCTTTCTTACTCGTTTACAACATATTTATATGAATCGCGGTTCAACTATATTAACGCAACACATTGTTTAATAGTATAAAGAATGCCTCTGTGTCTTAACTGACGGATTAATCACATTTTGAAACAAACTATTTTTAACGTAGCACATATCTGCAGTACGCAGCTTACTGGTTGACTGCTCCATTGCAAGTGGGCGAAAATAGTTAGGGGTGAGAGTAGTAATCTCGCGACAGTTCAATTCAACATAAAAGTAGTTCCAAGTTTCTTTTTTTATATAAAGGACTAAAGTTAGATTAAATAATTAAGTAGGGAGATTCTTAGTTACAATCGCTATCAAAGTACATTATAGTGATCTAGTTTAATTATTTAAATAATAACCAATTTACAATTATTTTTAGTTAGTTAAGGGGTCGGAAAACAAGTTGATTCTGGTTTGCGCCTGTTTATGCAGGATTAATTAACAAGCTTTACCCTTTCTGTACAATCGTATTCCTTTTAAATTTATTATTAGACTTTTTATTAAATATTATTATTATTTAATGATAGCAATAAGATTTAGTTTAAAAATGTGAGATTTTATTAAAAATTTAAAATTTCTCAGCCTATACATTATCAACTTAATTAATTATCATATTTTTTTTTTTTTTTTTAATGAAATCATCACACCCCTTGCCGCTAAACTTTGCATTCACTCGCCCGATAGACACCGAGATATAAGGATGTAGCTGCTGTGTTGTGAACATACACATAGGTGTATACCGTTAAACAATATTTAATCAAGTTTATAATGAGTTCGATTTGACCTATGTAGTATAATAATAATAATAAAAACAAAATTATAATGTAGTGCGTGAAGAAACATGCAAAGAATAAAAAAAAAAGAAACTTAACCGACACATCTCTTAGCAAGCTGTAAATGGTGAGAAATGTTAATTACCAGATTTTAGTGCTGATAAAATATGAACTGTAACCAAAAGTAAAATGTAAACTACCGACTCTGAAGGAAGATAACACAAACAGCAACCGGATGAACTTCTAGAACCAAAATCTAATCGTCTAGGAAGAGACTACCAGAAACAATCAACCTCATTTAACATCGAGAGGAACCGTGGATCACACCCTAGAAGAGGACTGAAGATGACCATCATGGACCCCACAGCATACACATTGTTATATTCAGGTGATATCAAAACATAATATTTGTAACACAAATTCACTGTAAAACAACAAGACCAGTAAAAAAAAAAGAACAGTAAAGAACTTTGGATAATTTAAAGTTTAATATATAGATTTTTGTAATCACTGTAATGAAGTAGTAATGGCATTACGATGTTTAGATTTAAATTAATTTTAAAATTTACAACCAAAATTATTCTTCTAATAATTTGGTGGAAGTTGTAATAAAAACATAACAAACTCGCTACCCGGATTCGGGGTAATTAAAACAATATCTAGCTGAGCGATTTTTATATAGAAAGAATAAAGAGTAAAATATACAAAATATTTAATGCAGAAATTTTTAGAATCTGAGTTTTAAAAGTAAAGTAAAGTATGAGAGGTAAATATGTTAATAAAGAGATGTTTTTGCTAACACCCAACGAGTGAATAAATTTATACAATCCTTGCTTAATTCCTGAATAATAAAGTGTTATAATTTGTTAGTGATTAAGGTTTACTAACAACGGCAGCTAGTTCAATTAACAGGTAACAAATTGAACTGGTTCCCGACATTTGTGATATCTTAACAAGGGAGACGTCACAAAATTGACGTTTACAGCTCTGAAGAAGATTCCCAGTGGCTGGGATCAAAACATAAGCCGACTATGTCACAATTTGTCAGCAACTGACCAACAGCCTGGTTTCATTTTGACCTAACAGTGTTGGTTGATTCAGCTTAATGAGTGAGATTATATGACCGTTTTTGTTCATGAGAACTATAAGGTGTTCAAAAAACCAAATCTGATCTGAGCCCTAATTATATTACAGAACTCAGTAGAATTCAGTCAAAATAACCTAATTTGTTGCCTTCTCTATCCACTCCTATTATCCAAAGCCAATGAAATAATGTTTGTGTGTGCAAACTTGCATAAAAGTGCCCTTTTACTGCACTTAAGTCAATTAAAAAGACTCATACAATACAAAATGTACAACATTTCTAAAGTGTGTGCACATAATTTATATTAAAACAACAGTACAAATAATAGTTACATAATAATAATAATTTGTGATGTTATTCAATTTTTTTCTTCTGCAAGTAGTATAATTTTGTATACCGGTATTCTTTTTTCACCTTTGTATATTCTTTTATGTGTTAAAAAGGTGTTATAAAGAATATACAAAATTATACTACTTGCAGAAGAAACAAATTGAATAACATCACAAATTATATAATTACTGCAAGAAACATCGAGTTACTTGTATAGAAAATGATGGATAATAATAATAACAATAATAATAATATAAAACAAAGTTTAAATTTCCAACTTACTTGGAGCTTTTCTAAAATCATATGGGGCACCTCGAATACTAACATTACGTTCATATCCTAGACCAACCAAAGCATTTCCAATGTACTTGAAGTATGCACCAGCTGATACTTTACTAGGATCCAAATATTCTACAGAGAAAGGGTCACCGAAGCCAGGAATACGGATATCAACACCAGGTGAATTACTTGTTGTGCGCGTTACATTGTCATACACCAGTTTCATGTTATCTACCTGCACATGTATAAAATATCATGTAAACTCCAAATGGTACTAAAAAAACACACACATATTTTGGTACATGTGGTTAATTAAATGTAAATGATACGCCTTACAAATAAGCTATAAAAACTCAAATTATTTTATGACTTCACACACACAAACACACTCATTTTATTAAAATATAATACAAAATGTATCAAATATTACATGGAAATGTTTGTGGTTAGAAAATACTTAATTTTCATTATATTGCTGAATATGTAACTTTTTTTAGTTGCTGACTGCATCTAACTTTGCATATTTCCATGAAAAGCTTTCTTGCAGTGTTTTAGTAGAATCATGTCTATATCATCTGTGTAGCCGTTGCGCTAATTCCAGCTGAACCAGTCAGTAAGAAAGAATATAGACATGATTCTGTGTTTGCAGAGCAACAAGGCTTGCCCTTCATATTCTAACCTCCAACTTCAAATACAAAGACATTAAAAGAATAACAAACTCTTTAAACATTTTATAAGAAAACCTTCCAAATAACAAGGATGTGTGTGTGTGTGTGTGTGTGTGTGTGTGTGTGTGTGTGTGTGTGTGTGTGTGTGTGTGTGTGTGTGTGTGTGTGTGTGTGTGTGTGTGTGTGTGTGTGTGTGTGTGTGTGTGTGTGTGTGTGTGTGTGTGTGTGTGTGTGTGTGTGTGTGTGTGTGTGTGTGTGTGTGTGTGTGTGTGTGTGTGTGTGTGTGACGTTCTAAGTAATATCCCGACTCTCACAGTAGCTAAGTATATACGTAAATTTGTAAAACCTGTATTCACATGTGCATGTATTTATTTGTAAGTGTGTTGGTAGCCTTGTTAGTTTAGTAAAAGCTCAACAAATTTCTCCCCTTAGAAGTATATAGATTTCTTGCTATGTTACAACAGCATCATCTCTGTCTGCCCTGATCCTAATCAATACACTCTAATGGAATCAGCTACCAAGAAAGAATTTATGTGATTCTTCACAGTTTATAGTCTTCATATCTCATATCAGAGATCCCTTGCATTCTCTTCCAAGAACATGCCTCAAAAATATCTCTTCATTGCCTGTCTTCTGGCTACCATATAAAATTTAAATTTGGATACAAATAAGCATCTCCGCATAAGTCTGTGAAAACCTCAAAAATTGTGTGTGTGTGTGTGTGTGTGTGTGTATGTGTGTGTGCGCGCGCGCGCGTGCGAGCGCATACGTATGCGTATGTAATGCAATCAAAATTTTCTTCTACTCAAAGCACCAAAATTTAGACTTTAAAAACGTTTAAACACCAAGTTTATGAGTCTACAAGAAGTCTCCAAGTTTATATTTTGCTGCACAGTGTTCAGTTATATGTGACAAGTGAAAAATCTCAAAAACAACTACATGCTCAAAGATGAATTGAAGCTTCGCATAAACTGCATTAACTTAATTTAAGCTACTTATCAAAACAGTTACTGAACAATCAGTAACTCACCCAGCAGTCAATGACCAATGGAACCAATAGTTCCAGATTTAACCATATATTGAAATAATCTTTGGTTATCTTATCACAGATATAGTGAACAACATCAGTTTTATTCAGTTTAGCATCCACCTGGCTGCCTCCATCCCCTGGAACTGTAAACAGAAAAAAAACATTAAGTCTTGAAGACAAATTTAATTTCAACGTTTTATTATTATAACAGTGATAATTGAACTTATAATTGGTCACCTACCTAACAACTCTAACTACCAAATGGTGGTGGCTCTTAACTACAGCTTTTTAAACTGTAATTACCCTGTATTTCTCTAATTAAATGTATTAACGATTGACTGAAAACGTTCAAATTTATGGTACCTAATCTCCACCATTTCAGATTGAAAATATTAATACAAGCTAATTTATGAAACTATTTGAAATTTATAATTTTACTAGGGGAATACCCGTGCTTCGCTACGGAGTTTCACGTTGTACGTAATGAAAATGTTAGTTTAATTAATAAAGTTCAATTAAAGTAGGTTTCTTAAAAATAAATAGCTGTTGCCCACGACTTCGTTCGCGTGGTCTTCAGTTTAATGCGATAATATATTTATAACAGAATCTATTCTATTGGGTTGCCATAGTAACCAAATCTAATAGTTTGGGGGACCCCCCAGAGGATCGTATCGAAAAAACACCTGTCCTATGTTGGTTCTCCCGTTGCGTAAAATATTTGTGCCAAGTTTGGTTGAAATCGGTCTAATAGTTTAGGAAGAGATGTGCAAGACCCCAAAGGACCCCCCAAAGGATTGTATCGAAAAAAACACTTGTCCTATGTTGGTTCAGTGGTTTAGGAGGAGATGTGGAAGACCCCAAAGGACCCCATCGAAAAAACACCTATCCTATGTTGGTTCTCCCGTTGCGTAAAATATTTGTGCCAAGTTTGGTTGAAATCGGTCCAGTGGTTTAGGAGAAGATGTGGAAGACCCCAAAGGACCCCATCGAAAAAACACCTATCCTATGTTGGTTCTCCCTTTGCGTAAAATATTTGTGCCAAGTTTGGTTGAAATCGGTCCAGTGGTTTAGGAGAAGATGTGGAAGACCCCAAAGAACCCCCAAAAGGACCCCATCAAAAAAACACCTATCCTATGTTGGTTCTCCCTTTGCGTAAAATATTTGTGCCAAGTTTGGTTGAAATCGGTACAGTGGTTTAGGAGAAGATGTGGAAGACCCCAAAGAACCCCCAAAAGGACCCCATTGAAAAAACACCTATCCTATGTTGGTTCTCCCTTTGCGTAAAATATTTGTGCCAAGTTTGGTTGAAATCGGTACAGTGGTTTAGGAGAAGATGTGGAAGACCCCAAAGAACCCCCAAAAGGACCCCATCGAAAAAACACCTATCCTATGTTGGTTCTCCCTTTGCGTAAAATATTTGTGCCAAGTTTGGTTGAAATCGGTACAGTGGTTTTGGAGGAGATGTGGAAGACCCCAAAGAACCCCCCAAAGGACCCCATCGAAAAAACACCACTAATTCAGAAACCTTCGCGGCCGTGCGCACAACAACTCACCGAAGTTTCATTGCAATCCGATGAATGGTATAGGAACGCATACGGGACAAACAAAGAAACATTCATTTTTATATATAATTTCCTGGAACCCGATCGCAGCGCCACCTACCGGGTCCAATTGTGAATCTAAACCATCCAGGGACCCACTCAAACACACACACAAAATTTCATCAAAATCGGTCCAGCCGTCTAGGAGGAGTTCAGTGACATACACACGCACACACGAAATATATATATAAAGATGAGCATCAAAATACAAAAAACTGTTAATAATTTTTCAAGTAATAGCTCAAATAAGTACAAATTTCTTCTTCTAGCCTCAATCTGGACATTCTATCAAGATTTCCCGGTTGACTGTCTTCTACTTGAAACATTTGTATCTCCTCAACTTTCAACTTTATAGCTCTCCAGCAATTGTGAGTATGTACCTTTTCTTTGATCCTCCCCTACCTTTCCCTTATTAACTTTGGTTTTCATAAACTTTCCTCTCTTCCATTGTAGTCATATTGCTCTTATGCATAATTGAGTGCCCAACATCAGTGTTTCTTTCTGACAATGCTTTTCTATAACACTTGTATTTCATTCAACAATGTAAATACCTGAACATTATTTACTCGGTTTCTTCACGAGACCTCTTACATCCTTTTCCAACACCATACCACAGAGGTATCTATTCTTTTCCTGTCTCTTTTCCCCACTGTTACATTTCAGATCCATACAAAACCACATTCTAACACAAAAGATTTTAAGATACTTTTGCTGGCCTCGATACCAATGTTCTTAGAAGTTAGCACTTTCTTCGTTTTCATGATGGCCATTTTTGCAACTGTTGTTCTCCATTTCATGTCAGCAATAGGTTTTTGATCCTCTGAAACTGTGCTGTCCAGGTACTTCAAACTATTACCATGTCTCACCTACTCAAATCATATATGAGAAAATGAAGTTTTAAAACAGTTTCAGGTAAGTTTGTCTACACACAGGTAACATTACAAATTCCAGATCTGAATTTACACATGTATTTGTTAATTTTGTGTGCTTTTCATTACAGTTACTCCTCATTACAGTCAACTTTAAAATCTAATATACATACGAGAGATTCAAAAAAAAAAGTTCCATTTCTAAATATTGCCATGGTATCATCGTGGTCATGCTGTTGCACATGCACGGCATATTTTTTAATTTGTTGGTAACACAATTAGGCCACTTTTAAACAACTATACACTGATGTTGCTTCATTTCACACGTTCACAATGTTCAAGAATATCGAGATGCCTGTCGCATGTGAAATAAGGTGTGTGATTCATTTTTTGACAAAAGCACTAAACTGGCTGACATTCACCATCGCATCTGTGATGTTTATGAGAAGCAATAAATGATTCGAAAGTACGGAGACAGGTATGACTTTTAAATGAAGGATGCGAAAATATTCACAATGACGAATGTAGCAGATAACACCCCTTCCATTTCACCACCATCACTGATGGTAAAAGAGGTTAATGTGCTAGATGTACAAGGTTCTTTCAAAGCTATCAGGTTACAGATTTGATATGTCTGTTTTAAATCTTCATACTGCCCAGCAGCACTGTACTTCTTTACGTATATAGCTATAAATCTAAATGGTCTGAAATGAAGTAACTTTATTAAAATAAAAGAGAACATTTAACGCAGACAAAATTAGAAAATTATAAACTTGGAGTACACAAATACTTTGTTCAAATTTCTTGAGGCATTCTCAAACTTTTTTTGAAGATTATAGCCAACAATTAAAGAATCAACGTAGTCTGATGTTGCAATACAGAACATAGGTATTTTAATACCCAAATGTATATTCAAAAAGTTAAACATGATGGTTAACTTTCAAATTACTGCTCATATGAAAATATTCAATACAGAATAATTGCTGGAGTTTACTAGAAACATGTCCACTACTTTGTTTAGAACTGTGAGTCTCACAGTTCCTATCACAATTTTTTTTTGTAAAGTATTGAATATTCATTTCATATCTGTTATTTTATGTCAAGCTCCTTGACATATAATTGTTTACACCAGAAAATGCCAACAATGTAAACTCACTTAGTAACACAAAAAGATAAAACAATTTTTGCTGGATTACACAACTACAATGCATGTTAAACTATACAACTGTGCAAATTTATCACTTATTAAGTAATCCTTGCTAAGCATTATAACACTGTGCTTATATTTACTTTCATGGGATGTTCTACAATACACAACTTACAGTGTGTGTGTGTGTGTGTGTGTGTGTGTGTGTGTGTGTGTGTGTGTGTGTGTGTGTGTGTGTGTGTGTGTGTGTGTGTGTGTGTGTCACAGTTAAAAATTTTTAGCTATTATTAAAAAGGCCAGTGAATTATGTAATTGTGGAGTATTATCGGTACATAAAAAGTCTACTGACCTTTCATGACCTAACCATTACAGTCACTCTACTTAGTGTAAACACAACTATTTACAATCTTCAGCAGATTCAGTAAAACAAATATCAACAACTGGCTACAATTGAAAAGAAATAAATTATTATTGGTTACCTTCTGTTATCATTGTGAAATAAATTTTAACACATTACCATTTCTAACAAATAAGCATTCCTCTGTAGCAGTAACTTCTTTTAAATTTCTTAGTGATTACAAACAGATTTGTCATGAATTCTTACTAACAAAACTATTATATGAGACCTATCAATTATCTTTTATGAAAGCCCAATTTAATGGTCCTCTCAACTGAGAAATGGTAACATACATGAATGGTAGAGGATAGTAAGGGCCTGGATTTTTAGATGAAGAAAAAGAAGGACAGGCTTATATATAGCATTTTTACAAATACTGTGCTTATCCTTTTAAAAATCTGTTCACAGTATAACTCTCCATATACGATTTAACTTTTTTTAAACTGTTATTTATGTTCCTAGAGCTTTAATACACGTACATATTTACCTATATAGCAAATTAACGGAGGCTGGAGGATAGGTAGTCCACAATCAGAACTAAAACAAAACATGGTTTTTCATTTCACATCCCTGCTAAATTCATACACAGTTACAAATATCAAATTTTTAATTTGATTTCTCTTAAGTACCTTGAAAAAATTAATTTTTGTGGTGCAAATGCAAAAAAATTATCTAAGACTGGTTTTATTTTCTTTTACTGAACAAATCTGATGCACATAATAATAAATACACAGATTTTGTTAATTTAATAAATCTTTGACAAGAACCACACTAATTTGAGTGTTTTGGAGGTCAGTAAGATTCTTTTATAAGAATAATGCTTCTCAATCACCTCAATAATATAATGGCACGTTTAACCATTTTTTTTTTTAATTACATACGCGTATATCACTGTGGAATAAGTACTATATTGTGCCACTTAACCGGAATATAACAGGCAAGGAAATGTACATGTATAGACAAGTAAATGATAATATAAATAGTAGGCTAAATGTTAAATTTTTGTTGGATTTCGTTGTCCATGACGTGTCCGTTACTTAACTAAATATAATTAATTCACTACCGACTCGGAACACAAAAGACAGTCTTGTGTTCCGAGTTGGTAGTGAATTAATTATATTTAGTTAAATTTTTGTAAGAGAATTATAATAATTACAACTGCAAATCACCACCAATAATCAATTGAAAACACTTTGTTGAATGAAAGTTCTGTTATATGGTTTTTACCATAAGTAGTAATAGCCTATATTAAAAAAAACAAATGTGCATAGCAAACAATGGGGGGGGGGGACAAGAACAAAATTTGTTATTCGTGGATTTTCCTGTCCATGACGTGTCGTCCAGGTATTATCAAGAACTAAAATGCATATGCAAAACACAAATATTTTAGATCTTTTCTTTTTTTTTACTTTACTGCCTGAACTAACTTCCACTCATTGCGAGCTTCATCAAAGGCTGCTGCTAGGAGTAGCAAACAAACAACAAACAAAGACAGAAAACAAATTCATAACACTTGCATAATATACCAATAACCACATAGAAAAAATAGCCCCCAAATTTTAAAAATCAGGGTACTGTATTGCATAAGAACAACAACAACAACAACACAGAACACTGTTAAAAAACACACAAATCTGGCACATGCAAATTAAACTGCTCAGAGTAACAAAAATTATATATAGGCCAGACAGGATACAGATTTAAACAAACGGACATTCTACCATCGAATCCAACTTTGCAAACCATTTCATTGATGCAGAGCACAATACACACACATCAACAACACCATGGAAAGTCTACATGTACACATGAAAGGCCAAAAATTAGACACACTCAAACAACTGGAAATATATGAACAGACAAAAACACATGGAAACAATATCCTAAATAAACAAATGAACAGACACAATTCAAATCACTCATACTATTTGAACGTGTTACCCAAAAAAAAAAAACACACACACACACACACACACAAAACAATGATATTTAGAATGACAGCGCTCCTAGCAGCAGCCTCTGATGAAGCTCGCAATGAGCAAAAACTAGTTCAGGCAAGAGGGTACAAGTTTTTTTTTAATTTTTATCTAAAATACTTGTGTTCTGCATCAGAATAGTATATTTTAGTTCTTCAAATTTTTCAGATCAAAAAGAAAACGAAGTATTTTTTAGGTCACAATGTGGCTGAGGAAGAAGTATGAAGCACAGAAAACAACAAACTATGTAAGTTACTACAGAATTCAACTTCTTGTTTTTTTTTACTTCTTGTAACAGGCCTAATAAACTAGTAGAAATTAATGAATTAATTACATATAATGAAGTCAGAAATTACATATAGGCCTACCATCCAACTAACTGACATTCACCAACATGAAACACAAGTAATATAGTATATATTATGTTGCAATTTTAAAAGCATATCTTACTGACTGTCAATAACAACCATTTCATCATGACTGCACGACCAAAATAATTGATCAGCTCTGCATGTAATAACTGGATAGAGGTAACATTTCCAATTGTAACCTACCTATTCATCATGTAGGCCTAATGTTATGACTAGGGGGCAGATTTCTATGATATGTCATATTTTTTCGTTGACATTATTTAAGGTTTAGCTTGATTTAAACTTGATTCCAAGTATTCTTATGAAGACTGATAGTGTTTTATTGTGCATATAATTGCATATTTTGGTAGTTTTTAAGTTGTGTAGCATATTTAGCATTAAAATGAAGTTTTACAGCATATTTACAGTGAAAATGGATTATAATGGCATTTTTTGTGTATTTTTCAAACGAAAATGCATTTATTCGTTCCGTAACAAATTGTGGTGTGTTAAAGTAGTAAAAACATCTTTCAGGATGTCCTTAAAATACCTATATATTCGGAGAAATGGTTAATAAGGTGTGAAATGTCTTTGGAATGCGGATTTTCAAGTACCGTTAGGCCTCTATTGTTTGCCTCCATGAGCGATAATGCCAGCGGACAGAAGTGAAGGGAGGGGGAGGGTTTTTCTTACATTTTGTAAAGTGCTTTTAACTTTCACCTTCCCCTGTAATGGTCATTCACTCATTCCGTGTGTCCACAGTTTGTTTCCATAATGCCTAGAATAAAGAGTTCGGTGAATGAAAAATTGCGCAGTTTTATTCGAGAATTTGGTGATAAAATATTTAGTACCGATGGCACTATTTTATTTTGTAAGTTGTGTGAAGTTAAAGTCGCTGCTGAGAAACGTTTCACTGTGCAGCAACACTGTAATACGGAAAACATAAAAATTGCTTACAAAGACAGTCAGCAGTCGAAAGTAGACAACTTCTATTATTCAAAAAATCTGCTAGTACTTCAACTTCATCTTCCAACACTTCAGAGTTTACGAAGGACCTCTGCAGGGCGATGATTTCATCCAACATTCCATTGAAAAATCTCCAGGTGGTCTAGTGGCTAACGCGGGCAATTGATGCGCTCGTGGTCCCGGGTTCAATTCCCAGTGTAACCCCTCTTTAGAATTTTTTTTATGCTTTATAAAATTTTTGAAATAATTTTTTTTTTTTTTTTTTTTTGAAGAGGGGCCACTAGATAATTAAAACTAGGCAGAAGGCCTAGAGAAGCAAAAATGCGCTGGGTCCAGTGAGACAGGACTTGCAATTAAACTCTGCTGCTGAACAACAATAACAATTTTTATTATAGTCATACTTCATATTCTATACATGTGCATATGAATTTCAATTTAAAGTTTATTAATACAATTCAACATTGGATTTATCCTCATATAATTAGAGTTAATTTTCCAAGTATTCTCATATTCATGGTAATCTAAAATTTATTAATATAATTCAACAGTTACTATATCTTCATATAATGAGAGTTAATTATCCAAGTATTTTCATATTCATAATAATTCAAAATTTACTAACATAATCCAACAATGTATATATATTCATATAATTTAAGAAAGGCACATAACATCAATCATCATAGGAATTGTATAAACATGACATATAAATAATATAATACTCTTTTAAAACCCTTGACATGCAACACATAATCGGACATAGATACACAAATACATATACATTACAAATCAAGATAACAGGTTCAACCCGGCAGACAGCCTTATACGAATTCTCATAAAAAAACAACCCATTAACCCACAAGAGCATAATCGAATACAAAAACTGGACTAATTATAAGGACTAGAATTTGGCAATCTCAACTGGCACAGCAGCCTGTACACTCTCTCCAGTTACAAATTTATAATTAAAAATTTTGGGTTTGTCCCCTGATAGTAACTACCCTCACAAGATTAACGTGTCTGTATGGTCTATAAAATAGTAGAATTTCACTTTCTTTTATGCTTCTATGAGAATACAGAATTTTCAAGAAAATTCAAGTGGAACATAATCACCAGTAAATAAACTATAAACTGAGGTGGATATTATAATTTTACAATTATAAAATGGAATAATGAGAAACTAGAATAATAATTTTATATTAAAAATTTAAGAGATCCTGAACTGACTACGGCATTAAAAAAAAACAATCATGGATTTAATTATTTAAGAGCCGGAATAATTTTATAAAATTGTAGAATCTATGATTTAAGCTTTATAACAAAATATAAAAGAATTCACAGAGGGCTGAATCGCCCCGGGCGCAGACATGTGCCTGCACCAGATCCAACACATAACGACATGTCCAATGCATGCAGGCAACTGCACCAACAGGTAACGGCCTCAGGTTACAGAACAACAGAACCCTTAAAACCCCTTAAAAAAAACCCCAACCCCTTTTTATATTATAAAATATATATATATAACAAAAAATACCCACATGTTATAAGGACTCAACCCGCCGGTTAAGCCCCATCATATATAAACTGTACCCACATAATTCTGCTAAAATCACCCCTGCAACCTATACCGTAAAAGAATAAAATTAATGATGGCCAGACACATTGCCTGCCCCCGGGTTCACAATTCTTTTGAGGCGTAATTACCTAATGAGTTAAACAGATAAAGTTCGTAATCAACTTATGTCCCGACGGACGTGAGCACAATAGTTAACTGAATTTGAGTGAATTTGTTTTTTTTACTGGTGAATGGCACAGCACATGGAGTCTACTTCAACGGCCTAGTGTGTTTTAAAGGCATAAATGTCACCTGCTTTCGTCCAGAAGATGTCTCAGGGCTACTGCGACATGCTGAACGGCAGTTTCTCCCTGGCGGCCAGAATCACGAGAGCTCAGTCTTAATATTCTTTAAGGCATGGTGGCAGATGTACGGCCCATGAACGGAGCGAATCAAGCTTCCAACTAGGTCAGGAACCCGGGAGATCACTTACAGCCTACGTATGCATGGCAGATAGTAATTTATAACAAAAAAAAGACACTTGCTCGCCAGGAAGTCGCCGTTGCTGTTCGCAGCCGCTGCCGGAAACCAACTAACTCACAACGGCCGTTGAAAAACCCAAATCACCGCTTTGACCACAGAGCGCGTGGCTGTGCCGAAATGACGCACTGCGCGCAGAGCGCTGCACTGAATTCCCGCAACACCTCAATTCGCGCATCCCGTATAGAAATATAATTCGGTTTTTTTTTTAAGAAGCGCCGTGTAAGCACGGCACACTGGTGGAGGTTCCGTACAGCGTGCACTCAGCGTCGTGAGGCAAACTGAGTAGGCGCTGAGATAACAGTGCTGCCTCCTGGCTGTGAATACCGCAACTAGCGGCTGGTGGCACGTAGTATTAGCCATACACCATCACACTAACACAAGAAGCCGCGCTGTACGCCTTGGTCCTTAACGGACTGTTGAGCGGACGATTTTCCATTGAAAAAGCTTAACAATCAAAGCTTGAGACAGTTTCTGGAGAAATATATGAAACATCCGGTTCCAAATGAATCGACGCTGAGGAAGAACTATCTGACTGGGTGTTATGTAGAGGTGTTGGATAAAATAAGTTGTGGTGTGGGGGACTGTAAAATATGGGTTTCAATTGATGAAATATCAGATGTTGATGGGAGGTATGTTGCAAACGTTATTGTTGAAACACTAAAAGAAGACAGACCTGGAGAAATATTCCTCCTAGCATGTGAAGTACTAGAGAGGACAAATCATTCAAGTATTGCTGTCTTATTCGACGATTCTTTGAATATACTGTGGCCAAATGGGGCAAAAAGAGAGAATGTTCTTCTCTTTATTACTGATGCAGCTCCTTATATGATGAAAGCAGCCAAGGGACTAAAGATGTTATATCCAAAGATGATACATGCAACATGCCTTGTGCATGCTTTACATAGAGTGGCCGAAGAAATTCTCAGTAACTACCCGGAAGTGGATAAATTAATATCAAATGGAAAGAAAGCCTTTAAGAAATCACCACTCCACCTGCAGACATTTAAAGATGCAGCTCCTTCATTGCCCCTTCTCCCCAGCCTTCCATAACATGGTGGGGTACCTGGATTGAAGCTGCGGTATATTACTCCAACAATTACGACACCCTGGAGAAGATCATGAACTCCTTGGACCCTACAGATTCTTCGTCAGTGAAAATAATGCAAGATTTGTTTTCATGTTCCACTATAAAAACTGACCTGGCTTACTTAAAATCCAACTTCGGTTTCTTACAGAGCAAAATCACCCAGCTAGAAGCTTCAGGCTCTGAAATAAGTGATGCTCTGAATACTGTAAAATACACAGAACAAGAGTTAAAACTTGCAAAAGGAATAGTAGCAGCCAAAGTTTGTGCAAAATTAGTGAGTGTACTAGAGAAGAATCTTGGATTTTTGCAACTGTGTGGCATAAGTGAGATTTTGTGCAGAAATGAACCATGTTCAGACTTCGAAAATGAATTTTCATCCTTTGACCTTAGTTTATTTAAGTACGCCCCCATTACTTCATGTGATGTGGAGAGAAGTTTCTCTCACTACAACACCATTTTCAGTGACAACAGGAGAGAATTTTTATTTCACAACCCGAAAATGCATGTCGTCATCAACTGCAACAATTCAGCTGATAATGAAGACTGAGATCAGGTATGAATATTTTTAATAGGGGTGTTAAATGGGATTTGAGGAAGTAAATTTATGTATTTATTTATTATCAAAATACCCTTATACCATATTGGTGTTGGGTTACATCAATATATTGTTACAACAGTCTACTCGATCGTCGTAGGTACAGTGGAAACTAAATAAGTACAGTACAAGACAACAATTAAGTCACTAATCACACCTTTACTTTTTACAGTTAAACAGTTCGTAATTAACAACACAGTGTCTACAACAAATCAAATGAAAATTGTTCACACGCGATAAAATGTCCACTAATATTAGAACTCAATTGTATTACAATTATACCGTCCGAATATAAAACGCAACACTTCACTAATAACTACTTGAATGTACACAGTAATAACTCGAACTGCTCTGTAAATATATCGCACTAATACTCTCGAACCGCACAGTCAAAAATTCGCCTCATACTGAACTGAACGTCGTTTGAGTACCGGTATTTATAGCTAGTCGAATATCTAGACGATTCCTAATTGCATCGTAGCATGCGTATGAACTACGTAATTAACTACGGCCTTGACACAGGCCGAGCGCCCGAGCGAATCACGGCACAGTCGAGAAGTTCTCGCAAAATGTGTCTAGTAGCACGTACACCACACGCTTACATTCTGGATTTCTCTGGAACGTCCGATAAACACATAGTTTGTTCTGTGACATCGTAACACTGCCTCCTCCTTAAGCCTGTTCGTCCCGAACTGGCAAACCGTCTCTAAAGTTGTACTTAGCCAGGCGATCTAGGTGGATGACCTTGAACTTTCACTGTCCTTCCTGTTGAATCCGATAAACAACATCGTTAATTCTTTTTTTCACAGTGTAGGGTCCTTCCCAGTTAGACTGAAGCTTAGGTGATCGACCACGACGGCGCTTTGGATTGAACAACCAGACCTGATCTCCTTGGAAACCCACACTAATGCTGCGAATGTCATACCGAGTTTTCATTTTATCACTGGCAATCTTCAGCCGTCCTCTTACCAAGCGATTCATTTCTCGCAGTTGGTTTTCTAATTGCGAGGAATAGTTCTTTGGCTCTTGGGACTGAGTCTCAGGTGATCCAAACATCAAGTCCCCAGGAAGACGAATCTCCCGCCCAAACACCAATTTTGTTGGAGTCATGCCGGTTGTGTCATGTACTGATGACCTATACGTCATAAGGAATAGTGGTATACGCTGGTCCCAGTCTGTTTGGTTCTCGTCAACAACTTTCGAAAGATGCTGCTCAAGTGTCCTGTTGAATCTCTCAACCATCCCGTCCGACTGAGGATGCAGAGGCGTTGTCCTGGTCTTTCGAATTCCGAGTAGACGGTATAATTCTTTAAACACTCCTGATTCGAAATTTCTCCCTTGATCCGTATGGATTTCCATAGGGGCTCCATAACGGCAACAGAAGTTGTGAACTAACTGCTTTGCCACAGTGGTAACCTCCTGATTTGGAATTGCGTAGGTTTCCACCCACTTAGTAAAGTAGTCACCTACAACCATGATGTACCGGTTTCCATCGTCAGTAACTGGGAATGGCCCAGCAATGTCTATGGCAATTCTCTCGAAAGGTTGTCCAACGTTATACTGTCTCATTTTTCCCCTGCTTCTGGTTTGTGAGCCCTTGCTTGCAGCACATATTTCACACGTCCGAACCCATTCCTCTACGTCGTGGCGAAGATGAAGCCAATAGAATCGCTTCCGTATTTTGTCAAGGGTTTTGTTAACGCCAAGATGGCCTCCAGATGTTCCATCATGCATCTCCTTCAAAACAGACTGCACTTTACTTCAGGGAACTATCAACTGCATGACCACGTCTCATCCATCTGCACTTTCCCAAGCCCTTTTCAGCAATCCGTTTTCTAAGGTGAGAGATTCCCATTATGCCCAGTAGCCCTTCAGCACTTCGGAACCATGGCAGATATCTTGCCAATCCGGGCGGCGACCTTCCTCTTTTGCTGTCAAATCGGTCCAATGTCTTCATCAGTCATCTGTTCTTGTCGACAGTCTTGTGTTGTCCAGCCGTCAGCCAGGAAATCTACAGTGAACATGTTCGCTTGAGTTTTGTTCTTCCTTTCTGTGGCAATGTCGGCAGTCTTCCGGGCACGGTCTTCGTGATAAGCCATCTGCATTACCATGCAGGCGCCCCTGCCGATGTTGTACCTTGAAGTTGTACTCTTGCAGACGTTCGAGCCACCTTGCCAACTGTCCTTCCGGATTTTTAAATCTCAAGAGCCATGCAAGTGCAGCATGGTCGGTACGTAGTGAAAACTCTCTCCCATAGAGGTATTTATGGAAGTGCTCCAAAGCTCTGACAATTGCCAACCACTCTCTTCTTGTAACACAATAATTTCTCTCTGTTTAATGAAGAAATTTGTGTTAGTGGTTGAAATCACAATCAGAATGATCAATATTGCACACCACTATATAAAAATTATTCCGATTAGCGCTTTCAAGCTTCACAGCTCATCGTCAGATCAGGAATAGACAGAAAATTGTAATACCCAACCCTTCACCCCTCTACCCCACCCTGCTCACCCACAACAAACTAAAAATTAATGACCCTTCCCCACCCCCTAAACTCTGTCTCACCATCTGTACAGTTACATATTTTTCTAGTAAATTCCTTGTGTTTCAGTGTGTGTGTGTGTGTGTGTGTGTGTGTGTGTGTGTGTGTGTGTGTGTGTGTGTGTGTGCGCGCACACACACACACACACACTGAAACACAAGGAATTTACTAGAAAAATATGTAACTGTACAGATGGTGAGACAGAGTTTAGGGGGTGGGGAAGGGTCATTAATTTTTAGTTTGTTGTGGGTGAGCAGGGTGGGGTAGAGGGGTGAAGGGTTGGGTATTACAATTTTCTGTCTATTCCTGATCTGACGATGAGCTGTGAAGCTTGAAAGTGCTAATCGGAATAATTTTTATATAGTGGTGTGCAATATTGATCATTCTGATTGTAATTTCTCTCTGGTTTAGAAAGCGTCTTGCTGTAATACGCTATTACTCGTTCTTCACCGTTCTGCACTTAAGACAAAACTGCTCCTAGACCAGTATTGCTTGCGTCTGTGTCTACGCTGTACTTCCCTTTGGAAGCTGGAAAAGCGAGAATTGGCTGCGAAGATAATGCAATCTTCAACGTTCTAAATGCTTGGTCACACTCTCTCGACCATTGGAAGTTTCATTTATTTTCCGTTAGCTCATGTAGTGGTTTAGCAATAGTAGCGAAGCCTTTCACAAAACGTCGGTAATATGAGCATAACCCCAGGAAACTCCGAACTTCGTGTTTATTCTTCGGAATTGGCCAGTCTCTTACGGTGTCTACTTTATTAGGATCCATGCTAACACCCACTGCCGAAACCAGATGGCCCAAATACTGTACTTCCTTCTGGAATAGAGAACACTTCTTCGGGCTCAGCTTCAGTTGTGAACCGTGAATTCTAGTTAGAACTTCCTTATGGTTTTCCAAATGATCTTCGAAAGTCTTCCCGATCACTATGACATCGTCTAAGTAAACAAGGCAAGTTTTCCACGTCAGGCCTCGGAGTATCAGGTCCATCAATCTCTCAAATGTTGCCGGTGCATTACAGAGTCCAAATGGCATGACGTTAAATTGGAATAAGCCACTTGGGGTCAAGAAAGCGGTCTTTTCCTTGTCTTCTTGATGAAGACCCACTTGCCAATATCCACTCTTCAGGTCCAATGTGGAAAACCACTGTGCTCTGGACGTGTCGAGTGTATTGTCAACGCGAGGTAATGGATAGCAGTCTTTCTTTGTAACGTCATTTAACCTCCGGTAGTCTACGCAGAAACGCAATCCACCATGCATCTTCGCTACCAGCACTACAGGGGAAGACCAAGCACTTGACGAAGGTTCGATTACTCCCTCTGTCAACATGTCCTGTACTAACCGAGACATCTCCTCTTGTTTAGATAATGGAGGCCTTCGAGGAGGTTGGCGTATCGGTGTTGTGTCCCCGGTATTGATGCGATGTTGCACAAGAGAGGTTCTTCCCAGTGACTGTCCCCGAACTCCAAAACAATCTTTGAATTCGTGTAAAAACTGTCTGAGTTCTTTTACTTCACCACTTGAGAGGTCGTTAGAAGATCTGTTCAATAATTCTTGCAGTTCCTCTGTTAATTTAGAAGTATCCGAAGAACTGGATCTTCATTGCGTTATTCCGGCTACCCAGGCCACAGGAGTCAATTTGCCTAGGAGCGTATTGCTTTGTAAAGTGATAGCTTGATCCAAAATATTCGCCACTCTAATAGGTACATTTCCGGTTTCGTCAGGTTTTACTAAACTTCTGGCAATTAGTATGTCCGGTGTGCTGACTACCTGGGGTTCGAATATAGAGCACTGATTGCCCCTAGTATCTACCGCAGTTCTAACCATGATGATCTTTTCGGAGTTTGCCGGAACAGTTACGGCCACTTGGTTTATGATGTCCATCGATTTTTCTGCTATAGTCGTTGTTGATAACATTACCTCTTCGCCTCCGATTCTCAAGACATTGTTTTTGAAGTCGACTATAAATCCGTATGTGTTCATAACGTCCACACCAAGAATTGCTTCATCCACAATATCTGCAACAAGTACTTGATGATTAAACTCAAGTCTACCGAGGCGTAGGTGTATCTCCACTTTTCCATACAGTTTTACAGGCCGTCCAGTAGCTGTTCGCAAGCTGCAGGAGCACCAGATTGGCTTGAGATCTTTCACCACGTCGGGGCGCACAATAGAAACTGTTGCGCCTGTGTCAACTGTAATCGAGGTTGGCCTTTCTTGAACAAATCCGGTAACTACCAAGCTCCCGCTGTTTTTCTGAAGTGAAGAAATTGTGTATTGTCTAGGGGCTTCGTTCCTCCAGTTAGTCAGCACACGCCCCGTTGTACCGACTACTGCTTGTTTCCCTGCTGCTGAATTCTAACTCGACAGTCTCATTGTAGATGTCCAGGTTTCCCACATCTATAACACTTCGGTCTTCCATCCTTTCTTATTTTACTCTGTGGCGCCGACCATCGAGTCTCTTTTCCTTGTTCTTCTTCCTCATCGTCTATGCCGTCGCGATCTTTTAGTGCGCGCACTTTATGACTTGTCCAACCGGACGCTGATTTGGCGGCCTCAAATTGCAAAGCATGTACTAGGGCGTCCGCACTGTTCAGGTGTCTTGCCATTCGTAACACTTGCTGTAGTTCGTTATCTCGGACACCGGCAGTAAATGTCTGCATCGCAAAACTCGTTCGAAAATCTTCTGGTGCTTCAGGATAGGCCAGTCTAATTAGTCTGTCGATACTTGCTTCTAACTCTTGAAGGCTCTCCTCGGCATGCTGTCGCCTTGCTCTCAACTGGGTGCAGTACACATCTCGCAAATGGTTATCACCATACCATAATTCTAGAGCTTTTATCGACTCGGCATAGATGTTCTGGCTGTCAGGTGGCACTTTCTGTAGTAATTCTGCCGCAGGTCCTTTTAATGCAAGAACGAGTGAAACAGCCTTGTCTTTCTCTGTCCAATTATTTGCGCATGCAGCAGCTTCAAATTGGCGGAGGTACGTTGCCCAGTGACTGCTTCCGTCAAAGGTTGGAGCTTTGACATGAACTGTCCCTACTGCAGGTGTAACGTGACGATTTTGAGGGATATTTTATTTTATTAAATTCTTGGGGTTTATGAAAAAGTATTCATAAATATAATTTCCATCTGTGACCAGGCCACGTGTTGAAATGAACATTGTGCTAACAAAGGGACAATACGCAATATCAGTTGTGCAATCGTTACAAAAGAATGTACTAAGCGTCATTTCTAAGAACTTTACATTTGTGTGACGTCCGCGTCCGCACGCACCAACGAGCATGCGCGCAGACCGACGCTGAACTGTAAAACAAAAAATGGCTAAGAGAAGAATCGCTGTTCGCTTCCTTGACCAAGTTGGAGGATGTGAGTCTTAAGCCAAACCCTTTTTGTGACGTCAACCAGTGCTGAACAAATATCATTTACGACCAACACACAAACAACTGCGTGTGTTAAATGGGACACAGCAGTAGCGGCGAAATACAAGGCATTGTTTTCCACTTTTAAATCGCAATCTAGTTGGCAGTGAACGTAGATCCACTTTCCCCAGTTCGCTTACAAACGGTGCCTGCGCAGGTGCTGCCCCAAGGGGCTTGTCAAAATTTTATAAGTTTCAAGTATTAAAACGTGAGTTTCCATTAACAATTATGTGACAGTGATGTTAGATCAACAAAAGAACACCAAGATATATTTTTTTTGGACGACTACGAACTTACAATGGAGTGGCCACGAGTTCAAGAGATGACCACGTTGCCGGCCGGGGTCTTATGTAATGGGCGAAATTGATTAAATAAATAAAAATGGTAAAAGGGGGTAAAATAGTGTGAATGTGCGGGTGTAAGGCAGGCTGGGCTGTCTGTACCTAGAATAAGGTAAGAGTTTAGCGTAAGGTTGTGCCGAAGTATTTAAGCTTAAATTATTCGGCGTACGTCGTGGCTACAGTGCCGTCTGTATAACGGGTTCAAGGGTTGCTTGAGCAGCCACGGCTTCACTGTATCGTTTAACCTTGACCGTGACGTGGCGATAATTGTGTGTGTACGTAATCAAGCATGCCGTGCCATTCAGCTGATTTGTGAATTTTCTGTTCGCGTGGGATCGCAGGTATCGACATTCGCTCTCATTTCTTCTTTTGCATTCGAACGGGACACTGGTCTGGCGGCGTTATGAATTAAGATTCATCTTTTGAACTGAGTTCGTGATCATTTAAAGAGCTTCAGGTGAGCCAAAGTGTTGCTATAATATTAATTAACTAAGCGCTTGCGGGGGTATTATATTATGATATATGTACGTCTTTTTTGTGTGTGTGTTGCGTCTGGGATGGTTAAGAGCACGTTGCCGACTTGCCTTGGCTTGCATGAAAATTAAATAGAACTTGCCGTTAGAACTATATTCCAATGTAAAGTAATAAAGATTTAAGGTTAAAAATAATTTAATTCTAAAACTGGATAATTTAAAGAGAAATTGTGAGGAGTAATATTTATGTTGACACTTAATTTTCGGAATGGAATTGTGACAGTGAGTGTGTCTGTGATCTGTGCTTACCGGGGCGAGAAAGAATTGTGTGAGGGTATTTTTTCCTGACGGCTACTTACAAATAAAATGTTTTCCAGGGTTCCCGCCTAGCCGAGATGGAAAAGGGGACAACGAAGATGGGGACAGAACATCGGTCGTCATCTGCAGACTATCGCAGCACCACCCCAATGCCGTCAGACCTCGAGAAATCCCCACACTGCCAGCCCCAAATGACTGCCCTAAGGAAGAAATGAAGCACAGAATTTCGGAGACACCAGTGGTTACACCCCAGTCAACATCAGCGCGCATTCTGGGTTACAACAAATCGTCTAAGCACAGGTGGGACCTTTCCTATATTTTAATCCACAAAACACAAAAAGAAACAGCAACCTATTGCAGTTAAAACATGAAATGAAAGACATCTTCACAACCGTAATTTTAGATGTTCAATGACCAACTGTCTATTATAGCATGTCCGGTGGACTTATAGTGACTAGTGTAATTAAAGAGTTAAATAATCTACCTGTTGAAGAATGTCAATTACTATGCTATATTTTGTAGCACACCATTTGCCTTTGTCGTGATTAGTGACCTCGCATAATTTAAAACTGGTAGTTGGGCAGTTTAATTAACTGTTTCTTATGAAGATAAAATGCCATTAACAACTTGTACTTAACGCATTGATAATAACTATGGAGTAGTTCCGTCCTAAATCTTCTTGTGGGTACAGGTCCTTATTAGGGGGGCTGTTACAGAATTGAGCCAGTGTAATTCTTGTAGTATGACACCTTAAATTTTTTTTTAAGCGGGCAACTGGTGTGTGTAAGTCATGGTGATAGTACTAAGATATATATATCTATATATACATGTATTAATCCTGTGATGCATAATTTATTTTAAAAGGAAAAGAGAAATATTTTATTTGGCAAGTATAAAACGGCACATTACATGTTCTCGTTAGGCATGATGTATCATTGTTTGAGGGTTAGTTTAATTCATAAAGTTTCTGTAGATTCAACCTTTAGTAATTGTTTATTAGAACTTATTTAGAAAAGTCATGTGAATAAAGGTTAATACTTAGTGATGTCAGCTTATGTGAAGGCAATGCACTTAAAGGTGTTTGAATAATTTGTTGTTAATTAATTATATTCAACATTAATGCTTTGTTAATATTGCCAATTGTTATTCAATATTGGAGAGATGCACGTTTATTAATGATAGTGGAAAATATAGCCGTGCATATTGTAATAACGGTGTGATTATTATAACAGGAGAACACTAATAAAAGCTGTTATCGTTTGCAAGTGTTTTATTGCAAGTCCTGTCACGATGGGCTCAACTCAATTTTTCTTCCATCTAGACCGCAGGTCTAGTTTTAATAATTAAGTAACGACCCCTGAGAAAAAAAAGAGAAACCAAAAAAATAAAAAAAATAAAAATTTTGTTTAAACAAAAAAAAACTTAACAAAAATTTTATAAAAAATTCAGGGGGACGTTTCAATGGTAGATCAGAGCGTGGTTTAGATCAATGGGCCGAAATGTGACAGGGCTTGCAAGTAATTTGGGCAGTTCAGATAAATTCTGGGGCAGTAAGGGAGAGTGCAATAATATATATATCTGTTGAGGTTTAAGCAAGGAAATTAATTTAAAGGAAGGTTTTATTGGTGTTGTTCCTGTTAATTGTTTTATAAAATGTTAATGTTGTTTTGTGTATATGAATCTCTATGTATGTAAACCGGACGCAACATGTATATAGGTGTGTAACTATGTGAAGGTCACACACGCATTTACACGATTGTTTGAGGAGCTTGGTTTCCTTGTGGGGTTTTGAGTACGTTTAGTGCATCAAAATTTTTTTTACCTGGCCCAACGCTGTCAGACCTTGTTGAATTTGGTCGGGACCTGTTAAGCCGTGTCGTATTGACCTGCATGGTTGTAGGATAACCGATATGATTTTACTGTCTGCGCTTAGACAGGGATTGTTCACCTGTTTCCACATTACGGAATTATCCGGGTCAGAATATATATATATATTAATTTGGCAGAATGCGGCCATGGTCGGGCCATGCATACTACTTGTGTACGGTCATTTTTAAAAGTGCGGATTAGTTGTGAATTGTTCATCATGAATGTTGCTTCCGCAACACATGTGTATGTATATTTAATAGATGGTATTATGCTAGCGTTTGGTATTGGGTGGTGTTATTTATGTATGTACATTCGGTACTAATGTTGTTGTTTGTTTTCTTGTGTTGGGGAGATTGATCTGCCTTTCGTTTTCCCCTTCCCCTCGCGCTTCGTTAGGGAACCCTGAAGCCACTTGATGCGACTCAAGTTTTTCCTCTTCTTTTGTTGTGATGTCGTGTTGAATTGTTGTCTGTGTCGTGTTGGTTATGTAAATGTTGGGGGTGATAGTTCAGCAGCCTGAATTGAATAATCTGTTTGCAATGTATCATATGGAGCGTTGGTCGATGAAAAGTTAGTTGGGAAGGTAGTAGGGAAAGGATGACTATGGATGTTGTTATCGCCCTGTTCGCGAGAGTGTGTATTCAAATGAAACTATGCAAGGGAGAGATATTTTAAAAATTGAATATACACAAGATTATAAAATTAGATTCAATACATAGTGAGGCGAATGAGGTATGCCGATCCGAAAGATAACCTTTGGCCAGCTGATAGCCGCAGCTGTAACAGTATTTCAAGCCTTGCTGCCTGCTTATCTGATAGATTGTACATCGTTATATGTTATAATTGCGCGCCCGGCTTCTAAATTCAAAGACCAGTTTATTTGTTTTCTGTCTGATCAGCTGTTCGAGTGATATAAAATGTGGGTCAGTTATTCAATGTTGAATTATTGTTTGGCCCGAACCATGCCGCATTCCGGGTTGATGTCCCCAGGGTTGTTTGGGCGTCGGTTGTATGGCTGAGTGTTGGCTGTCCGCAGAGAAGTTACCCCCCTCCTCCTTAGGTAGGGAGATAACTATTCGAAAGTGAAGATTGGGAGATTGATGTTCGTGTGCCCTCGATGCGGTCTTCTCGGCCTTGCTAATCGGGTCCGTCCGCCCTAGTGTAGGGATGTGGGCCAGTCATGTGTCAAGGATTGATGATGCCTTGTTTTGCTGCACATAGCTGGTCGGTCCACGAGCTGGACGGTTGTAGAAATGGTACTCACATATCAAGGTCAGTAGCACCTTGTTGGCCTTCGGGCATGAATATGTGAGTAGCAAGAGAGGTAGGGGGTGGTCACCAGAGAGGGTGACGTGTTGGGGGCGGTCCCGTGGGGTTGGCATGGCGGAGATGGCTCGCGTGGGGATTGTCGCAGTGTGGTTGAGATTTTCAGTCCTGGGAGGGGTGGACAGAGGAAGTTCCTGGTTGTAATGAGAGCTTTCGGGTCTCAGTTGTTGATTGTAGGAGGCCTTAGGAGGTCAGAACTCAGGGAGCTCCCGAACTTGTCTTTCCTCTTTTCTCCTCCTGTCTCTTGTCGCTGTATGCTGACCCTGATCAAGTCAGCATGCAGTACCCACACATTTGCACAGATACACCCACATGCACACAGGCATATACACTACACTTCTTACTTCTTCTTCCTTCGTTTTCACCCTGAGCCTCTGTCTTCCTAAGAGCGATATTTTCCTGAGATTACCCAAGGGAGCCCGAGTCCTATGAATTACCCTGGGCGGTCATGTGAACCGCGAATGAGTGGATCTTTTGGGGCAACCAGGTTGCCCTTTTGGGGTGAGGGTGTGCCGAAGTATTTAAGCTTAAATTATTCGGCGTACGTCGCGAATACAGTGCCGTCTGTATAACGGGTTCAAGGGTTGCTTGAGCAGCCACGGCTTCACTGTATCGTTTAACCTTGACCGTGACGTGGCGATAATTGTGTGTGTAAGTAATCAAGCATGCCGTGCCATTCAGCTGATTTGTGAATTTTCTGTTCGTGTGGGATCGCAGGTATCGACATTCGCTCTCATTTCTTCTTTTGCATTCGAACGGGACACTGGTCTGGCGGCGTTATGAATTAAGATTCATCTTTTGAACTGAGTTCGTGATCATTTAAAGAGCTTCAGGTGAGCCAAAGTGTTGCTATAATATTAATTAACTAAGCGCTTGCGGGGGTATTATATTATGATATATGTACGTCTTTTTTGTGTGTGTGTTGCGTCTGGGATGGTTAAGAGCACGTTGCCGACTTGCCTTGGCTTGCATGAAAATTAAATAGAACTTGCCGTTAGAACTATATTCCAATGTAAAGTAATAAAGATTTAAGGTTAAAAATAATTTAATTCTAAAACTGGATAATTTAAAGAGAAATTGTGAGGAGTAATATTTATGTTGACACTTAATTTTCGGAATGGAATTGTGACAGTGAGTGTGTCTGTGATCTGTGCTTACCGGGGCGAGAAAGAATTGTGTGAGGGTATTTTTTCCTGACGGCTACTTACAAATAAAATGTTTTCCAGGGTTCCCGCCTAGCCGAGATGGAAAAGGGGACAACGAAGATGGGGACAGAACATCGGTCGTCATCTGCAGACTATCGCAGCACCACCCCAATGCCGTCAGACCTCGAGAAATCCCCACACTGCCAGCCCCAAATGACTGCCCTAAGGAAGAAATGAAGCACAGAATTTCGGAGACACCAGTGGTTACACCCCAGTCAACATCAGCGCGCATTCTGGGTTACAACAAATCGTCTAAGCACAGGTGGGACCTTTCCTATATTTTAATCCACAAAACACAAAAAGAAACAGCAACCTATTGCAGTTAAAACATGAAATGAAAGACATCTTCACAACCGTAATTTTAGATGTTCAATGACCAACTGTCTATTATAGCATGTCCGGTGGACTTATAGTGACTAGTGTAATTAAAGAGTTAAATAATCTACCTGTTGAAGAATGTCAATTACTATGCTATATTTTGTAGCACACCATTTGCCTTTGTCGTGATTAGTGACCTCGCATAATTTAAAACTGGTAGTTGGGCAGTTTAATTAACTGTTTCTTATGAAGATAAAATGCCATTAACAACTTGTACTTAACGCATTGATAATAACTATGGAGTAGTTCCGTCCTAAATCTTCTTGTGGGTACAGGTCCTTATTAGGGGGGCTGTTACAGAATTGAGCCAGTGTAATTCTTGTAGTATGACACCTTAAATTTTTTTTTAAGCGGGCAACTGGTGTGTGTAAGTCATGGTGATAGTACTAAGATATATATATCTATATATACATGTATTAATCCTGTGATGCATAATTTATTTTAAAAGGAAAAGAGAAATATTTTATTTGGCAAGTATAAAACGGCACATTACATGTTCTCGTTAGGCATGATGTATCATTGTTTGAGGGTTAGTTTAATTCATAAAGTTTCTGTAGATTCAATCTTTAGTAATTGTTTATTAGAACTTATTTAGAAAAGTCATGTGAATAAAGGTTAATACTTAGTGATGTCAGCTTATGTGAAGGCAATGCACTTAAAGGTGTTTGAATAATTTGTTGTTAATTAATTATATTCAACATTAATTCTTTGTTAATATTGCCAATTGTTATTCAATATTGGAGAGATGCACGTTTATTAATGATAGTGGAAAATATAGCCGTGCATATTGTAATAACGGTGTGATTATTATAACAGGAGAACACTAATAAAAGCTGTTATAGTTTGCACGTGTTTTATTGCAAGTCCTGTCACGATGGGCTCAACTCAATTTTTCTTCCGTCTAGACCGCAGGTCTAGTTTTAATAATTAAGTAACGACCCCTGAGAAAAAAAAGAGAAACCAAAAAAATTAAAAAAAAAAATTTTTGTTTAAACAAAAAAAAACTTAACAAAAATTTTATAAAAAATTCAGGGAGACGTTTCAAGGTAGAGATAGTAATTATAGTCATGAAGCGAATAACAAAATAATAAATTATTATGCTGTATTTATGTTTTCAAAATTTTGCGTAAAGATCTAACAGAGTTGCTAAAAGTTAAAAAATAAAATTTATGAATTCTCTTCAAAATGACTTACGTAAATTATTACTATTACCCTTAAATCAGGTTTGCATCTTACGTTCGTGCGAGAATCCTGGACCCAGATAAAACTTTACAGGTAGGTGGTGAATAAATTATATATTTATATTTATGTAATGTGTAATTAACTTAACAAATGGCGCAGCCGACAGGGACAGTTTTATAAGTAAAAAATTTAAAGTAAAAACCGCACCTACAAATAAGATGCAAGCGTGTTTTTAAGGTTAGTGTAAGGAAGTAAAATACGTCATTTACGTACAATTGGAATAAAATAGAAAGTGTATTATAACAAATTAAATTAATTAAAGTATTATAAAGATCAATTATAAAGAATAAGAGATGGCAGGTAATAATGAGAATGTCAGCTTAACTGACATCGAAAACGAAAGCCAAATGAATATCGAATTAAGCGAAACTGAATCAAAAATTATGGATGAAGGAATTCATTCAACGCCAATTCAGAATAAAAAAACTGATGATAATGATATGATGAAATATTTATGTAGCATGGTGTGTAGTATGAAAGAAAGTTCAGAAAAGCAACATGCGATGTTAGAGGTAAAATTTAACGAAATAAAGAGTGATTCCAATATTAAATATAATGAAATAAATGCTAGACTTAATGAGAAATTCGATGCTCAAAAGAATAGTTTTGATGAATTAAAAAATGATATTCACGAAATGAATAAACGTTTTTAAAATACTAATGAAATAATAAAAACTAGTTTGAATAAATTAGAACAGAGTATTGAGAGAATGGGAGTAGCTGTGATGAATCCAAACAAGAGTAATACAAATGAAAATTATAATGATATGTATAAAAATGTGGTACCAGAGAATAAGTTAACAAATGATAATGATGATGTCGAAAATAATAAAAATAATATTGAGAATGGGAATGAAATTAAAAAGGTAGTATCAGAGAGTGAGACAGTGAAAATAAATAGTGAGAGTACTGATGAAGTTGTAGAATGTAATAATGGAATGTTAATGTGTGTTTATGAGTCAGGAAGAAAGTGGAAGGATAGTATAGTGGTAGAATGGGGGCAGAGGGTAAATTTTCCCTATATTTATGATGATTCAATGTGTGCACAAGTGTTGTTTTTGAAGGGCAAGAGTCCCGTGTTAATGGAAGATTTAAGTTGTTTCCCGTTTTTGTATAAGTTAATACCCTCTGTGTGGAATGATGTTATAAGTATGAGGTGGTGTTATGATGAGATAAATTTAGATAGAGAGTTGTGTGTTGAGAGAGAGATAGAATTGTATAAAGTAAAGCGAGATTATGATGAGTGGAAGACAATGTTAGAAGTGTGTTTGAACAATAATAATTTAATGTATGGAAAAGTAACTGACCCGATATCGAATATATTTACTAATGGAGACTTGACAGAAATACATTATGTTGACTTGGTTCATGATTATTGTGATAAAATGAATGAATTTGATTTTTATGGTTTTGACACACAAGATAGCAATATGTGTGTAAATGAAATTGAAAATTGTTATTTGAAACAAAGATTAATTTTTGACGATGGAGGGTAAACCATAAAACGATCAATGGACAATTTTAAATACTTTGTTTTGTGGTTTTGACCTCGCAACCTTGGACATTGAAGTGTGATATAATTGAATAATTAATGATGAAGAAGTGTAAATAAATGTTGAGTGAATTTAATTGTGTGTATTGTAAAATGTTAGGTAAACAAGGTGTATGTAGGTAATTGTTGTAATAATAATATTAATATTTTGCAATCTCAATAAATAACAAAATTAATTTTGAAGACAGTAATTAGCAAATTGTAATTGTTTTGATAGCAATGGAACGTGTATTTTCAATAATTAATTTAATTAAAATAATTTGCACTGTTTAAATATTTTTGATTGATTATTTAAATGTTATATAATTGATTTTCTAATGGATTTAAATTGTTTTATAAGAGTTGAATTTGATAATTAATTAATAAATAGATGTTAAATTGTGTGATATGAAATAACACTGTGATTAAATGTTTCAGAAGTAACGTGGAGTTATTGGTGTGTATGGTGTGTATATTTTGTGTTTATGTCAATATGTGAATAATGCGCTGTAAGTATAAATTTTATAGTACAAATCAAATATAATAAAATGTGTACAGATGTTTAACTCAATTGAAAAGAATTTTAAATTCAATAATGAGAATAATTTGAGATAATAATTTAAAAATTAATAATAACTGAAAGGTAATGTAAAATAAATGTTAATAATAAATTTGAAAATTTCAAGAAATCTAATTGCAGAAAGTGATGAATGATTTAAATGATGATGGATAAAATGGTTAATGAAAAGTTCATATTATAATGTTTTATATAAAATTTTAAGTTAGCTATTAATGTGCTATTGCTGGGGTGGCATGTGCCCCAGTAGATAGTGGAATGGGTTGGGGGTAACAGGGAGTGTTACCTCCATCGGAGGCCAAAGTGGTGAAAATGTACGGCACACCTTTTTGTACAATTTCAGATTGTACCCTGATAGACTTTCGTGCCGTGCAAAATAATGATGTGTAACATGCTATAAAAGTAGAGTTTGATTTCACCGACTTTTTGGGCGATTACTGCCTTACCAGCACTAATCGTGGTTTTGGCTAGCGGTCAGCTATGGCCATAATCAAGTCCCTTGACCATAGCTGGCTTGAAATTGGTTGATATTAGAAATTAACAGGGGGGTGAAACTAGGGGAAATCCCGGAACTATGGAACAGCGGCTGCCACTCTGTCCGAGTAGGGACAGCATAGCCAGGTGGTAGACCCGTTTTAAGGGCTTGTAACTATAAAATATCTAAAATCTTTAAAATGTAAAGCTGAAGCAAGGACAAGGAGATGTTCAATTCCTCCAACTATGCAGTCCTTGTGTAGGCAAATGGGCGTCACAGTCCAACATAAAATACAATAGTGTGTGTGGATGGGGGGTTGCTCAGGTGAGCAACGAATTTAAATTTCATAACATAAAAATGATAACTCAGTTTTGCACTAATACAATGCTTGTATTACGCTTTGATAAATAGGTGTTCATACGTTCAGTATACTGTGTTTATTCTGTTTTATACATGTATTATTTTATTGTGTTAGAGGTAAGAATTGATAAAAATATGTGTTTTATATAATTTGTGTAATTTTGAAATGAGTATAACAAAGTAAATAACTAGACCGACCGGCAGGTGGTTTACATAATTGTACCAGAGTCAGAAAGAGGGGAAACAATGATGTGTAGTATGGTAGATGTAAGGATTGCTAAAAATATGTATTTCATAGAATGTGTATAATTTTGAAATGTGTTTGCAGTGAGGTCATTCACCTTGCTAGGAATGTCAGCTGATCAGTAGTAGAATGTCACTGATAAATTGTTTACTAATTTCCAAGGTAATTAATGTTCAATATGATGTTAATGTGGTAAAAGATTTTATTTGGATGATAGACTGAATCGATATATTTAATAATTGTAAATGATTTGTGAAAGATAGTAAAAGATAGACTTTGGGTGATTAATATTTTGTGGGGACATGCAGATCAGTCCAAGTTAAAGTTAAAGTGGTACTAGAGATGAAAATATTGTTTTGAATTAATGTAATGTTGTTGTGAGTTAATGTAATAGAATTTGAGAAGTATTGATGTTGACACAGTAGTTATGGGGAATATATGTAGAGTAATGAGTGATATATTGATGTTTATAAATGATGCTGTTATTTTGTTGTAATTGAAGTGAGGTAATAAGAGTGTTAATTTGGGGATGGCAATTTTGTAAGACGGGATAGTGTAGTGGAGGAGTCCGCAACAAAAGTGGTTGGGACGGGAAGGGACCGATTGGCGGGAAGGGGTTGCCTTAGGTAGAATCCAGGGACCAGATTAAGGGAATGAGCTTTTTGGGGGGGGGACATCCTAAGTACAAAGGGTTAGGGAGTTTTTTATATATATATATATCGAGAGAATGATGCGGATTGAGTTTAGTAGTAAGTTGGGTTTAGAGATTGTTTGATAGATGTTTTGATAGAAATGGGTGTCATATTAGTTAAAGCTGTTGATGAGTATTAGAGTCAAAGAGGTAAAGATATTATGTATGCATATCACGTTGATACAATCGAGTTATTATAAGTAATTGAATCACCCAAATTAATGGAGAATGCGATTATTAAAGAAAAGAGGTTCATAGTAAAAATATAAAATTTTGATTGAAACCAGTGACAATTTTTGATAGAGTTGGAAAATAATGTAAAGTGTTTATTTGAGTAATTTAAATATCAATTTGATTGTTAATTATTATATTTTGTTCTTTTAAATGTTTTATTTTATTTTGTTTTGTGTTTAAAGATAGAATTTTACAGATGTTCAAGGTATTTTCCGTAGTAACTTGTGTATAACTTATGTAGGTCAAGGTTCTTGACTTGACCCAGTTTGATCAGCCGATGGGTGATGTTCTATACTAGACACGTTTGGCAATGAAGTAATGCCGATTTTGCTTTTAATTGATTTTAATAAATTTAAATAGTTTTGATAATGTGAAAAAATATATTTTAATAAATTTAAATTTTTTTTTGAATTGGAAAAAAAAAATTTTTGAGTTTATGCCTGCCATCTAATGGATGTTTTTGGATTTTGATTATGTTATTGTTGGTGTGTACTAAACGTTTTTTTTATTGAATTGTATTGTTTAGAATATAGGTATAATCACATGTTAGGATAAGGATGTTCATATTTAAATAAATGTTAAACTTGTTTATTTTCAAATGATCAAAAATAATGAAGAGAATTCTTTAGATAAAAGATTTGTATTTTGATTTTAAAGAAGATAACTGCTGATTTTTAACTTAAATGAAATTTTGTAGCTAAGAATATTTCAATTCTGATAGGGTGTAGCAATAAGTGTGTGTGCGAGCCCAGTAACTGCTAAAGGCAGCCCAGTGTGCATGTAAGGGTGAACATATCGGTTAAGGATCTGGCATGATATAAGCCAGGGATTTGGATTTTGGGGTGGCATGTTAGGAGGTGAGGTGCGCTGTGGTGCGTATCTGTTCAATTTTACGGTGTTGGGATCTGGCACAGAGAAGTCCAGTGATCTCGTTCAGATGCGGCCATAGTCGCCGAGCCAAGGGGGTTGTGTACCCATGAAGTATAAGAGCAAAAGGGGGTTGTTGGCACCATATCCTCACCGGTCCTCTTAGGGGTTTTAGCAATGAGATTTCTTCTGTTTCGGCAGAAGATATCTCATTGGGGAGGTATTGTAACGTGACGATTTTGAGGGATATTTTATTTTATTAAATTCTTGGGGTTTATGAAAAAGTATTCATAAATATAATTTCCATCTGTGACCAGGCCACGTGTTGAAATGAACATTGTGCTAACAAAGGGACAATACGCAATATCAGTTGTGCAATCGTTACAAAAGAATGTACTAAGCGTCATTTCTAAGAACTTTACATTTGTGTGACGTCCGCGTCCGCACGCACCAACGAGCATGCGCGCAGACCGACGCTGAACTGTAAAACAAAAAATGGCTAAGAGAAGAATCGCTGTTCGCTTCCTTGACCAAGTTGGAGGATGTGAGTCTTAAGCCAAACCCTTTTTGTGACGTCAACCAGTGCTGAACAAATATCATTTACGACCAACACACAAACAACTGCGTGTGTTAAATGGGACACAGCAGTAGCGGCGAAATACAAGGCATTGTTTTCCACTTTTAAAAACGCAATCTAGTTGGCAGTGAACGTAGATCCACTCTCCCCAGTTCGCTTACAAACGGTGCCTGCGCAGGTACTGCCCCAAGGGGCTTGTCAAAATTTTATAAGTTTCAAGTATTAAAACGTGAGTTTCCATTAACAATTATGTGACAGTGATGTTAGATCAACAAAAGAACACCAAGATATATTTTTTTTGGATGACTACGAACTTACAACGGAGTGGCCACGAGTTCAAGAGATGACCACGTTGCCGGCCGGGGTCTTATGTAATGGGCGAAATTGATTAAATAAATAAAAATGGTAAAAGGGGGTAAAATAGTGTGAATGTGCGGGTGTAAGGCAGGCTGGGCTGTCTGTACATAGAATAAGGTAAGAGTTTAGCGTAAGGTAGAGATAGTAATTATAGTCATGAAGCGAATAACAAAATAATAAATTATTATGCTGTATTTATGTTTTCAAAATTTTGCGTAAAGATCTAACAGAGTTGCTAAAAGTTAAAAAATAAAATTTATGAATTCTCTTCAAAATGACTTACTTAAATTATTACTATTACCCTTAAATCAGGTTTGCATCTTACGTTCGTGCGAGAATCCTGGACCCAGATAAAACTTTACAGGTAGGTGGTGAATAAATTATGTATTTATATTTATGTAATGTGTAATTAACTTAACACAGGCAAAGTGACTTTCTCTATTAACTTATTTTCTGTGTCTTTTTCTGTCTTTATCACTGGTACAGTCTGTTCAGAAATTTGTTTTGGTTGAATCTTCATGCTCTGTTCAACTTCAATTTTAATTTGCTCTCTTATGTTTGCCATTTGAGTTTTCTACTGCAGATATTTTTGTTGACATAACTTCTTCCACAGTCAAGACAGATTTTTCTACTTCAGCTATTTTATTTGGCATGGATTCTTCTACGTCAGATATTCTGGTAATCTGATTATTGAGCTCACCTCGTAATTCACCTACGTCACCACGTAGGAGACCCAATTCTGCGGTAGTATGTTCTTGAAACTGTTTCTGCATAGTTTCAAAGACAGCTTCTGTTTTATCTTTTTGTCTTTCTTGTTTCTAGCATTAGTGCTTTCTGACGTTCCTCAGCCTCTTCTCTTTCCTGTCTTCGTTCTTCCTTTTGTCGTCTTTCTGCTTCTTCCGCCTCCTGTCTGCGTTTCTCATCCTGTAGTTTTTCTGATTCTTCCCTTTCTTGTATTCGTTCTTCTTTTTGTCGTATTTCTGCTTCTTCCTGTGTCTGCCGCAGCAGTGTTTGTAAAGCTTCCATCATCTGACTGGGATCCATGTTTACCGATTAATTACGAATCACACTCGTCTTGTACAAAGTGTCCAATGTTTCCACTGTTAACCGTTTTATCCCAGTTCTGACACCACTGTTACGACGGTCTACTCGATCGTCGTAGGTACAGTGGAAACTAAATAAGTACAAGACAACAATTAAGTCACTAATCACACCTTTACTTTTTACAGTTAAACAGTTCGTAATTAACAACACAGTGTCTACAACAAATCAAATGAAAATTGTTCACACGCAATAAAATGTCCACTTATATTAGAACTCAATTGAATTATAATTATACCGTCCGAATATAAAACGCAACATTCCACTAATAACTACTTGAACATACACAGTAATAACTCGAACCGCTCTGTAAATATATCGCACTAATACTCTCGAACCGCACAGTCAAAAATTCGCCTCATACTAAACAGAACGTCATTTGAGTACCGGTATTTATAGCTAGTCGAATATCTAGACGATTCCTAATTGCGTCGTAGCATGCGTATGAACTACGTAATTAACTACGGCCTTGACACAGGCCGAGCGCCCGAGCGAAGTCCGGTACAGTCGAGAAGATTCTCGCAAAATGCGTCTAGTAGCACGTACACCACACGCTTACATTCTGGATCTCTCTGGAACGTTCGATAAACACGTAGATTGTTCTGTGATGTCGTAACAATATGATAAGTACATCAACTACACTCTATATACAAATTTTTTCCATCTTACTCTATACATTGACAATGTCTTCGCTTCCCTCCAGCCCAAGCCTCTTTCTCTCAAAATGTTTCCCATCATTCCATCCCAAGTCAGTCGCGGTCTTCCTCTCTTCTTTCTCCCCCCTGATTTTGCCTCCCAAACCTGTTTTACCATTCTATCACTATCCATTCTCTGCATGTGTCCCCACCAGCATAGTTGTCTCTGTTCAATAAAATCCAGAATTGATATCACTTCCAGATCGTCTCTTATTTGTGTATTCCTAACTCTGTTCTTCCTTGTTACTCCTACTACTCTCCTAAGATATTTCATTTCTGCCGCCTGGATTTTACTTTTTTGGCTTTTGTATATCACTCACGTCTCACAGCCGTATGTTAAAACCAGTCTATATACTGTTTTATACACGCTCATTTTCGTTTTTCTTGATATCTCCTTCTTATTTATAAATCTGTTGTTTAATGCATAGTATAAATAGTATATATTTATTGCCTTTTCAATTCTTTCATTTAATGCGGCTTCTTGTTTCCCATTACTGTCTATTATAACCCCTAGATATTTGAATTGACTTGTTCTATCTTCACTCCTCCAATCTCTATATTTATTATTTATTTATTAGAAGAGGATGTATCAACAAGATAATCTATATTTATTATTTTCTCCCCCATTACCATTACCTTTGTTTTGGTCTTATTTATTTTCATCCCTTTTTCCTGGAGAACTTCATTCCATATATTCAAATTACCCTGTAACGCCCTTTCACTTGTAGCCATTAGCACTACATCATCCGCAAAAGCCCCTTCTGCTACTTCTATACTTCGCAAGTTCCTGTATCCAACATGCATTTTTTTAACCTTCAGTGAACACTTCTTAATAATGTCGTCCATATACAAGTTGAATAATGTCGGACTCAGTCCACCTCCTTGTCTTAATCCATAGTTTGTTGTAAATCCTAACGACCTCATATTTTTACCAATTACATAATTAACATTATTTTTGTATAACCTCTGTACTACCTTAATTATTTTACTCCTTAGGCCTATTCCTCTATTTTTTAAACTTTCCCATATTTTTTCTCTAGGCACACTATCGAAAGCCTTCTCAAGATCAATAAAAGCCAAACATACCAATTTATCTTGTTGTATCGACTTCTCAGCTATCTGTTGCAGAGTAAAAATGTGATCCTGCACACTTCTCCAAGATCTAAAGCCACTCTGCGATTCCTCCAAACTATTTTCTAAAATTGGAACCAATTTATTATTAATTATCTGCTCATAAACCTTAACAATTGTATTTAACAGATTGATACCCCTATAATTATTACAATCTCTTGCGTTACCTTTCTTAAAAATAGGAACTATCAATGCTTCCTCCCATTCTCTTGGTATGTCTACACTTGTCCACGCTTTATTGATAATTTCTAAAAGTATTTCATTCCCCTTTTCCCCATATTCTTTACCATTTCTGCTGTAATTTTATCTGTTCCAGGTGATCTCCCACTTTTAAGTCCTTTAATCACTACTTCTAATTCATGCATCGTTATTTTTTCTTCTGCAACTTCACTATCGTCTTCTTCATGAATATTGACTTTATGATCATCTTTGTTGATTTCCTTACCACCTAGTAATCCTATTTGAGGAAGTAAAATTATTTATTAGGCCAACTTTTCTCTCCCTTACAGGGTTGGTGCTGTTTTGCAAAATGCAGTTAAATGAGTTCGTGAATGCTGCATTGTGTGACTATATTAAAGACACTCATTTGAAGTAAATAAATAAAAATAATAATTAACAGGATAAGCTCTATATTTAATAAATAAAATAAAAATGTAACACATGCGTGTCATTAATAAAGTCATATTTTGGATATTATTGGTCATGTTTTAATGGTTTTTAGGTCATAAATGCATGCATATCTCCTACATGTTTAGGTCATAGAAATCCGCCCCCTAGTTATGACCATTCACTGTTGTCTATGTGAACTTCAGCAGCTCAACATAGGTTGTTACCTTCAGCTATAGACTCTTTTTAAAAGTCTGAAAGTAATAAACCTAACTGGACAGACATAATAAGTTAAGGAAGGAAAACGTTTGTTGATGATGAATTATTTGGGTTTTATAGTAAAGCCAAAAAACATGTTTCACATGGACACTGCTTTATACAACTAACTTTCTAAAGTGTGTTAGTCCATTTTAACAAGGAATATACATTGCAACGTGTTATTATATGTTACCCTCTCATATTCTATTATACAAATCTAATAATCGTTCTTTCTAAATTATATTTTATTTAGACTCACTATTGGGATAGCCAATTTGTTACATCTAGACTCGAATCTATGGTTATTTATCTGAATTTGTGTCTTGTTTAACTCTGTTATTATTTGTATATATTTTTGTTAATATTAAATTAAGGATGAGTATCTGTTCAGGGGGATGTTTGTTGAGCGCCAATTTGCAATCACCGTTTGCAAATAAAATTTTATTGGTGAAATATCAATAATAAATTTTTGATATTTCAAATTTATGTAAATAGTATATGGTCTCTTTATTCTGTAATGAACTCTCTTTTATTCTTTTCTTTCAGCAATGGATATGATAACTTGTGCTCATCACCACATTTTTAAAAGAAATCTGCTAAGATTTTCAATTGATGAGCGTTGCCAACTTAATCTAATTACTGAGGTCAACTCACAGTATCAGATATTTTGTTCAGAATATCATACCCTTTTTCTTCGTATTGTTTAAATTTTTTTCGTATTGTTCGTGGTTGTTTAAGACCTGAAGATGTCAGCAATGATGAAGGTTGTTTAAGACCTGAAGATGTCAGCAATGATGAAGGTTGTTTAAGACCTGAAGATGTCAGCAATGATGAAAAGCTTAGTCGAACAATAAAAAATTATAGCAGTTAGCAAATTCATAAAAGACATACCCTTTTTGTTTTCATGAAATAAGAAACAAATAAACCTTTTTCTTTATTTTGTAAACTCAAATCCTTTATTTATTCTTTAATTTGTTCTAAATGTAAAACGTAATTTTTAACAAAGCTGTATTTTTATAAGCTCAGAGTGGCAGCAGTAACTCTTAGATCTCAGGCTTTTTAAAACATATTATAATTTGTTTTTAATAAATAAAATACAATTATAAGGTTTAGTAGGTCCTTTCGACTACGATATAACAACAGTATTGACAGGGAAAGTACCAAAATACATATGATGAGAAATAGTCACAATGTATCTTAAAAGGATTATATTAAGAGTGTAAAACAGTTCAGCGTACAGGTTAAGTTATAAAAATGTTTTTTAGACTTAATTAGCTTTAAATTATGTTAGCACTATACATCAATGGTGGCTTATGCTTATGTCCATATTATTAATCATTATTGTTCTCAGTGAAAGTTAATTATGGTTTCTATAAAAAAAAAAGTATTCAAAGTTTTTTGAAACCTTTAGATCAGGTTTAACAGGGAATATTTCAGATTAATTTTAGATCAAAAAATACTTCTCTCCCTGTTGTTAATTGGTCCAATTTCTTCAGAGATGTCCTGGTTTAAGTCTGTAGAATCTTGTAGCAATTCTTTCTTCTATTTTAATCTTGATATATATAATTATTCAATTGTTTATCTGGAGATGCACTGAGATCACATATATTATAATTTATTTTTCACTATAAGTATTTAAATCAACCTTTTTGCATTCAGTTTTTTAGAATCAATCTATTTTCTTCCTCCACATATTAGTTGCTAAAGCCTCTCTTAGATATCTCCTTGGTTTCCAAGTAACATTTTTATATCACCCTGGTGACATCATAAGAATAATATAAACAAACCTTTTACTATTTTATATGTCATTTTCTTTTAAAAGGATATACCTTTTTTATAAGAGCTCTTATCTTCTTTTTGTTTGTTTCTTTGTTCTTCTGATAAAAAACTGATCATTTTGACATCACTCTTGACTATTTTCTGATCTATATTTCCTGAGTTAATGATTTACATTTTTTTTATTATTTCTGTTCCAAACTTATTTATTATTTCTTTTTGTACCTTTCACTTTCTTAAATTTATTTTATACATTTGGTAATCTTTTAACATAAACTGACATTGTTTCCTTATTATTTTAATAGAAATCTTATTCATATAATTTGACTGACTATGATTTTGGTACTTTCTTGTTAAGACTAACATTAGTGTTATTAACACTAGTATACATAATATTAATAAATGTGACAAAAACTGATAACTAATAACTATTAGTAATATGTTATAATTCCCCTTAACTGACTGTGTTTATAACTTTACAGTCTGCACACAAAAAACAAATTTCATAAGTAAGTTCTTACTTTAATTATAATAAACATACCATACAATAAACAACTAAAATTAAACATATTCAATTAAGTCTTTCTTAAAATATTATGTCTCCTGGTACTTTTTAATAAAATAATCATGGTATATTTATGTTACTAGGGCATGGTAAAATGTCACGTAACTTAATGCCCCCCCCCCAGAAAACAGGTTATTTTAGTAATAATGAGATTCCTTAAATAAGCTGATTGATTTCACCATTACTTTTCTCAGGCGATGGCATGATCCCAGTTTCAGAGAGTAATAAACCCAAGAAATTGTAATTCCTGAGTTACGAATTTAGATTTATTTAACTTCAGTGTAATATTATTTTGTTGGAGTTTTCTGAGTACAATTTCAATATGAGCACAGTGTTCATCCCATGTTTTAGAGGTAATCAGAATATCATCTACATATACTGTTGCGAACTCTAACGCTTCTTTTCCTAGTATCTGGCCCATGCACTGGATAAAAATGGTGACAGAATTAACCAACCCGAAAGGTAGGCGTTTAAATTGGTAGTTTCTTCCCTCGAAGATGAAGGCAACATACTGGCGACTGTCAGGGTGTAACTCTATTTGCCAGTATCCGCAAACAGCATCCCAACTACTCATACACTTACAACCATGGAATTTCTTCATAGTTTCTTCTATCTCTATTGGAGAGGTGCGATCAGTTATTATAATTTTATTTATTTCCTGCGCATCAAGGCACAACTGTACTTGTCCATCTTTTTTAGGAATCGCCACAATGGGACTGGTATATGGGGAACTACTTCGTTCTACAATATCTTCTTGAATCATCCTAGCTATTTCTTTTCTAACTGCCTCTTTTGACGATTGAGCAATAGGATACGATTTCTTATTGAAATTGTTCGATATTTCGGATCGAACCGGTCATTCTTTTCATTTTCCGAGGTTGGCACTATGGCTTTTGTAGAGCTCGTACCTGCACGTAAACTTTTAGCTCTGTCATAAGCCAGCCATCTCAGTGTCATCATCCACGAGTCGGGCTCTTCTCGGCAGGTAGAAATCCATGCATTTCACCCATCCTTTTCCCAACCAGTCTATCCTGCCTTGAGTGTCAGGATCACCCAGTCGTGAGATACGGTAAGTCATTTTTTTATATTATTTATGTCTGATTAGCAATTCTGCATGCTGCTGCTTTCGAGCTCACCAGAGGCTTATTAAATTATCATGTAAGAAAGCCGTCTTACTTTCCATCTTTTTAAACTATTATCTCACATATATTTACTACCAGAGGGTTCATGAGGTTGCTAGCTTTTCAATTAAATATTTTGCCGTCACGACTGGGAGCACGTGCTGCGTAATTTGGTGCATGATGCTGCTGGTGGGTTGATTTTCAGTAATTGGGTTGTAAGTCAGTTTTGGCTGCGTGATTTTTATTTTAATTACCAACGTGCCGTGCCGTTTCGTTTTTTGTGCCTGCTCGTGGGTTTTGCATGCGGTTAATTTTTTAAATTTCATGAATGTTTATCATTTGCATGCTTGCACGGAAGCACGTTGGTATAATACGCACGCATGTGAACTACGAGTTTGCGTTTCAATGCTGTGGCTTCGTGTCAGCAGTGAACGTCGCGTGTGCATCGCCAGGTGGGCAGATTTTGTGTCAAAATTTTGCACCTTGTTTTGGGGTAGTCGTTTAATTACTGGGTCAAGTCTGGTAAAGTTTGTTTCCGGCCTGTTACGGTTTGCGTCCCACGTGAAATTGTGCACTACGTGTTTGTGACTGTCATGAGTAAAGGGAACGGTTTTAGGTTATCCGGATTTCGGAGTAGCCTGCCTTTGTATTTAATTTAATTTTTTGGCATGACTATTACCTTTTGGTGCGATTTATATTTTGCATATGCGATATCCTGTCCATGCACTACGCGTTGACCATCAATTTTGGCATTTATTGGGTCCCAGTTATTGTGTTTTAGTTCGGTAACTGGTGAATTGTTGTACATTGTACTTTGCTGTGTTGTGTGTATTTATTCTATTTGGTATTATACATGTTTGTTTTTGGGTGCACTTTTGTGTACCATTATTTTGCACCATATGTGCTGTAATCTTGTGTAACTTGTGTTTTGTTGTCGTGCTTTTGCGCTGTGTAAATCAATTTGTTGCGTGTTTAATTTATTGTGTTTGGCATTATTTGCCTGTTGGATTGTGTAAGTCGTATTTTGCCGTGCACTAATTTACTTTTGTATTTGTCTTGCTCGGTATTGTTTATGCAAAGTAGTTGTGTGAGCCGCCTAGTTATCTCGATCACGGTTAGGCTAAGTCGGTGCGTGATTATTGTTCAGTTTCTAATTCTCTTATTAAGGGTGGTTGTCGGTTGCATGATATTTTTTAATTCAATATGCCTGCTAAATTGTCGTTGGCAGCTTTTGACCGGACCACTTCGGTGGGAATACTTGCGTTGCAGCATTTAATAAATAGGTTGGAAGGGTTGTCGCAATTAAGGGTCGTGGATCAACATGAAGCCGGTATCTTGGCCTCCAGGTTGTCCGAAAAATATCAAGATCTTCTAGGTAAGGTGGATCCTTACCTATCGGCCGAGTCATTGCCCGAGGGATTGGACGAGGACCACATTTTTTCAGTGGTAGCGCAAATTGAGGATATTTATGTCCGGGGTAGCATTTTAGCTTCGACACTAACAAAACCAGAGATACCGGTTGGTTCCGGTCGGTTCTCATCGGCAAGTGGCGGGCACTCAGGTGTGCTTGTTCATGAGTTGCCGAAGCTTTCGTTACCTTGTTTTGATGGCCAGGCCAAATGTTGGTCCGAGTTTTGGTCAAAGTTCACCACATTGGTGGACGAAAGTCCTGCCCTCACCCCAAAACAAAAGTTGTTATATTTATTGACTCATCTTAAGGGTGAGGCGTATGAGAAGGTTGCCGCGCTTCCCATAGTTGATGATAGTTATTCACTTGCACTGTCAACTCTTAAAAGTCGTTATCACAATCCTCGTTTGGCCGCTCGGGTTTATTGTACCAATCTGCTTCAGTTACCAGCCGCTTCTATGCGATCAGCTGCGTCTATTAGAAAGTTGGTGGACAGCTTCAATGCTAACTTTTCAGTGTTGTCAGCTCTAAACATTGCTGATATATATCAAGCGATATATGCGTCTTTTGTATTGTCTAGGCTGGATCTATCATTGCGTGAACGCTTTGAGGCGTCTGTTACGGACAAAGAGAATCTCCCTGCCCTAACAGAAATTATGACATTTTTAACAGCTATGGCGGAACAGAAAGAACAGGCATCTTTGGAATCGGCTTTACCTGCTCTTCCCAGCACTAGCCACCAGAAAACCCAGAAGGTTTCTTTTTCTAAGGCTACTCCTCTTGCTGTGTCTACGTTATCTGCGGAGGTTACGCAACGGGATGCATCTGGTTCACGTTGCCTTCATTGCGATTCCCGGACCCATTTGCTTCTCAAGTGTCCGGCGTGGCTGAGTAAGGACCCTAGGGCTCGATTTCAGAGTCTTAAAAATAAAAAATGTTGTCTTTCGTGCCTCCAACATAAACATTCGGGCTGGTGCAAAAATAGGTGCAAAACGTGTGGCTCTAAGTACCACCACACTTTACTTCATTTCAAAAGTGCCCGTCCGTCTCCGTCTCGTTCACAGATTTCTGACACAGCTGAACTTAAGGCAGCGGAGTCATCGCTTGTTGATCTGTCGAGCACTACTCTGACCGTGTCTCTGCCCCATCCTGCAGGGGTTCTGTTAGCCACCTGTCTAGCAGTCTTGTCGTCTCCGAATGGTGGTTATATTGTAGTTAGGGCCATCCTGGATAGCGCGTCCCATGCTTCTTTCATCACTGAAGCATGTGCATCTCGCTTAAAATGTGCTTGTTTTGACGCTTCGGTAAGTGTCAATGGGGTAGGTGATATTGCCACCAAAGCAAAAAAGGTGTGCCATCTGTCCTTGGAAACTTTAAAACGCGAGGTTGTGGCATCTAACCATGCCTTTATAATTCTTTCTAAGATCTCGTCGGACTCGCCTAGGTTCCAGGTGTTGCCTGAAGTTAAGCAGGCTACAAAAGATCTTTTGTTAGCAGACCATACCTTCGATGTAGCAGCCCCAATTGATGCGTTGTTTGGAGCCGATATTGTAGCGGCTATTCTTATGGGAGAGACTATTCCTTTGGGTGCAGGTTTGCCTGTTGCAGTTAGGACACGTTTTGGGTTTGTGATTATGGGTAGAGCCCCAATTTCACTTAATTGTGCATTGACTTGTGCTAGTGGTCTCACTGGCCTTCCTTTGGATCTGGTATCTGCACATCAGCTTCACTGTCATTTCCACCACTTTTATCCTTCCGTCACAACGTTATCTACGGATACAACAAACCTAATTGAGCAAGTTCATCGTTTTTGGGAGGTCGAAGAGCCTCCAGCTGTACCCCAACAATTATCTGAAGAGGATCACTTTGCTGAAAGGTTTTACATGGAGTCAACAAGTCGGTTGCCATCGGGTCGTTACCAGGTGCGCTTGCCGTTCTTCAAAAACTCTTCTCACATTTTGGGAAATTCCCTTAAGGGAGCCATGTCTTGGTTTTTTGCGTTAGAGAGGAAATTTGCGGCGAACAGTCAGTTTAAGAGCCAGTATGTACAATTTATAACGGATTATGTCGCTCAGGGGCATATGTCATTGGTGGCTGACCCCAATTTTCCAAAATATTTCATTCCTCATCATGGTATCTTTAAAGTTAGAGGTGATACTTCTAAAATAAGGGTGGTGTTTGACGCCAGTATGAAGACGTCCTCTGGGATTTCCTTAAATGACGTGTTATGTGTCGGCCCTAAGTTGCAGACCTTACTGTCCGACGTTTTGACTTTGTTTCGGCGGTTTAGCCATGTTTTTACGTGCGACATCGAACAGATGTATCGCCAAATTGCTATGCATCCTGATGACTCGGCGTACCTGTGTATTTTATGGCGTGAGGAGGTTACCGCCCCATTAAGGGTTTTCGCTTTGCGTACCGTTACTTACGGGCTGGCTTGCGCCCCTTTTCAGGCGTTGCAAACCTTGCAGCGGCTGGCTCAGGATGAGGCAGTTAATTTTCCTGCGGGAGCGGCGGTACTTAGCCGTAATATTTTTGTGGATGATATTGCTGCTGGCGCTGATTCAAAATCAGAGCTTTGCAAACTACAATGAGAATTAATTCTGTTGTTGTCTTCAGGAGGGTTCAATTTGAAAAAATGGTGCACTAATCAACCCGACTGCCTACCTGAATCAGCCGCTCCAAGTGATTCCGTCGTTGCTAAGGATAGGGATATTCTGGGTTTAAGTTGGGACCATTTTACCGATTGCTTCTCCTTTCCTCCTTTGGCCTGTTGCAGCAATGCTCAGGTTCAATTTACCAAACGTGTCGTGTTATCTCAGATGGCACAATTATTTGACCCATGTGGTTGGCTTTCGCCAGTGATTTTCAGGGCCAAGGCTTTTTTCTAAAAACTCTGGGCTGAGGGCTTGGACTGGGATGCTCCTCTAAGTGATGACTTAAACGAGTATTGGAGTCAATTCCTGTCCTCTTTGAATCATCTTCCGGTAATTACTATTTCCCGGCCATTCTTCCCTAAAGGTGGGCATATTGACAGGGTAATATTGCACAGTTTCTGTGATGCTTCCCAGTTGGGTTACACGGCCGTCCTCTATCTGTCCATTTATACTGACTCTGGTCCTCCGGTGGTTTCGTTGGTGTCGTCTAAAACTAAAGTGGCACCTCTTAAAACTTTATCAATCCCACGTTTGGAGTTGTTGGGAGCTTATCTTTTAGCCACACTTGTTCGTCATTATGTTGGCTTATTCTCATCATGTATTCAATTGAGTCAAGTTTTCTTATGGACGGACTCGACGATTGTCTTGGATTGGCTGAATATGCCTACTTTTAAACTGAAGACATTTAGTGCTAATCGGGTGGCTGCCATTACCGAGTGGACCGATACTAAATCTTGGCGTCATGTTCATGGTGTTTCTAACCCCGCTGATTTAGCCTCTAGAGGCACGTCACTCTCCTGCCTCCGGTCGTCGACATTGTGGTGGTCTGGGCCAGATTGGTTAAAGCTTGATGCTCTATGCTGGCCCCCTATTAATTATCGCCCGAATCACGACGTGCAAGATGTTGCCTTGGAAACCAAGGTCTCTTCGTTTCTCACTCAGGAGCCCCGGGTGGAATTGTTTGAGCAGTTGTCCTCGTGGCCCTTAGTGGTGGGGGTTACCTCAGTCATCTTAAGGTGGGCTATGCCTTCGCGGATTGAAGCTTCCACAGCCATGGATTGGAAGATGTTGGCTGTTAAGTATATTTTACGCTACATTCAGCGCAGCGTGTTTGGACAGGAGCTCGCGGCTCTTCGTTTAGGTAAGCGGCTCCCGGTCCGCATTCAGCGCCTGGTCCCATTTATAGATGATTTTGGCCTCATTCGAGTACGCGGTCGCTTGACCAACTCTGCGGTTACTAGAAATCGTTTTCCGATTTTACTGCCCAAGCATCACCACCTAGTAGGGTTGCTAATTCATCACACCCATGTGTGGTTAGGTCATGCTGGGCCCTTGCAAGTTCAATTTCAGCTTGCCCAAAATTATTGGATTTTGTCCGCACGTCAGGCAATAAGAACCATAATTTGGAAATGTCTTCCTTGTTTCAGGGCGCGTCCTCGCCCCACCAACCCGTTCATGGGGGATCTGCCAGTTCCTAGGGTTAATCTGGCACCTCCATTTTATTCTTCCGGCATGGATTATGCTGGCCCCTTTTTGGTACGGGCCTACGCTGTTAGGAAGGCACCTATAGTCAAAGCGTATCTCTGCATTTTCATCTGCTTAGCCACTAAAGCAGTTCACTTTGAAGTGGCTATGGATCTTTCAACGCCCCAGTTTATTGATGTGTTGAGGCGGTTTATTAGTCGCCGTGGGGCTCCGAAAACACTGTATTCGGATTGTGGTAGGAATTTTGTGGGGTCGCGCTCCGAACTGAAACGGGAGCTCCAAAATGTGCTTTCCAATCCTGACCAGTCAGCTCAGATAACAGCTTTTGCTGTTGACAATAACATCGAATTTAAATTTATCCCTCCGTCTGCCCCTCATCAGGGTGGCTTGTGGGAACGGGCTGTCCAGTCGGCCAAGTTTCACATGAAACGTATGATTGGGACCAGGTCGCTGACCATAGCAGAATTTTCATCGTTATGCATTCGCATTGAGGGAATCTTAAATTCCCGTCCTTTGACTGCCCTATCCTCAGATCCGAGTGATTACCAGGCTCTAACGCCTGGTCATTTTTTGGTTGGCCGCCCCATTACCGCGCCTCCGGAAGCTGAAGTCTCATTAAATGAACGGACCGTCCGTCATTACAAACAAATTGCCGCTTTGCTCCAAGCCTTTTGGAAAAGGTGGCGTTTGGAATACTTGACGGCACTTCATGCCCGATCGAAGTGGTCGTCTAAGTCAAGAAATTTAATGGTTGGGGACCTGGTGGTTATGGAGGAACAGAATTCTCCCCCCCTGATGTGGCCTCTTGGCCGAGTTTCAGCTGTGTTTCCAGGGAGCGACGGGGTTGTTCGTCGCGCTTCAGTTAAAACATCCACAGGTTCTTTTGAACGACCGGCTATTAAATTATACCGGTTGCCCATATCTTCTTGATTGGGTTTATCTTGTTTTTTTTTCGGGTGAGCAGAATTAGTTTCAATGATTGTTGTGGACTTACTGGACACTTTGCTGGGATTTCCCAGGTGATTCCTTCCAGCTGTTGTCCGCAGTGAATTTTACATTGTGGAATGTTTCTGGCATGGCGTTGTGCCAGTTCATTGGGAGTTATGGATGCTCAACAAATCAACAACAACAAAAATAAGTAAAAAAAAAAAAGAAAAAGGAAAAAAAAGGGGGGAATAAAGGGAACAAAAAAAAATAAAAAGGAAAAAAAATGTAAAAACTAGGGAACTAACTAAGTTGATTTGCTGAGTTTTACACTGTGTTGGGCTGGGCCATTGTTTATTGTATGTTATTGGGTTTTGTCTGCTCTACCCGAACCTTTCGGATTGCTCGCCTGGACGATGCGCCCGCGGCGGAGTTATTCGGCATGGTTTTCTGATTCATTGCATGTTTTCTGTATGTTTGTATTTTCTTGTGTGTTTGCGTGTGACCCCCTCCTAGGTTGGAGGGTAATTTTCAGAGAATGTTCCTGTTCACCAAAAGCCAAATTTTTGTACTGCATTTTTGGCCATGTCTTTTGGTGTAGTTGGTGGTTGACCCATTGCGGTCAACGGGGGCCGGTGTTCGATATTTCGGATCGAACCGGTCATTCTTTTCATTTTCCGAGGTTGGCACTATGGCTTTTGTAGAGCTCGTACCTGCACGTAAACTTTTAGCTCTGTCATACGCCAGCCATCTCAGTGTCATCATCCACGAGTCGGGCTCTTCTCGGCAGGTAGAAATCCATGCATTTCACCCATCCTTTTCCCAACCAGTCTATCCTGCCTTGAGTGTCAGGATCACCCAGTCGTGAGATACGGTAAGTCATTTTTTTATATTATTTATGTCTGATTAGCAATTCTGCATGCTGCTGCTTTCGAGCTCACCAGAGGCTTATTAAATTATCATGTAAGAAAGCCGTCTTACTTTCCATCTTTTTAAACTATTATCTCACAGAAATTAACGGAGTCATGAAATTTTAATCGGCATACGAAATCCTTCGCCTTTCCAGGAGAATCGGAAAATACATTACGATAAGTTTTATATATTTCTATTAATTTTTTCTTCTGTTCCACACTGATTGCCTCGGTATACCTCTTTCCTTGAAACAACAATATTTCCTGCATTTTTTCCTGCCATAATGCTGATTCTGTTACGATCTCTTTATCTCCTATGGGTGTCCTTATTATTTCCCTAACGTGGTATGAGTTTCTGTACTGAGGGGCTATTGAGCTTCCTATTATCTCAGCAGTCCATTCATAACCTTCTGAGCTCAGTGTTATTTTTCCACTGGCTAAATTAATAATCGCATAGTGACGCCTTAGCGTATCACAGCCTATCAACACCTTAAAAGGTAACCCTTGGGCCACCAAAAACACCATTGGAATTCCTACTCCCATACTCGTAACATTCAGACTTACTTTTGTAACAGTACAGAATGACCCAGTACCAGAATTATGGGAATTAAGGGTGATTTTCAATGTTTTGTATTATGTAATTATTAAAACATGCAGAATGGTTAGGTACATTGTCCCTCTGGAAAAAGGAACAACGCAAATTCGGCCAGAGTAAAACACCAAGGTCGCCGATGGACGTGAAAACATCAAAATATACCATGGCGGTGTTTATGACGAAGTACAACAATATGAATTATGATTGGGCTATAGCACAGCTCCGTCATCGCTAAGAACAATGACGCACTGAGTACAATGTGTGTAACCAGGCATTGTCCAGCAAGACAAAGCTGGATGACGTAAGAACCACACACACACAAGCGCAATTTTACATTTGCCTCGATCTCATTTCAACGCCATTCTTCATAGCAGCCACAGCGATGTAGCGTTGTGTGCATAAAATTTTACAATAGTTTAAATATAATTGGCAAAATGTTGGCCACAGTAGTGGAGGAAGAAAGGCTCATATAACTTGATAATATAAAAATACAAAACATGAAAAATCAGTGTGAACATCAACCTAATTGAACGGCAGACTAAAAGGCGAACACCGGCCATCACCATGGGCAGCAAGCACAACCAACGGATGGACATCAACACCGATTAACCAGAGAAGTTATTTTATTATTTTATATCTCATGAGCTCATTAATATCAAATTGTTAATCAAAAGAATGTACGGGTCTAAAATTGAATGTGCGAACGAGAGAGTGAATGTATGGCCATAAACACATATGCCGAGGGCATTGGTTTGTGTAAGAAATAATTAACTATTAATTAATAATTTTGAAGCTGCAGCAGTAACGTTAAATTGATATCAATCCAACAAATAAAGAAATTAAAAGAATACCAAGAGATATAAAAAGTAACCGCCATTTTGTTTTGAGTCAGATCACCTGACGTCATTATTGTGAACACATGGTTATGTATGTACTAACTGAGAGTGAATTAAAATTAATGGTTAACCTCCAGAATATTTTGTTATCAATTGTGTCGTCAACTGTGTTTCGAAATCTTCCTGTACCCGAAACCCTGGAACCCCTTAGGTATAAAACAGTTTACAAAAGAAGAAATGAGCCCGGCGCCTAATGAATTTGGTAAGTACCCAGAAATACCAAATTATGGTATTTGTCATACATATCTTGTTAGATATATGTAATAATATTATTAAAGAGGTCGGTAAGAGTTATATATTACAATTTGCGCCCAGAACAGTGACTTTAAGTTATAATATAATATAATATTAGTCCCTCACTGGGACTAAAATATTTAAAAATATTACAATTTGCGCCCAGAACAGTGACTTTAAGGTTTATAATATTACAATTGGACGCCCTCACAGTGGACTTTATATAAAATTAATTTATATAAAACAGATAGATGGAGAAACACAGAAGACGATATATAATGAATGAGAGGTTATGTTGTTGAAGTTGAATAGTTAAGTACGAGTTGAGTAAATTGCGTAGTCAAATACAAATAAAGATAAATAACCATTTAAAATATTAAAATACAAAATGGCAGAAAATAATAATAGCATGGAAATGGAAAATAAAATCTCATTAGAAAATTTGTTCATGTTAATCAGTGACAAATTCAATCAAATGAATGGTACACTTAATGCAAAATTCGATAGTTTGGAGAGTGAGCTAAAAAAGCAGAATACTTTACAGAATGTCAAATTGAATCAAGTAGATGAAAATTACGAGAGTAAAATGGGGGTAGAGAATAGTAGAGAATCAAATAAATTGAATGAAAATAAAGACAAGGTAAGTAGTGGTGAGAATTATGATAATAGAATTACAAATATGGTGTTAGAAAATAATTGTGTGAGTATTGAGAGTGGTGATAAAAGTATAATGGGAGTAGAATTTGATAATGAAGTGATAAAAAGTGTTGATGAATTAGAGAGAAAGTATAGAGAGAATTTACAGATAAAGGGGTTGCAGGGGGTAAATTTTTCCCTTAATGTTGTAGTAGGGGGTGAAGTAAAGACTTCACGTGTGTTTAGGAAGGACGAGAGTGCCTTCAATGCGTATTTGGAAGACAAAAGGTCTACAAATAAAGTGGTCCCTGGTTTTTTTTGTGCACTTCACAGGTGGTGCAGTGATAAAGTAGTAGAGTCCCCTGCATATATGGAGAAAGAGTGTGTAGCTTGGTATGATGGTGAGAAATGTTTTGAGAGAGAGAGAAAGAGAGAAATTGAGATATATAAAATAAAGAAAAATTATGAAGAGTTTATGAAAAGGTTAGGTGTAGAGATGATATATAATAAAAATAATAAGTACCTACCTTGTAAGGAAGCTGATATAGCAGTAGGAGAAGATGATAATGGAAATAATGACTTTATAACGTACCTAGTGGTGACGAATTATACTGGAGGTGACAGGACAATAACCAATCGTGACAGGTTGTATGATGAATTGATAGGTAATAACCCTATTAATGATGACGGTTTGGTGAAATATAAGAATTTAAATAAGTATTGTATTAATGATGTTAATATAATGTATTTAATAAAAAATAAATTGTACAGACCAAAAATAAGACTATTGTTTAACGATGGAGGGTAGACCTTCTATTGTGTTATGAACATTTAATTGTGTGGACAGTGTTTTTAAAAATGGACTGATTAGGACTGATTATGGTAAATGATTTAGTGATTGTGAATTGTATATTTTTGTGTAGTGATGTCTATGTATTTGTGTATTTACTGTTGTGTATTTTATGTAATTTTTATGTAAACATGTATTGTACGATTTTAAATAACTGAAGAAAGTTTAAATGATATTATGAGATTTAGATTCTAAAGGGTTAGTAAATGATTAAGCAGGTAATAGATTTGGGTATTGAGAGGTATTATTGTTAATAGATAAGTGACGAATTTCTAATGGTGTATTAAGTTGAAATGTTGTAAAGAGTTTGGGTAATAGTGATAAATAAGGGCATTGGAGTTAGTTAGTTAAAGTTATTGGGAGTTAGGAAAAATAAAGTGTTGAGATGCTGATAATATATAAAGAGGTGTTAGATATTTTAGGGACACAGTGGTTAGTAATTATATGTAGAGTTGAGTGATGTGAGTGGTAATTTTATAGTTGTTGATGGTGATATTTTGTAATAAGGGTATCGGTGTAGGAGTCCAACGAGAGATGTTGAGACGGGAATGGTCCGTTGTGTGCCGGAAAGGGTTATCTGAAAGGGTCAGGAACCGATAAGGGAATGAGTTGGTTAGAGGGAATACACACATACTAGTACAAAAAATGCGCGGTGCCAGAGGTTTTAAATGGGATTTGTGAAGGGGGTTATTATAGAGATATTGGTGTCAAAATATATTAATGGTTAGAAGCAGCTAGTGTAAAAAAGGGGTAGTAAGGTTAGGTTGACAGATGCCAAAATAAGACAGAGAAAATAATGAATAACAGAGAGTCACCCAAACGAGTAAGGATAGAAGGGTTAGAAAAGGAGAATTCATGGTAGGAAGGTGAGGTAACAAAGGAAGGTAATTGTAACTGAAAGGTAAGGATAAATTTGAAATTGTTGTATAGAATATGATGAATGTCAAATAATTAAAAGTTAATAGAGAATTGTTGAAGTAGTAATGTGATAAAGTTTGGTACAAATCATGTAAATTTAAATTGTTTAATGTAAGGTAAGTGTAACAATGTTAATATGTAATGTACAATGTTTTATGATGTTTTATTATGTTGGGGGGCAATAGAGTGTGTGGTTAGGAGGTCGTTACAGGGGTAATGACGATAACAAGTGTTAAGAGATAGTATATTTTAAAGTTGAAAATCTAAAGTTACAGATGAAGTTGATAAAATATTATAGTAAGCTGCCATGTACAGAATAGAAGAAGTGAGTCTAAGTTGAGTAACAAAATTTAAATAAAGTGTCTGCCATGATAGTTGTAAGCTGAATTTGTAGAAATAATTAGGTGAAGGTATTTTGGGGGTATATTAAAGAATTGTGGATATATTGTGTTATATGTAGTTATATATATATATATGTTGTTTATTTTCTTACAAGTAAGAAATTGATTTTGGTGGTGGTAAAAAATCAAGGTATTCTAAGTCTTGTAGTTGTGAGGTTGAACCTGTTGAATTAAAAACAAACCAATGCCCCAAACACAAACCAATGCGTCTAAAAGGGAACATATCAGTTGTAGATATGTAAGTGTATTAGACCACTATTTTGAATTTGTATTGGATGTTTCAGAGTTTTGTGGTGTTGTGACCGCAGTCCTGGGCTGGCTGGAGCGTCAGAACAGGAGTGTAGAGTGCCTCATGGCCTTATGGTGTAGGGATCTCTCAGGAGAAGTCCAGTAAGGTCAGAGGGTGCGACCAACATCATGGGACCAAGGGTAAGTAATGATAAAATTTTTTTGTAGCGTTACAGGGGGTTGTGGTAACATATCTAGACCGATCCTTTTAGGAAAGTGTGAATGAGTCAAGGAAATTTTTTGTGTTCCGACACAAAAATTTTCCTTGAGGGGGTTTGTAACAGTACAGAATGACCCAGTACCAGAATTATGGGAATTAAGGGTGATTTTCAATGTTTTGTATTATGTAATTATTAAAACATGCAGAATGGTTAGGTACATTGTCCCTCTGGAAAAAGGAACAACGCAAATTCGGCCAGAGTAAAACACCAAGGTCGCCGATGGACGTGAAAACATCAAAATATACCATGGCGGTGTTTATGACGAAGTACAACAATATGAATTATGATTGGGCTATAGCACAGCTCCGTCATCGCTAAGAACAATGACGCACTGAGTACAATGTGTGTAACCAGGCGTTGTCCAGCAAGACAAAGCTGGATGACGTAAGAACCACACACACACAAGCGCAATTTTACATTTGCCTCGATCTCATTTCAACGCCATTCTTCATAGCAGCCACAGCGATGTAGCGTTGTGTGCATAAAATTTTACAATAGTTTAAATATAATTGGCAAAATGTTGGCCACAGTAGTGGAGCAAGAAAGGCTCATATAACTTGATAATATAAAAATACAAAATATGTAAATTCAGTGTGAACATCAACCTAATTGAACGGCAGACTAAAAGGCGAACACCGGCCATCACCATGGGCAGCAAGCACAACCAACGGATGGACATCAACACCGATTAACCAGAGAAGTTACTTTATTATTTTATATCTCATGAGCTCATTAATATCAAATTGTTAATCAAAAGAATGTACGGGTCTAAAATTGAATGTGCGAACGAGAGAGTGAATGTATGGCCATAAACACATATGCCGAGGGCATTGGTTTGTGTAAGAAATAATTAACTATTAATTAATAATTTTGAAGCTGCAGCAGTAACGTTAAATTGATATCAATCCAACAAATAAAGAAATTAAAAGAATACCAAGAGATATAAAAAGTAACCGCCATTTTGTTTTGAGTCAGATCACCTGACGTCATTATTGTGAACACATGGTTATGTATGTACTAACTGAGAGTGAATTAAAATTAATGGTTAACCTCCAGAATATTTTGTTATCAATTGTGTCGTCAACTGTGTTTCGAAATCTTTTCTAACTGGGTTAGAAAAGGAGAATTCATGGTAGGAAGGTGAGGTAACAAAGGAAGGTAATTGTAACTGAAAGGTAAGGATAAATTTGAAATTGTTGTATAGAATATGATGAATGTCAAATAATTAAAAGTTAATAGAGAATTGTTGAAGTAGTAATGTGATAAAGTTTGGTACAAATCATGTAAATTTAAATTGTTTAATGTAAGGTAAGTGTAACAATGTTAATATGTAATGTACAATGTTTTATGATGTTTTATTATGTTGGGGGGCAATAGAGTGTGTGGTTAGGAGGTCGTTACAGGGGTAATGACGATAACAAGTGTTAAGAGATAGTATATTTTAAAGTTGAAAATCTAAAGTTACAGATGAAGTTGATAAAAATATTATAGTAAGCTGCCATGTACAGAATAGAAGAAGTGAGTCTAAGTTGAGTAACAAAATTTAAATAAAAGTGTCTGCCATGATAGTTGTAAGCTGAATTTGTAGAAATAATTAGGTGAAGGTATTTTGGGGGTATATTAAAGAATTGTGGATATATTGTGTTATATGTAGTTATATATATATATATGTTGTTTATTTTCTTACAAGTAAGAAATTGATTTTGGTGGTGGTAAAAAATCAAGGTATTCTAAGTCTTGTAGTTGTGAGGTTGAACCTGTTGAATTAAAAACAAACCAATGCCCCAAACACAAACCAATGCGTCTAAAAGGGAACATATCAGTTGTAGATTTGTAAGTGTATTAGACCACTATTTTGAATTTGTATTGGATGTTTCAGAGTTTTGTGGTGTTGTGACCGCAGTCCTGGGCTGGCTGGAGCGTCAGAACAGGAGTGTAGAGTGCCTCATGGCCTTATGGTGTAGGGATCTCTCAGGAGAAGTCCAGTAAGGTCAGAGGGTGCGACCAACATCATGGGACCAAGGGTAAGTAATGATAAAATTTTTTTGTAACGTTACAGGGGGTTGTGGTAACATATCTAGACCGATCCTTTTAGGAAAGTGTGAATGAGTCAAGGAAATTTTTTGTGTTCCGACACAAAAATTTTCCTTGAGGGGGTTTGTAACAGTACAGAATGACCCAGTACCAGAATTATGGGAATTAAGGGTGATTTTCAATGTTTTGTATTATGTAATTATTAAAACATGCAGAATGGTTAGGTACATTGTCCCTCTGGAAAAAGGAACAACGCAAATTCGGCCAGAGTAAAACACCAAGGTCGCCGATGGACGTGAAAACATCAAAATATACCATGGCGGTGTTTATGACGAAGTACAACAATATGAATTATGATTGGGCTATAGCACAGCTCCGTCATCGCTAAGAACAATGACGCACTGAGTACAATGTGTGTAACCAGGCGTTGTCCAGCAAGACAAAGCTGGATGACGTAAGAACCACACACACACAAGCGCAATTTTACATTTGCCTCGATCTCATTTCAACGCCATTCTTCATAGCAGCCACAGCGATGTAGCGTTGTGTGCATAAAATTTTACAATAGTTTAAATATAATTGGCAAAATGTTGGCCACAGTAGTGGAGCAAGAAAGGCTCATATAACTTGATAATATAAAAATACAAAACATGAAAAATCAGTGTGAACATCAACCTAATTGAACGGCAGACTAAAAGGCGAACACCGGCCATCACCATGGGCAGCAAGCACAACCAACGGATGGACATCAACACCGATTAACCAGAGAAGTTACTTTATTATTTTATATCTCATGAGCTCATTAATATCAAATTGTTAATCAAAAGAATGTACGGGTCTAAAATTGAATGTGCGAACGAGAGAGTGAATGTATGGCCATAAACACATATGCCGAGGGCATTGGTTTGTGTAAGAAATAATTAACTGTTAATTAATAATTTTGAAGCTGCAGCAGTAACGTTAAATTGATATCAATCCAACAAATAAAGAAATTAAAAGAATACCAAGAGATATAAAAAGTAACCGCCATTTTGTTTTGAGTCAGATCACCTGACGTCATTATTGTGAACACATGGTTATGTATGTACTAACTGAGAGTGAATTAAAATTAATGGTTAACCTCCAGAATATTTTGTTATCAATTGTGTCGTCAACTGTGTTTCGAAATCTTCCTGTACCCGAAACCCTGGAACCCCTTAGGTATAAAACAGTTTACAAAAGAAGAAATGAGCCCGGCGCCTAATGAATTTGGTAAGTACCCAGAAATACCAAATTATGGTATTTGTCATACATATCTTGTTAGATATATGTAATAATATTATTAAAGAGGTCGGTAAGAGTTATATATTACAATTTGCGCCCAGAACAGTGACTTTAAGTTATAATATAATATAATATTAGTCCCTCACTGGGACTAAAATATTTAAAAATATTACAATTTGCGCCCAGAACAGTGACTTTAAGGTTTATAATATTACACTTTGTTAACTATCAGAATAATATAAATAATAAAGTCCCTTGTTCTGGGCGTCATCTGTTAACCTACGCACCATACCAATAAATATGATAGGTTATTTTCACGTATTTTATTGTAATTAAAGAAATACCCACCATACATCCGGTGTAAACATGTGTCTTTCTTATCAACATACATTTGGTCTTTCGGGTCCAGGGTTTCGTTAAGCGAAAAGGCAGAGGTAGTCGGGTTTTTTGAAATAACCATTCATACAACATATAGTTAAACAATTTAGGCTTTATTTGATTTTCAATATTCAAGTATTATAGACAATGGGAGTCATTACTCAGTTTAACAATTACCAAAATGGCAGCTTCATGACTTCCGCTTTTTGCCATGCTTTCATCTCTATATAGCGCTTATTTTTTCTGTAATTTAATCTTTTAAACAAAAGTATTTACTGCAGTATGGTTTTCAAAATTACTTGTTTCTTTAGATTCAATAAATAATACATATACTTAACACAAACCAACGCCCCAGATATTGGTTATTAAATGCCAGCAACCTTTCACTCTCACTTTCTCACACAAACCTTTCATACTTTGATGATGATTACATTTCTGTACTAAATATATTTTGAGCTCATTTTTTTACTGTTTAGAATTTAGAATAATTTAAAAAGGGCTTTCCTGAATTGAAGTGGTAATGACGCTCCTCAGACGACTCCCATGATGGTTGGCGGATGTTCGGCCGAACTTTGTGATTTGTCTTTTACTGAGTGCACTGAATTTATTACTTCATTTAACTGTCCACTGAAACTAGTTACTTTTATGATTACATTTTTACAAAATTTTGAACATCTTTGTTCGCAAAAACTGCCCAATACACAATTGAGCATGTGTACGCTCGGAGTTGTTAATGCAGACTGAGAACGGGTTATACGCAACTTCTGCGTAAGTAATAGTGTACATGACGTCACCATCTTTTGTTTCTACGCCCAACGCCCTGGTTTGTACGTTCTTGGTGTTATGTCATTAGTGTTTAATAATGACGCCATAGCCTTGTGGACCAATGAAAGTTCATATTTATAGTTCATTTTCACATACACCGTCATTATACATGTTAGACTTTGCCCGTCTCCCGGTGACCTTGGATCCATTCCCCTCTTGTTGAATATGTATTGCTTCTTGGGACATGGGTAAAACTGACCTAACCCTGGTTGACATTCATATATATAATAAAAAATACAATGTGAAATCCCTTAATCCCATAATTATGATAATAGGTCTTTCTGTACTGTCACAAAACCCCCTCAATGAAAGGTTTTGTGTCGATACACAAAAACTTTCATTGACTCATTCACACGTTTCTAAAAGGATCAGTGCAGATATGATGCCGCAACCCCCTGTAGTGTTAATATAAAAGAAGTATAATCACTTACCCTTGGTTCAATGATGCTGATCGTACCTGTCTGACCTTACTGGACTTCTCAGGAGAGATCCCAACACCATAAGGCCATGAGGCACTTAACGCTCCTGTTCTGACGCTCCGGCCAGCTCAGGACCGCGGTCACGACACCACAAAACTCTGAAACATGCAATACAAAAATTGAAAATAGTGGACTTATTTATTCCCATATCCACAACTGATATGTCTCCCCTTAGATGCATTGGTTTGTGTTTTGAGGCGTTGGTTTTCTTAACTCATAAGTTTTTAAATAACAAAAAAAAACAAGATTTAAGACAGATAAATCCTTCCATTTTTCAACACTCCTGTCTATTTTTATCAAATTCTCTGACTCCAGTCAACATCAACTTACTCCTCTCACCACAAGAAAACACATTATTGTACTAAACATAAAACAAATCTTAATCTCTCAAACAACAACCACTATCTCTACTAATTTATTTCAGATAAAATCAATACATATACCTATTATGGCAAACACTTCAAAACTATTTATTTTTCTTTACTCAACTTTCTTTACGCTTATTTTTCTTTACAACAGAATCATCATTATATACTTGATAACCAACACCATTCTCACTACTAATTCTTTAAAATTTAATATTCTGTTATCGTTACTACCCCTGTAGTAACCTGCTAACCACACACACTATTGTACCATCAACATAATAAAACATTGTACATCATAAAACATTAAACACTAACATTGAACAATTCACATGTAAATAACTTGTATAAAATTTGATAACACATTATTATTTTTATCAACTCTCTATTCAACTTTTATTATTTAACATTCATTAGATTCTATACAAAAAAAATTTCAAATTTATCATTCACCTTTCAGTTACATTACCTTCCTACCATGAATTTTCTTTTTCTAACCCTTTCTCAATCCTTATTAGTTTGGGTGACTCTCTATTATTCATTATTCTCTGTATCTTATTTTGGCATTTGTCAATCTAACCTTATTCACCTCTTTTTTACTACTAACAACCGCTTCTAACCATTAACATAATATGACACCAATATCTCTATAATAACCCCCTTCACTAATCCCATTTAAATCCTCTGGCACCGCTCCTCTTTTGTACTAGGATGTGTGTTCCCTACCTGGCCATATCCATCCCTAACCATTTGCCTTCCACCAAATATCGGCAAACACTCTAACCCAAAATTGCTCCGCCTGCCACAACGCTGCACGCTGGTCCCTTGCCACGTCGCACGCTGATCACTCCTTACACCGGATCCTTACTACAAAATACCATCATCAACAAAATATATAATTACCATTCACATTACTCACCTCTACATATAATCACTAACTACTGTGTCCCTAAAATATCTAACACCTCTTTATATATTATCAGTATCTCAACATTCTTATTTTCACTACTCCCAATAACTCTATTTAACTAACTCCAATGCCCTTATTTATCACTATCACCCAAATTCTATCTCCTTTTTAACCTTAATATACCACTAGAAAATTCATCACTTACCTTACAATCCTAAAACAACTCAATATCCAATATATCATATGCGTAATCATTTATTATCCCTTCGAATCTAACTCTCATAATTGTTTAAATTCCTTATCAATTATTTAAAATTCCACAGTACATAGTTTACACAAAAAATACATAAAATACACAACAGCAAAAATACGCAAATACATTGACATCAATACACAAAATATACAATCCAAAATAATCATTTTATCATTTATCAAAATTCAGTCTATAAGCAGTCCATTTCAAAAAAAACACTGTCCACATAATTAAATGTTCATAAACACAATAAAATATTTACCCTCCATCGTCAAATAATAATCTTATCTTACGTATACATAACTCATTTTTAATTAAGTACATTATATCATCTTTTGTAATATAATAACTATTTAAATTTATTTTTTGTTCATTATACCATAGTAATACTCTGCAGGATTACTCCACATTACTATATCATAAAACTTGTCAACATTCGGTATGGTCCAGTCACCTTCGGTATAATTAGTCATAATTCGGTAATTTGCCAAGTCATTATTCTCTTTATCTCCTACTACTTCAGTTTTATTACAAGGTATACACTTACTACATTCATTATATATCATCTCTACTCCTAACCTTTCCATAAATTCTTCATAATCTCTACTTATCTTAAAAATTTCTACTTCTCTTTTTCTCTCAATATCTCTCTCACCATTACACCATCTCTCTCTCTTAAAACATCTCTCTCTTTCTACATTTCCAGGGGACACTAATTCACAACTATTGCACCGCCTGTGAAGTGCACTAATAAAACCAAGGACAACTTTATTTGTAGACCATATGTCTCCCAAATATACATCGAAGGCACTCTCGTCCTTCCTCAACACATGTACATCCCCCCCTACTTCATCATTAAGGGAAAATCTAACCCCTGCAACTCTTACAATTATACTCTCTTTACACACTCTATCTAACTCATCATACACAAACATCTCATTATCACTACCCCTGTTTACACAATCATTTTCTAATATCATACTTTTATTTATATTGTTACCATTCTCTCCCCTACTTACCTTGTCATCTTTGTTCAATTCTAATTTGTCTACTCCCCTCTTATTTTCTAATTCTATCTCGTCTAACCGTGTCTCTATTTCGTTTATTCTTTCGTCAAAATTACAACTTTGTTTCTTAATTTCTTCTTTTAATATCATTAAATTGTTCATCAAACTGGTTTAATTTATCGTTAAAATTGTCTAATTTCATATCGAATTTGATACTCTGTTCATTAAAAAGCAGTTTCATCATTCTTATGATGTCGTTTTCCTCAACTCTTTTTGTTGGGGCTGGTGTTGAGTGAATACTATCACCCATCATTTCTGATTCTGTTCTACTCGTCTCGTTACTGTTTGCCAATTTTATCATACTAATAATAATAAATTTTGTTTTGGTTGTTGTATTGTATTCTATTCATACCATACATAACCTATACAGGTAACCTATATTGTGTTACGTATATTTTGCTACCCGTCTGCCTCTGCTTTTGGCTTATTTATATAATGTAAATTTTTATATAAAGTCCCTGTTCGGGCGCCATCTGTTAACTATCAGAATAATATAAATAATAAAGTCCCTTGTTCTGGGCATCACCTGTTAACCTACGCACCATACCAATAAATATGATAGGTTATTTTCACGTATTTTATTGTAATTAAAGAAATACCCACCATACATCCGGTGTAAACATGTGTCTTTCTTATCAACATACATTTGGTCTTTCGGGTCCAGGGTTTCGTTAAGTGAAAAGGCAGAGGTAGTCGGGTTTTTCGAAATAACCATTCATACAACACATAGTTAAACAATTTAGGCTTTATTTGATTTTCAATATTCAAGTATTATAGACAATGGGAGTCATTACTCAGTTTAACAATTACCAAAATGGCGGCTTCATGACTTCCGCTTTTTGCCATGCTTTCATCTCTATATAGCGCTTATTTTTTCTGTAATTTAATCTTTTAAACAAAAGTATTTACTGCAGTATGGTTTTCAAAATTACTTGTTTCTTTAGATTCAATAAATAATACATATACTTAACACAAACCAACGCCCCAGATATTGGTTATTAAATGCCAGCAACCTTTCACTCTCACTTTCTCACACAAACCTTTCATACTTTGATGATGATTACATTTCTGTACTAAATATATTTTGAGCTCATTTTTTTACTGTTTAGAATTTAGAATAATTTAAAAAGGGCTTTCCTGAATTGAAGTGGTAGTGACACTCCTCAGACGACTCCCATGGTGGTTGGCGGATGTTCGGCCGAACTTTGTGATTTGTCTTTTACTGAGTGCACTGTAGTAAATTTATTATAAAAGTTTGTCAAACCCCAAAGAAACCCTTTTAATTGCTTGGGATTTTTCGGTATCCCATAATAGCAGCAATTTTTTCTGTAGAGGCGCTGATGCCTTGTGTTGACAATTCATAACCTAAGTAATTGATCTTCTCTCTAAAGAACTTTGATTTTTTTCAAGTTCACAGTGAGGTTTTCTTTTTTTAAGCTTTCCAACAATAACCGTAGGTGCACCAGGTGTTCTTCGATACTTCCGGATATACACAGACAATCATCCACGTAGAGTATGGTAAACTTTTTCACTTCATCTGTTAAAACATGATCCAGTCCACGGGTCAAACTGGGTAGGCTGTCTTCAATCCAAATGGTGTAACAGTATATCTATAACATTTTCCTTTATATAGGAATCCAGTAAAGTCCCGGGAGTCTTCTGCCAGTGGGATTTGCCAGAAACTGCTGGTTAGGTCGATACTGCTCATTACCTTGATGTTACCGCAGCTCGCCAGCACTTGATCTATCGGTATGGTCCCTTCATAATCTGGAACTCTCACCGCATTAATCCACCTTGCGTCCAAACATAACCATACTGACTGGTCCTTTTTAACTACTGTCACCATCAGATTAATATAAGGACTATTAATCCCGTTCGATGACCCTGCATCCCTCCATCTTTTTAATCTCCTTATCCACTGCGTCTTGATACTTTAGGGGGACTGGCCATCCTTTCATGCAATAAGGTGTAGTGTCAGTTACCACCAATCGGTGTTCATATCTGTTTATCCTTCCTGGATACTCACGGAAAACTTGGTAGTTTGTGGATAAAATATCCTCCAACTCCTTCTTTGTTTGTGAACTGTGTAACATGACATAAGATAGTGAAAATCCACTAATGATTAACAAACAAAAAAGCTGAAGATAAGAAGAAATGTCAAAAAACTTATAACTCAAAGATTAATGACCAAATTACGAAATGACAATTGACTAAGGAACTGACGATGACTTGACCCAATAGATTGGAGAAAAACAAGAACAATAGAATGGAACAAGAAAGAAGGAACAAGAAACCAAATGTAACCAAGAATATAACAACAACATTTGTAACCCCCAAAATATGACTAATAAATGTATGTGAAACAATGCACTAAAACAGTTAGGGCATAAATAAGATGTAACCATGTAAACAATAACAAGTAAGATAGAGATATTATGTATATTATATGAAAGAAGAAGAAACATGTACTTATAAATATAAGGTAGGAAACTAAAAATAACAATACCCAATTAATAATGATAAACAGAGTCAAAGCAAGTAAAAAATACATTGAGCCAAATAAAGGCAATAATTAATAACAAAAAGTGATCAATGTGAATTGAAAATAAAATAATTATTAATGACCAATAACCACACAGTGATAGTAAAATAATTATACAAACAGTGTGGGAAATATCAAGTGAATAAATATAAGTAGGTGGTGACAAGCTATGAAAATAGCATAATATGATAAAATGTGAAGTGTTAATAAATACAGAAACAATCAGAATGATCACAGTTGCACACCACTATATAAAAATTATCCCAATTAGCGCTTTCAAGCTTCACAGCCCATCGTCAGATTGGAATAGACAGGAAATAAGTGAACAACCCCTTCACCCCTCTCCCCCACCCTGCTCACACACAACAAGCTATAATACAAATGACCCTTCCCCACCCCCTAAACCCTGTCCCACCATCTGTAGAGTTACATATTTTTTCTAGCAAATTCCTTGTGTTTCAGTGTTGTGTGTGTGTGTGTGTGTGTGTGCATCCTTTTAAACTACCCTCTTCCTCTCCACACACGTGGGTCAGTCAACACCCTTATTTTAAAACATCCAATTAGTACTATGCAAAATAATTCTTAATATTATCTATCTGTCCTCTATCATTTACTTCTTAATCATGTTATAAAATATTTCTTCATTATCAAATTTAATTTTAATATTAATTAAATTGTCTAACCCTTTTTCTCTTTCTTTCAATATTTCTAACTCCTCTCTAAGCTTCCTTTCAACTGTGTTATTCACTACTTTTACAATTTCGTATTCTTCCAAAGGATTAACAAACTTATGGTTGTCTTCTATGAAATGTCTTGCATATAACGAATATAAGGGTGTTGACTGACCCACGTGTGTGGAGAGGAAGAGGGTAGTTTAAAAGGATGCACACACACACACACACACACACACACACACACACACACACACACACACACACACACAAGGAATTTGCTAGAAAAAATATGTAACACTACAGATGGTGGGACAGGGTTTAGGGGGTGGGGAAGGGTCATTTGTATTATAGCTTGTTGTGTGTGAGCAGGGTGGCGGAGAGGGGTGAAGGGGTTAAGGGGTTGTTCACTTATTTCCTGTCTATTCCAATCTGACGATGGGCTGTGAAGCTTGAAAGCGCTAATTGGGATAATTTTTATATAGTGGTGTGCAACTGTGATCATTCTGATTGTGATTTCAACCACTAACACAAATTTCTTCATTAAATACAGAAACCTTCTAGGAAGGGAAAACTGCAGTGAGTGTACAGTATAAAATACTTAAGAAGCAGACTGTAATAGTATAGCTAAACAGCCTTTGAATAGAACTTTCTGTTATCACATAAGAATGAACTAATTGTACCATTAGTAATTTCAATAATAGTAAGTAAGAATGAATATAAAATAAGATGAAAATTAAGTTATTAGAGTGGAAAATAAGAAAGACAGACACTGTATTTTAGTGAAGGAATTAGTAGGTGAGATATATTGTGTAAGGTACTGTTTAAAATTAGTATTATAAGAGTTTCGTTATTGTTTTAAAAGAAACCATAGAATTTATTAACTTATAAAGTAAGCAAGATAGAAATAAGAAAACCAAAAATAGTTAGAAGTTGAATTTCAGGTTTGAGCCTGGTAAGAAAATGTTTGTTTTTATAATAAGAGGGGTGGTTAGAAGCACCAATGTATTATTATCTGTTTCTATAAAAAATTGTTTAATGTACCAATATATAAAGCTAATGAGTTATAAAGAATGTTAAATAGTAGTATGGGGAAGTCTAGGCTCTAGGCCTAACATTTAGTGAAGGAACTTTGCAAGTTTAAAAAAGAAAACAATAACCCAGTATCAATCAGAATATATCAAATGTTTAAGCAGTTAAGTGAGTGTATCTAGTACAAAAATATATAAATAATATCCAGTTTAAAAATAACTACATAAGAAATACAAATAAGACAATAAGGAAAATGTTATTAACTATTCAAAAGTAATCATGAGGGATATCAAAATAATCCTTAACAAAAAAAGAAGAACAATGGTGTTCATATAATTGATGTTACTACTAATATAAGAAAGAAATCATAATTTGAAGATATTTTATAAATTTAAACCAAAATAAAACGTTAGAATATAACAATGTCATAAGATATTGACCAATGAGAAATAGCATAATTCGATAGGTAACCATAGCAACTGACGCTTATTACATAAAATACCATTGGAATTCTAATTACTTCATTATTGACTAATGCGGAGGGCGGATGTATGAAGCTCTTGATCTAAAATTAACTTAAAAAACTTTAAATTTTAATAAATTTTGAAGGAAGAAGTATAGGAGAAGCCTTCTAAACTACAACTGATGAGATGAACGACTATTAAAATAATTAAACCATAAAAATCATGGTAAAAAATACGAATACTTCAAATTAACGTAATAGACGACCTATCCAGAAGGAAGAAGTGGATTTACCTAACTCAACCTGAGGACATCGAACATCTACGAGAACTGATGGAAGCCGAACTTCGAATTGGAACCATTTGAACAGGTATTTCGGTCAATCCAAAGAAGAGAGGACTACTAGAAGTTTCCTGAAGAAGAAGACGATCATCGGAGAAGCCATGTCAAGAAATCGATGAGTATAAAATAACAACTTCACTTCAAAATAAATTTCCAATTATCCATAATAACGAACTAAATATATTTTCACTTCACTGATCACAAATTTGACTCAATAACTGAATTTAATCAATATATCATTCTTAATAAAACTTAAATTAATCAATAAACTTTGATATTAAATTATAATTTCAAAAAAAAAAAAAAAAAAAAAAAAAAAAAAAACGTGCTGACAAGAATTTAACGAGACCTATTCTGATTCTCATTGCCAATAACTTACTTTGTATGTGTTAGTATATCAACTGTTGTGTATTTAGTTTTAAGGAATGTTATAATTTTGTGCATTTTGTAGCCGATAATCCAACTTCTGTAGTCAAAAAGGACTTATCCCTGAGACAAACAATATTAATTGTAAACATAATATGTACGCCATGACGTTTTTCTTACGTACGACTGAGCGATGCCAACCAAGCAATTTGTAAACGCCGGTATCAACATAAATATATGTATTATTCATTAACTGTAATTGAACAGGTAATATAAAGAAGGGTTCAATAAATTTTAATATTCCTCAACTGCTGTATGTTTGATTCTTATAAAACAATGTAATATAAGGAAATTTTTAAAAACAAAACACCAACATACTGCAGTTAGCGAATTCGACACTGCAAGACAGCGTGAGCCAATCAGGTGGCGAGGCGGTAAGATTTGAATTGAACGACGAGAGATACGGTTAGCCAGTAAGTATTGAGAAAAGGCATAACCCGGCTCGATACACACGATTAGTTTTCACAAAGGTATTTAACAAATAAATACCCAATAATCTACCCACAATTACACAGATATTACGAATTAAACAGACAAAAGGGTGACATTCAAATAACACCCGTAAACGATCTATTACAAAGTGACGATCCCAACAGTGGGGCTTTTCGTTTCTGTTACAAAGACGAATATAACGGGTGACATTACACAAATAAAACCTCGTAAAACGTCTGATTACAACTGATACCAGTCGTTTCTTCCAACTTTTCACGAATTGTTGTTTCAATCTTCTCCTCTTCTTCAGCGACTTCCACTGTTAATATTTCAGCACATACAGGTACCTTACCACTATCATTATTATTAAAAGTTATTTGGTTGTCCATGAGGTTGATTATACATCTACTTTCCTGTAATAGGTTGATCCCAATAATACAGTCTCGAATTAAATTTGGTATTATGATAAAAACACCATCGGTAACATATTCACCGATCCTTACCTCTAGCATCACTTGTTGTGTTATTTGCTTGGACTTTCTCCCTACTGCTCCTTTTACAACCAAATTCGTTACTTTCAATACGTGTATGTTGCCCATTTGTTTTTTATTTTTGTGATACCATTCGGTAGACAGCATTAATTTGGCTACCGGTATCGAGTAATGCAACTACTAATATGTTATTGAGTTGTACGTTTACCTCCGGGCACTTAACTCAACGAATTTCCTGATAGTCTGTTTCTTCTTCCAGGAACGAATCTCTAATATCTACGAAAGTAGTACTAATTTCCTTATATCTAATGTCTAAATCTAACTTACTTCTACCACAATGCTTTTTTAGTTTTTTGAACTTGTGTAGTGTTTTGTATTTGTATTATAAGTACTAACTACCTGTGAGTTTGTTTGGGTTCCGCTTGTCGAAGCTATTGCATTGACTTGTGGCTCATAAATACGCTTTGGCAGCATTTTCTCCCTGTCCCTCAGTTTGGTTTCATTATCTGCCTGTCGCCAATGTGTTTTATGACACTGAGTGTTCGGCCGTTCACTTTTATTGTGTTGCCATTATGTTCCTATACTACCCTTGGGTTCCGGCTTAAGTTGTAACTGTGTGTTGTATCCACCGCTGCTTTCGTCTTTCTTCTTTCTCAATGCTGCAAATTCCATTAGCAATGCCTGGAACTCCATTATATTGTTCACACCCCTCGTTATGCACGCTACTGCAATCTCATGGCTATAATGACGTGATAGTTTACAGATTAGGTGTTGATCGGATATTGGCGGTATTAATTGACGGTTCTGTAGTATACATCGTTCCATATACTGTATCATACTCAAACCGCTTTCTGGTCGGTACTTTCCGAACTCTAGTTTATCACGTACATTTTCTTGAATCATCTGATTCCAGTACTTAGCGGTAAACGCTTCCTGAAATTCTGAAAAGGTGTTCACTTCACTTCTAATTAACTTCCACCATATGGCGGCCTCTCCTTCCAAATGCCTTGACACCCAGTTAAGCCCTTCGCTTTGGTAGTATTCCCTATGCAGTCTTGCAACTCTTTTACAAACTCCATCGGATATTCACCTTCTCCATTAAAGTTAACGTTTTTGGCGTACTCCATTACCATCCCTTGTTGCCTCGGTGTTCTTTCAATTTGAGCGATCCTCGCACGTACGTCTTCTTTAATTTGTGTTAACTGTCCGTCCACTGTCGTGCAGCTGTTTTCATAACATTCTTTTAAATGTTGTATCTGTTCATCATTCTTTTTCTTATTATTATTTACCTTAATATGTAATGTAATGTGTGATACCAGCGTGGTGCTGTTGTCGAGATTCCTCGCATTTCTCCCGGTGTTCTCTCGCTTCTGACAGGACGATTTCTACTTCTTCTCGGACGACTTCTTTCACTTCTGTCCGTAATTGAGTAGCTATTTCTTGGTTTTCATTTCTGATTTGGTATATCTGTTGTTCTACCTGTGTCTTATGTTCATGTAAATGTTGTGTATATTTTTGTTTACGTATTAGTTTTGTAAACATTACGTATATATTAGTTTTGTATACGGAACGAAACATGGAACAAAAATATACACAACATTTACATGAACATAAGACACAGGTAGAACAACAGATATACCAAATCAGAAATGAAAACCAAGAAATAGCTACTCAATTACGGACAGAAGTGAAAGAAGTCGTCCGAGAAGAAGTAGAAATCGTCCTGTCAGAAGCGAGAGAACACCGGGAGAAATGCGAGGAATCTCGACAACAGCACCACGCTGGTATCACACATTACATTACATATTAAGGTAAATAATAATAAGAAAAAGAATGATGAACAGATACAACATTTAAAAGAATGTTATGAAAACAGCTGCACGACAGTGGACGGACAGTTAACACAAATTAAAGAAGACGTACGTGCGAGGATCGCTCAAATTGAAAGAACACCGAGGCAACAAGGGATGGTAATGGAGTACGCCAAAAACGTTAACTTTAATGGAGAAGGTGAATATCCGATGGAGTTTGTAAAAGAGTTGCAAGACTGCATAGGGAATACTACCAAAGCGAAGGGCTTAACTGGGTGTCAAGGCATTTGGAAGGAGAGGCCGCCATATGGTGGAAGTTAATTAGAAGTGAAGTGAACACCTTTTCAGAATTTCAGGAAGCGTTTACCGCTAAGTACTGGAATCAGATGATTCAAGAAAATGTACGTGATAAACTAGAGTTCGGAAAGTACCGACCAGAAAGCGGTTTGAGTATGATACAGTATATGGAACGATGTATACTACAGAACCGTCAATTAATACCGCCAATATCCGATCAACACCTAATCAGTAAACTATCACGTCATTATAGCCATGAGATTGCAGTAGCGTGCATAACGAGGGGTGTGAACAATATAATGGAGTTCCAGGCATTGCTAATGGAATTTGCAGCATTGAGAAAGAAGAAAGACGAAAGCAGCTGTGGATACAACACACAGTTACAACTTAAGCCGGAACCCAAGGGTAGTATAGGAACATAATGGCAACACAATAAAAGTGAACGGCCGAACACTCAGTGTCATAAAACACATTGGCGACAGGCAGATAATGAAACCAAACTGAGGGACAGGGAGAAAATGCTGCCAAAGCGTATTTATGAGCCACAAGTCAATGCAATAGCTTCGACAAGCGGAACCCAAACAAACTCACAGGTAGTTAGTACTTATAATACAAATACAAAACACTACACAAGTTCAAAAAACTAAAAAAGCATTGTGGTAGAAGTAAGTTAGATTTAGACATTAGATATAAGGAAATTAGTACTACTTTCGTAGATATTAGAGATTCGTTCCTGGAAGAAGAAACAGACTATCAGGAAATTCGTTGAGTTAAGTGCCCGGAGGTAAACGTACAACTCAATAACATATTAGTAGTTGCATTACTCGATACCGGTAGCCAAATTAATGCTGTCTACCGAATGGTATCACAAAAATAAAAAACAAATGGGCAACATACACGTATTGAAAGTAACGAATTTGGTTGTAAAAGGAGCAGTAGGGAGAAAGTCCAAGCAAATAACACAACAAGTGATGCTAGAGGTAAGGATCGGTGAATATGTTACCGATGGTGTTTTTATCATAATACCAAATTTAATTCGAGACTGTATTATTGGGATCAACCTATTACAGGAAAGTAGATGTATAATCAACCTCATGGACAACCAAATAACTTTTAATAATAATGATAGTGGTAAGGTACCTGTATGTGCTGAAATATTAACAGTGGAAGTCGCTGAAGAAGAGGAGAAGATTGAAACAACAATTCGTGAAAAGTTGGAAGAAACGACTGGTATCAGTTGTAATCAGACGTTTTACGAGGTTTTATTTGTGTAATGTCACCCGTTATATTCGTCTTTGTAACAGAAACGAAAAGCCCCACTGTTGGGATCGTCACTTTGTAATAGATCGTTTACGGGTGTTATTTGAATGTCACCCTTTTGTCTGTTTAATTCGTAATATCTGTGTAATTGTGGGTAGATTATTGGGTATTTATTTGTTAAATACCTTTGTGAAAACTAATCGTGTGTATCGAGCCGGGTTATGCCTTTTCTCAATACTTACTGGCTAACCGTATCTCTCGTCGTTCAATTCAAATCTTACCGCCTCGCCACCTGATTGGCTCACGCTGTCTTGCAGTGTCGAATTCGCTAACTGCAGTATGTTGGTGTTTTGTTTTTAAAAATTTCCTTATATTACATTGTTTTATAAGAATCAAACATACAGCAGTTGAGGAATATTAAAATTTATTGAACCCTTCTTTATATTACCTGTTCAATTACAGTTAATGAATAATACATATATTTATGTTGATACCGGCGTTTACAAATTGCTTGGTTGGCATCGCTCAGTCGTACGTAAGAAAAACGTCATGGCGTACATATTATGTTTACAATTAATATTGTTTGTCTCAGGGATAAGTCCTTTTTGACTACAGAAGTTGGATTATCGGCTACAAAATGCACAAAATTATAACATTCCTTAAAACTAAATACACAACAGTTGATATACTAACACATACAAAGTAAGTTATTGGCAATGAGAATCAGAATAGGTCTCGTTAAATTCTTGTCAGCACGTTTTTTTTTTTTGAAATTATAATTTAATATCAAAGTTTATTGATTAATTTAAGTTTTATTAAGAATGATATATTGATTAAATTCAGTTATTGAGTCAAATTTGTGATCAGTGAAGTGAAAATATATTTAGTTCGTTATTATGGATAATTGGAAATTTATTTTGAAGTGAAGTTGTTATTTTATACTCATCGATTTCTTGACGTGGCTTCTCCGATGATCGTCTTCTTCTTCAGGAAACTTCTAGTAGTCCTCTCTTCTTTGGATTGTCCGAAATACCTGTTCAAATGGTTCCAATTCGAAGTTCGGCTTCCATCAGTTCTCGTAGATGTTCGATGTCCTCAGGTTGAGTTAGGTAAATCCACTTCTTCCTTCTGGATAGGTCGTCTATTACGTTAATTTGAAGTATTCGTATTTTTTACCATGATTTTTATGGTTTAATTATTTTAATAGTCGTTCATCTCATCAGTTGTAGTTTAGAAGGCTTCTCCTATACTTCTTCCTTCAAAATTTATTAAAATTTAAAGTTTTTTAAGTTAATTTTAGATCAAGAGCTTCATACATCCGCCCTCCGCATTAGTCAATAATGAAGTAATTAGAATTCCAATGGTATTTTATGTAATAAGCGTCAGTTGCTATGGTTACCTATCGAATTATGCTATTTCTCATTGGTCAATATCTTATGACATTGTTATATTCTAACGTTTTATTTTGGTTTAAATTTATAAAATATCTTCAAATTATGATTTCTTTCTTATATTAGTAGTAACATCAATTATGTGAACACCATTGTTCTTCTTTTTTTGTTAAGGATTATTTTGATATCCCTCATGATTACTTTTGAATAGTTAATAACATTTTCCTTATTGTCTTATTTGTATTTCTTATGTAGTTATTTTTAAACTGGATATTATTTATATATTTTTGTACTAGATACACTCACTTAACTGCTTAAACATTTGATATATTCTGATTGATACTGGGTTATTGTTTTCTTTTTTAAACTTGCAAAGTTCCTTCACTAAATGTTAGGCCTAGAGCCTAGACTTCCCCATACTACTATTTAACATTCTTTATAACTCATTAGCTTTATATATTGGTACATTAAACAATTTTTTATAGAAACAGATAATAAAACATTGGTGCTTCTAACCACCCCTCTTATTATAAAAACAAACATTTTCTTACCAGGCTCAAACCTGAAATTCAACTTCTAACTATTTTTGGTTTTCTTATTTCTATCTTGCTTACTTTATAAGTTAATAAATTCTATGGTTTCTTTTAAAACAATAACGAAACTCTTATAATACTAATTTTAAACAGTACCTTACACAATATATCTCACCTACTAATTCCTTCACTAAAATACAGTGTCTGTCTTTCTTATTTTCCACTCTAATAACTTAATTTTCATCTTATTTTATATTCATTCTTACTTACTATTATTGAAATTACTAATGGTACAATTAGTTCATTCTTATGTGATAACAGAAAGTTCTATTCAAAGGCTGTTTAGCTATACTATTACAGTCTGCTTCTTAAGTATTTTATACTGTACACTCACTGCAGTTTTCCCTTCCTAGAAGGTTTCTGTATTTAATGAAGAAATTTGTGTTAGTGGTTGAAATCACAATCAGAATGATCACAGTTGCACACCACTATATAAAAATTATCCCAATTAGCGCTTTCAAGCTTCACAGCCCATCGTCAGATTGGAATAGACAGGAAATAAGTGAACAACCCCTTAACCCCTTCACCCCTCTCCGCCACCCTGCTCACACACAACAAGCTATAATACAAATGACCCTTCCCCACTCCCTAAACCCTGTCCCACCATCTGTAGTGTTACATATTTTTTCTAGCAAATTCCTTGTGTGTGTGTGTGTGTGTGTGTGTGTGTGTGTGTGTGTGTGTGTGTGTGTGTGTGTGTGTGTGTGTGTGTGTGTGTGTGTGTGTGTGTGTGTGTGTGTGTGTGTGTGTGTGTGTGTGTGTGTGTGTGTGTGTGTGTGTGTGTGTGTGTGTGTGTGTGTGTGTGTGTGTGTGCATCCTTTTAAACTACCCTCTTCCTCTCCACACACGTGGGTCAGTCAACACCCTTATATTCGTTATATGCAAGACATTTCATAGAAGACAACCATAAGTTTGTTAATCCTTTGGAAGAATACGAAATTGTAAAAGTAGTGAATAACACAGTTGAAAGGAAGCTTAGAGAGGAGTTAGAAATATTGAAAGAAAGAGAAAAAGGGTTAGACAATTTAATTAATATTAAAATTAAATTTGATAATGAAGAAATATTTTATAACATGATTAAGAAGTAAATGATAGAGGACAGATAGATAATATTAAGAATTATTTTGCATAGTACTAATTGGATGTTTTAAAATAAGGGTGTTGACTGACCCACGTGTGTGGAGAGGAAGAGGGTAGTTTAAAAGGATGCACACACACACACACACACACACAACACTGAAACACAAGGAATTTGCTAGAAAAAATATGTAACTCTACAGATGGTGGGACAGGGTTTAGGGGGTGGGGAAGGGTCATTTGTATTATAGCTTGTTGTGTGTGAGCAGGGTGGGGGAGAGGGGTGAAGGGGTTGTTCACTTATTTCCTGTCTATTCCAATCTGACGATGGGCTGTGAAGCTTGAAAGCGCTAATTGGGATAATTTTTATATAGTGGTGTGCAACTGTGATCATTCTGATTGTTTCTGTATTTATTAACACTTCACATTTTATCATATTATGCTATTTTCATAGCTTGTCACCACCTACTTATATTTATTCACTTGATATTTCCCACACTGTTTGTATAATTATTTTACTATCACTGTGTGGTTATTGGTCATTAATAATTATTTTATTTTCAATTCACATTGATCACTTTTTGTTATTAATTATTGCCTTTATTTGGCTCAATGTATTTTTTACTTGCTTTGACTCTGTTTATCATTATTAATTGGGTATTGTTATTTTTAGTTTCCTACCTTATATTTATAAGTACATGTTTCTTCTTCTTTCATATAATATACATAATATCTCTATCTTACTTGTTATTGTTTACATGGTTACATCTTATTTATGCCCTAACTGTTTTAGTGCATTGTTTCACATACATTTATTAGTCATATTTTGGGGGTTACAAATGTTGTTGTTATATTCTTGGTTACATTTGGTTTCTTGTTCCTTCTTTCTTGTTCCATTCTATTGTTCTTGTTTTTCTCCAATCTATTGGGTCAAGTCATCGTCAGTTCCTTAGTCAATTGTCATTTCGTAATTTGGTCATTAATCTTTGAGTTATAAGTTTTTTGACATTTCTTCTTATCTTCAGCTTTTTTGTTTGTTAATCATTAGTGGATTTTCACTATCTTATGTCATGTTACACAGTTCACAAACAAAGAAGGAGTTGGAGGATATTTTATCCACAAACTACCAAGTTTTCCGTGAGTATCCAGGAAGGATAAACAGATACGAACACCGATTGGTGGTAACTGACACTACACCTTATTGCATGAAAGGATGGCCAGTCCCCCTAAAGTATCAAGACGCAGTGGATAAGGAGATTAAAAAGATGGAGGGATGCAGAGTCATCGAACGGGATTAATAGTCCTTATATTAATCTGATGGTGACAGTAGTTAAAAAGGACCAGTCAGTATGGTTATGTTTGGACGCAAGGTGGATTAATGCGGTGAGAGTTCCAGATTATGAAGGGACCATACCGATAGATCAAGTGCTGGCGAGCTGCGGTAACATCAAGGTAATGAGCAGTATCGACCTAACCAGCAGTTTCTGGCAAATCCCACTGGCAGAAGACTCCCGGGACTTTACTGGATTCCTATATAAAGGAAAATGTTATAGATATACTGTTACACCATTTGGATTGAAGACAGCCTACCCAGTTTGACCCGTGGACTGGATCATGTTTTAACAGATGAAGTGAAAAAGTTTACCATACTCTACGTGGATGATTGTCTGTGTATATCCAGAAGTATCGAAGAACACCTGGTGCACCTACGGTTATTGTTGGAAAGCTTAAAAAAAGAAAACCTCACTGTGAACTTGAAAAAAATCAAAGTTCTTTAGAGAGAAGATCAATTACTTAGGTTATGAATTGTCAACACAAGGCATCAGCGCCTCTACAGAAAAAATTGCTGCTATTATGGGATACCGAAAAATCCCAAGCAATTAAAAGGGTTTCTTTGGGGTTTGACAAACTTTTATAATAAATTTACTAATAAATACGCCGAGAAGACCAGACCACTGTTACAGTTATTGAAAAAGGGTGTGAAATTCAAATGAAATGAAGAATTAGAGAGGCAGTTCAACGAAGTCAAAAGGCTATTTGTGGACACTGTGATGTTGAAACATCCAGACCCGAATAAACGTTTCTATCTGCAGACCGACGCGAGTAAGTACGCAATCGGATGTCAACTATACCAAATAGATGATGACAATCAGATAGGGGTCGTGGCGTTCACAAGTCGAGTACTTCGGGGAGCAGAACTAAATTATTTTACCACTGAATTGGAATTACTATGCGTGGTCCATTGTCTTAAAAAATTTAGGACATACGTTTTAGGTCGTCCGCTGACTATAATTACAGACAACAAAGCCCTCACATTTATTCAAAAATGCCAGTTAAATTGTTCAAGGATTACCAGATGGATATTAGCCATTCAGGAATACAATTTCGAGATAGTACACTGTAAAGGGAGTGAAAACATTGTAGCGGATGTACTCAGTCGTAACCCGGAGGATTTACAAGAGTTTAATACAAGATGGCGACGAAGAAACAGAAATATACACCATCGACATCACACTCAAGAAACAGTTAAAAATCAATTAAAAAATATTGTACAACACCAACAAAACGACCCTAAATTAAAAACCATTATCGATAAGTTACATAATAATAAAGATGACAAATTAAGTAAGATATATCAATTATATAACAATAAATTGTATCACAAGGAGAACAGAAGGTCGAAGGTGCTGCTAACACAAGAAATTCGAGAGGCATTGCTAAAGGAGATCCATGAAATGTACAGACACTGCGGTGTAAGAGTTATGGAGTCTTCAAGGAGCATTTTACAGGGGATCGCCTCTATAAATATATCAAGAAATTGATCAAAACCTGTGAAACATGTCAAAAATGCAAGGATCACTTCAGGAAGGGAGTTGGACAAACCAAACCAGTTTTGCCAACAGAAAAAGGCGACATTGTTAGTATGGATTTCTATGGACCTTTAGTAACGTCGAGTGGAGTAAAATATATTCTCGTAATAGTGGATAATTTTACGAAATGTTAAATTATACCCCATGAAAAAGGCAACAACCGCCATAACACTTAACAAATTAAAAGCATATATACAGGAAGTTGGTAAGCCCAAGGTGGTATTGACCGATAACGGCACACAATTTACCAGTAAATCTTGGGTAAAGCAATTAACAACGCTCGAGATTAAGCCCAAATACACTATCATCCGCAATCCATGTACCAATCTAGTGGAAAGAATTAACCGTCAGTTGGGAAACATCTTCAGAGTAATGGTTGGTGGACATCAGATGAAATGGGCTAAGTAAATTAAGGTCATTGAAAAATGCATTAACGAAACACACCACGATACAATCGAGATGACACCATTCCAGGCACAATGGGGTCGAAAACCAAGGAGAGCGTGAGAAGTGTACGTAGATCGAGAATTGATGAAAGAAGATATCAAGGATTGTCAAAAGGAAATTTACCAAAGGCTGAAAAAGAAAGGTGAGCAAAGAGGAAGAAAACAGAATGAAGGAGGTAACAAATTGAAATTCAAGGAAGGAGATCTGGTTTTAATTAGAACCAACCCAATCTCTGACACATTAAATAAGATAACGGCAAAGTTTTGCCAGTTATACGACGGACCGTATGCTGTCATGAAAATCAAAGGAGAAGCGAAGTATAAAGTGGCAGATGCAGACAAACCTGGCACGGTGCGTGGAATCTTCAACGTCCGGCAATTGAAACAATACCACCAAGGGAGAAAAACAAAAAATTTAATATCAGTAAACGGGTAAAGGGAAGTAAAGTTCTAAATTTCTTTATAGAAATATGATTTAAATTTCCTTAAAACCAATATGTAATAATGTAAAAATAATAAACACAATATGTAGTAATTTAAATAATGTTAAGCCAAGTGCTATAGAATCGACAGCAAGTCATAAACAGTGAACAGTAATGCAGGCAGCTGACAGAGGCTAGTCTGTGTGGGAGAAGGACAAACCCAAACAATCAAAGTGAAAGTTGTTAGAAGAGGGGGTAGAATACCGTTGTTGAAATGGAAAGTGGGTCACCCTCACATGTAAACAAACTTTGTAAACACTGACTGAGTAAATTCAGAGGCATGCAAATTGATTTACCCAAAGTCTTAATGTCGATTATGGTTAAATCAATTTGGGGGACAAATATAACGTTCAAGGTTACGTAATATGATGTATTATTATTTAGACATAATTAATAATGTGATATGTGTATTAAATAAGAATTAAGCAATTTTAATGTAATTGTAACAAGAACAAGACAAATGAACGTCTCCTGGTTATATAAAAAGTTAATATCAGGCGACAGTATGGAGCCAGCAGTTTTAAAAGTGTATTGTATGAAACAGCTTTCTAAAGTCATAAAGATATAGAATGTTTTGTTTGCTAAAAGTCACAAAAAATGACGGAGTCCCGTTAGGAGGGTGGCAACTACAACCTTGAAAGTACAATAGATCATGCAGTAAAGAAGTGAAATCGTCAGAGAAAGTTAGCATCAGTTTTACGAATTAACATACACGACGGAAATTGCCGCTCGCGCAATGTTGCAGCCAACCAGAAAAAGCGTCTTTTTGTAGCGCGAACTTTTAGCTGTTACTGAGTGGGTAGATTTGAAATTACCAGCAAAAAACGAAATAGATAGCCAATTGGGGTATTTTTTAGCGTGACGATGGAGAGAGTAAAGGAAGCGCCCATATAAATATTACCCTGGGAGGAATGAGAACTCTCTTAGTATCTCTTAATCAAACTCTCTTACGTTTACTTAGTCAGTCTCTTTTAGTGAAACTTATTCGAACGCAAACATTCTTATTACAAAGTTCTGAATCAATCTCTATTAGTTTATATTAGTCAAGCTTTATGTGACAATCATCTTATTCCGTATAATGGAATTAATAGTTCAACGTAACATTCAGTGATCATATAATTAACAATTCAAGTATAAACTGAACAAGCCAGTACGAAGAAAAGATCGCGAGCGAATAACTTTTATTTAGTGTGACATCAAGATTGAAGAAGTTTATATTGATATGTGCGGTAATACGAAGTAAATACAGACAAAGTATATTTTATCTGGTGCGCGTAAGTAGAACGGAGTATGAAACTGAGTTGCAGTCGAGTGCGTGACCGATAGAAGTTGTCGAGAGTGTGTAAACCAAAGCAGAGCAATAGTGGTAAAGTGTAAAAAGTGTAATGTGTATTGACGTGAATCATTACAAAGGCAGGAGATGAATAATCACACACTCAAGTAACAGATTAATTTCAATTGTTTACTAATTATAAATCCCATGTAGTTTAGTCGTCTATCTTTGGTTCGCCCGTTTCATTCTGAAAGAATTCACGAGTCTGTTGAGATGCTAGCAGAATTCTATATCTTATGACCTAGAAAGAACTAATGAATAAATCTATATATGTACTTAGTGTAATCTAACTAACAATTTATAAAAACGAAGTCAGTGAATACATTAATTTCATCTGATAGTTTAATTAATAATTGTCTTACTAAATGATTAAGCATTGAATAGATGTAATATCAAGATTATTTGAAGTATACAAAGATAATTTATAAAGAATTAACTACTTTGTTCAATTATAATTACAAGCGAATGTAAAGGTACTAATTGAATTAAAGTGTTAGTGCTGTGTAAAGATATATAATGCTTGGATTTCGTTGTCCATGACGTGTCCGTTACTTAACTTGATATACCACTATTATATTATACCACGTTAATATAATAGTGGTATTTAGATATATAATGATTTATGATCAAATTCAATGGGAATTTGAATATGATATTTATATGTTTATTGATATAAGATTATAATCAATATCTTGTTTGTATATGAATAATTATTTAAATATTAAGTAAGTTATTAGCATCTTAACAGAAGAGTTATTATTTAATAACTCCTGAGATCTAAAAATCTCTGGCGCCCAGCATATTAATAAGGCATTAATCATATTAAACATAATCACCATAATTAATATCATCACATATTAATTATAAAAAGTCATTTTAACGCCAGAACTAGGAGCACGTTCTCCGTTTATGTAATACTATCTAAATGCATATGTATAAGTCTACCAATTAATTTACTACATAATATCAAACAAATGTAATATAAACTTATGGTTAGTCAAACAAACGTCATAAACTCATAATATTTTCATTCATAAATTTAATCTCTTTGCAATAAACTAATTCCTTAATAAATTGCCTACTTAATAAATGCCAATGAATACTACATTAACATCTTATTGCTGGTTTACAAAAAAATAAACTTATAATATAATGACTGTCAAAACTAACAACAGCACTGTTCACATAACCTTAACATGTGTCTAACTGCATTCAAATTTAATTCATAAATTTACAAAATTACCAAATATAACTGGAGGTTTCGAAGTCGTCTCCTTATTTTCTGCTGTAGTCAAGTACGCGAAGCAAATTATTAAGAAAAAATAACATTCTGAAATCTTAAACTGATACATTTCAACTCATTCACACTATACAAAACCACAGATATTACTCTAACAACACCTTGAACAACACTAAATCATTGCTTTTTGTTCTCTATTCTCCTTTGTTTACCCCCCCCCCTCCAAGTGTGACAGGAAGTTATTGTTTTCCTTGGACATCCAATCACAAAGCACGTGGAAGGATAGTGTGAACGCAGAACACATGAACTTGAGTTTATCAATTTGACGTAAAGTCATGTGATCTGGTCACAACCAGAAACAGAAAACATTCGTAAGAATGTTGTGCAATGTTTATTATAATTGAGTTCTTGTGATGTACAATATACATATTTTGGGTACCCCATATTTTTAAGGCGTTACATTTTTTAAAAAGCAGCAACACAAAAAAATTAATTGTAAAATTTGTGAAAACAAATTTATCTGCATCTCAAACAGTTTTCAATTACGTAGTTTTTTTTAATAGAAAATTGCGGTAAGGACTGCACCACTCAGTTGCTCCGCATAAAGTTGCTATTAATTAAAGCGTTAATAGTACATCTATAAAGTATCTATCTCATACTTTATTCAAGAGAAGCCACAAGCGGAAATCACAATGGCGCGAAAAATCAAATTCTTTAAGCCTTCCTTAACTGTGAACTACATGTTTGTATAGGTATCAGCAAGCAATTGTATAGATTGTAACGTGAAAGGTATCCTCGCTATACACACTTGAGTCCGCAGACTGACAGCGTGAAGCCACTTGTATATTCGTACTCTGTGGCGTGAAGCCACTTGGGCAACTTCGGATACCTTCGTTCTCATCTATGCCCGCCTATATTCTGTTGTCAGATGTGAGTTAGGTAAACTTTTGGTTAAAGTTTGTGTATTTATTTTAGCACAATAATTTTATTAAGTTCACAGCTTCAAATACGTAAACTCAAGAGTAAATTTTTCGTGTATTCAAGTGTCTAACCTACCAATACATGTCCTGTAAGCATTTCGATGTTTCATTTTAAAGTTTTGTCATTTTATTTTTAGTGTAACAGTTTTTATTACGTACACGCGCTGTAAGTGTTCGATGTGAAGTTCGTGTAACATTTCAAAGGAGTCTTGTCAATTTAAGGGGAGGTGGGAACCGTATATGTTAAAATGCCATTTTCTCAGCATCTATTTTGTGCTACAGACTTGAAATTTGTACAGGTTAATCATCACACTTTCAGATTGTTATGGCACTAGAATAATAAATTTATAAATTTACAAAATTTATAATTTTCTAAATTTTTTATATTTTTTAAGTAAAAACATTTTTTATTTCGGTCAGTTTTTAAAACATTTTTATAATTCTAGTAGACAAATGTTATTAGAAGAATAACTGTACAAATTTTAACTTCCTATGTTATAAGGTAATTATATAATTCTCGAAGATAAATAATAAACACAATTGAGAATAAATTCATATCATACCATTTCTTACATTTATTACCCTGAATTGTATATTTTGTTTCAGCGTTTATCACTCCAGAAACAAAAATAATTGATTAAATTGACTCCAGATAAATACGAAACCAACTGCGAAGTTAGTGCACAGGTAAAGAGGAGTTTTACCGCAACTGATTACAGCAATAGCCTATACTATATCAAAACCAACATTGTGAGTACAAAAAACTGAACTTAAAAACCGGCAAAACAGTATAAAATAAGTTTTCGTAATAAACGTTTATTTCATATACTAATGCGACGATGTAGTCAAAAGGTTCATATTTATCTGGGGAGTCAGTGAAATTGTGTTTGTTTCTGGAGGAAACAAAGGTTAAAACAAAAACTACAATTCAGGGTAATAAATGGAGTACAACGATATGGTTAAATTAATTCTATATTATGTTTTAATATTTAACTGTGACCACAATCAATATTCATTTTAATATTCAATTCATCCGCTATGCACACAGGAAAACCCCGATTTGGATAAAAATACGTGGATTTCATTATACACGTAAGTGTGGAGTGTGGGTTGACGAGAGAGTAGACAATAGCGGCGGACGAACAGTAACGAAGTTGCCCGAGTGGCTTCACGCTGTCTGTCTGCAGACTAAACCTATGTGCTATACCTACACATTCGGATTCTGTGCATCAGTATAAGAAAAAGTTTTTCTAAAAATAGATCTGGAAATGTCTCGTTATCTGGCCGCCATTTTTCTTTTTTAAGAAAAACTAGGTATATTTTAAGAAGGGATTGAGACATACTTGGTCCACACGTTTATTAAAATTCTTTAATAAGTAAAAAAATGTCTGTGGTTTTGTGGCTGTCATAGCTCAGGTTGTCACTCAGAACTATTACCGAAGATGAATATTTTGATCACTAATAGTTTTTAATCTTATCAAATTTTAGTTTATTATGTAAAAAGTGAAGCATTTTATATTAAATCTTCATTTACTTAAATCTTATGGAGTTATGGTGGAAAACAGTCTACTCACAAATTCTGGGAACTGTCCCAATATCCGTACCCGCAATAAATTTTCGATGTTTTGAATATGCGATGGTATCAGTATACTATGATGTGAAGAAGAAGAAGTAGTGTACTAATTGGGTACTGTCCAGAGCCGGCCATGGTACTGTCCCAAAACCCATACCTGCACTCGTTTTCCATATTTCGATTATGCTATTACTGGCATCGATGTGTAATGAATACCTAATATAATTATTTTAGTTGGATAATAGAAATCGTGAAAATTTATTTGTGTATGTTATAAAATAGTTTGTTGACGATTGCGATCGTGTTTCATTGTCGTATTTTTTACAAAAATGTTTCTAGCAATAATATAACTCTGATGTGTCCCTGTGACGCCAAAAGTTGGCGTTGTTAGATTAACATGCAAACTAAAATTCCACATAGAAATCAATATGCCTTTAAAATCATACTCGCTTTTTGTGAAATCAACGTAAAAAAAACAACTCGAAGGGGAACCCATGGGCCACCCCTTGCCTGTTACTATACACGTTTCTCTTTTTTGTGACAGAACTCGTTTTCCAACAATTCTCATTTTTTCAATAATTCTCGTTTTTTGTGTGCACCACAGACAAAGCAACCAACTCGAAGTAAGGCGGGATGCTATATATGTCTTCATTTTTTTGTATTCACAAAATTTGTTTCCAGTGAAGTTTTCGAGATTTCACTAAACAACATAAAAGAATATTGACCACCTAATGAATAACAAATTATGTTTTCGTTTGTTAATACTTTTTTTTCTTTAATCTTACTATTCAGAAATAATTGTATTTTTCACTTTTTATCTGTTGACCGTTTTTGTTCGAAATACGTCATGTTCTTTATTTTTAATGTTGTTTCTAGACATACCCACAAAAGGTCGTAAACTAGACGCTCCCGAACAACTAGAAATATACAAACACACAAAAACGCATAGAAACAATACTCTAAGCGAACAGACACAATTTAAATCACACATACTATCTGAACATATTACACCACACACACAACGATCTTTTGAACGGCGGCTTCGTCATAAAAGCAGGACGGCAGCACTCCTAGCAGCAGCGTCTGACGAAGCTCTAAGGGAGTGAAAACTAGTTTAGGCTAACAGGTAAAAATTTATGATTTTGATCAATAATAATTTGTGAACCGAGTCGGTAGTGTTATATATTAGTTAAAAAAAAAAACATACGCAAAATACACAACTCAGTTTAACAAAGGACTGGCTGGATCTGGATAATTTGAGCTAGTGGCCTAATTTCAGATTTACAGGCAAGAATAGTCTTGGGAAAAGCGAGTCAGTGAGCTGTCTCGGAACACGCGGATCAGTTCATTGAACTGTCTCGAGACAGTGTGTCGACTCACGGCACATCGGGACTCGGGAGTAAGGTTGCCAACCATGGGGGTAGGAAGGGAGTGGAGGGAGCCTAACAGCTAGATCAGCCATGTGAAACTGAGGCCACGAATTCCCGCCGGCGGCCATGTTTAGACACCCTTGATTCAAAATTAGTTTCTTTCAGAATTATCATTTATTTACTTTAATGCACCTTTTCTTGCAATGTAAGACTGGCCTTTCATTGAGAACGTCATATTTAATTATTTAGGACGGTTTAGTAACAAATAACAATACTTTATTTGATGTAATAGCAAAAACAAAAAACATTGCCCTGAGAGATTTTTCACGAAACTCGATTTTTAACAAACATTTATGGCTGCTCTTTATAAGCTCAAGTACAAGGGGCTTCTACAGACTCTACCCTAGATAAAAAAAAAAAAAATCAAAAAATTCTCACGTCACCTGCTACTACATAATATAGGACGAGATTTTATTTCTGCAATGCTCCATTTTTTCCTTGGGCCTTCTTTATCTCCTGTGAAACAAAAATTATGTGGTATATTGGAAAACACTAATTTAATAAATTCAAAGGTGCTGAATAATTAAAAATCCATTATTAATTTAAAAAATGTTATTAAAACCAATCATTTTTTATTTATTTGTTATAACTTATAATAAATTAAATCTGAACAATTTCTACTTCGATTTAATTTAAATTTAAACTAATAAATACAATATTTAATTAAAACTACATAATTTGTATTAAAAAAAGGTTACAAGCCTTGAGAAAGAATATCATTTTTATAATAAATTAAATCTAAACAATTACTATCTAGATTTAAATTAAAACTAGTAAATACATTTACTAAATTTCTTATTTAGAATTACAATTAAAGTAATAAATTTAAATAAACACAACTAATCGAAAAAGAATAACATTGAATTTTTATGGTAAATTAAATCTAAACAATTTCGACTTATACTTAAATTTAAACTAATAAATACAATTAGTAAATTTCTTATTTAGAAATCCAGTTTAATTGAAAACACATAATAAATATTAAAAAATAGACTACAAGCCTTGAAAAAGAATTGATTTTGTTAAAAGCTGTCTATTTTTTTTGTATGAATTATATTAGACACATTTTTAGCCACATGCCTGTGGCCCAAATGCATATTTCATTAAAAGAAAGTATAAACTTGAATTTAATCATGATTTGAAGCTGTTACTCGATGGGTATAGTAACAGCTCAAAAAAACAAATAAAAAAACAATTGTGCCAAAACATTCCAACAAGATTTAATGAGGCACAAAAATATATTTTTACTCAACTATATAAACACTAAGTTTTCGCAGTAATTTTAAGTTGTTACTTTATTGGCTGAATTGGTGTTCAAAAAATTTTGCGGGGGTGTGGTAGAAAAAATGATTGAACAACTTCCGCCCAGGCACAAAATGATTTTTTTCATTCTCGCTGTGTGAACTACCATTTTCAAAACATTTTCTTCTGTTTACTTATTGGCTGGAATTTTTACGGTCAGCTCTTGGACTATAGGTAGACGATAATAGTGTTTACGTTTATACAACAGAGTGAGAATTCAATTTTTGGCTAATTTTTTACATTACGAGTTGGATAAACTAAGGGGGGTTTTTTTAAGGCAACAGAGATAGAGTTCAGTTTATTGAATGACTATAATTTCACTGGGGTGGGATTGGGAGGTCGTAAATCTATAAATAAAAAAAAAACAATAGTAGCCCTAATTTATAGTCGTATAACAAACAAATTATATGAGTTAAAACTGATTTCCTGGCAAGTAAAAAATTCAGGTAGGTAAGTTTGAGGTCTCTCAATTCGTGCAATTAGTTACAGATACAAAACGGTAATCGTGGGAGAAGCTTCCATATGTTAATAATTATTTTAATGAGTAATATGAATACAATAATAAAAATAAAATTCAGTATATTAGTGCACTTACTTGTGAAAAGTAATTCCAGGCCTCTTGTCCGTGTTTCGATTTTTGCAGCCAAACACAACACAATATACCATTTTATAGACACTAGTTATTTTTCAACCTTTACTCTCGACAGCAAGAAGCATAATAAATTGAAAGTAAGTAGTGCCGCACACTGAGGGCAAGACAGTCGGCAGACTGTCTTTCGCTTGTCTGCGGCGCGGCACGACAGTAGAAAGACAAAACAGTTTTGTCGCCATCCTGCGCACACCGGCGACAGTCTATTTTTGTGGCGTCATCAAGGGATCGTAGTATCGGTACTAATGATAAGGCAAAATTGACGTCTTCATCGGCTTCAGTAGTGTCTCTTTCACGTTTTTTCTCTTTTAACAATTCAAGAAGTGATTCTTCGTAGTTGCGTTTTCTATTCTGACGCCAGCTGTGTCCAACGTGACGTCTGGCCAAAGGTTCCTGTACCTGTAGGTTGTCATTTTCAGTCTCGTCTTCTGATCCAGCAGAATCATTGCCCACATTTATTAATGTTTCCCTGTTCTGAACAGTGGGAAGAAGGAACAGCAATTTCTCAAAATATATGTATTTTCTTCGTTTATCTGCGCCCTGTCCACTCTTCATTTCCTTCTGCTGTCTCAGTTCACGGGCAAAACAGTTTCGTAGACTCTTCCATTTCTTTTGAATTTCATGACCTGAAATCGAAAAGATCGTATGAAGGGTAAGTCGGTGAGAGTTTGCGATACTTGCTCATTAAACTAAGATAATTTTGAGTATACTAAGAACTGTTGTCTAGTGAGTTAATGTTTATGTCTCCAGTAAAAATTAAATAAATATTTATATAAGAAATATAAATATATAATTATATAAATATTTAAGAAAAGAAAATGTATTGTATTGAACATAACGGTAAAGGAAAAGGGATTAACCCAGGGCATAAACCGAGTGTACGACAGTGGTAGGGGGTAGGGGACATTGCCCTTGTGAGTCGCCATTTTGGGACACCCTCAAACTTGCCACACTTAATGCAAGCAAATGCTCCCTCCACTCCCTTCCTACCACCATGTTGCCAACAGCTGTTCCGCGGCTCAGCGGACGGCACACGATACACGACACTCGCTCGCATTGACTCAACTTACAGTAGAGTGTTCCGATAATTCGCGCTTAAAAGCTAGTTGTCTATAATCAAACTTCTAATATAAAAGGCATCATAATATAAACCGAAGAATATTTGAAACGTAACTAAAATTGACATATTAGGGAACCTATAAATATCGGAAGCTAATATAGCCTATAAACATAGCAAACCAATAGCAATAGAGTGGCGATAATTATGTGTATCATCAACAAAGGTAGATTGTTAATAATAATTGAAGAAATTTAATTCATATATAATATTCATCATATAAAAGTACTCGCATTATATTAAAGAGTGATATAAGTAATTTGACACCCAGTATTTCAGTTTTACAATAATTTTAGCAAATTTCTCATGCATTAATGTTAAAAGTGCTTAAGTTAAACTCACGTGTATAATATTCATCACACAAAAATATACATATTTTTAAGCAAAAAGCGGTGAAATATTTAATGCAAACCGTGATACAGTATTTTAGTTTTACATTAATTATAGCAAATTACTCCTGCGAATTAATGGTCGAGAAATTTAATTCTGCATGTTTAATATTCATCAGACAAAAATGTACAGATTTTAAAACTGGAAAAGGTGAAACAATTAATGTCACCCATAATACAGTGTTAGTTTTACATTAATTTAACACACTGTATTAAAAGTTTATGATCTCACATTAATTAACGGTCGCGAAAGTTAAATTCACATTTCAAATAATCACACAAATATATACATAATTTATAAACAGTGAAACAATTAATGTCACCCATGATACAGTGTTTTAGTTTTACATTAATTTAACACACTGTATTAAAAGTTTATGGTCTCACACATTAATTAATGGTCACGGAAATTAATTTGCATGCCAAATATTAATACACATATTTTAAAACTAAAATCGGTGAAATAATTAATGTAACCCACGATATTTTAGCTTTGCATTAATTTCAGCAAAAAGTTGATCATACCTTGCCGAAAAACGAACAGGTAACACATTTCACTTAATATACACTAGTATTGGTAATCACTTTTTCAAATTGAAGTTCAGAAACATTAGTTTTGACACTTTTTTGCTTGAAAGTTGAGCACGTCTTTCTGTTATAGTTTGTCCTTGTTTTGAAAAATGCGTTCACATGGCACTGAAGTGGCCATGATGCAAAGGCGTCGTTTCATTAACTTCGAAAGTACTGGGAAAATCTCGCTGTGTTCCTTTCACCATAGCAACGGATTCCCGGCTCTCGGAAGAAGTGGCATGTTCAAGAATTTATCTACCACAACAATGCTTGCTGTTCGAGGGTTGCTAATTTCTGGTTGAAGAAGATCGCCCACGGCAACGTCGAAATCTTGCCAAACGGAACTCGTACAAGGTTGAACGGCTGTCTCCTGAGCAGTTTGGACAGTGTTGAATTTCTCTTGTCCCCCTGCCGCACAACACTTGTTTATGATGGCTTCCTTCTTTGCTTAAAGCGCAGGTCATTTTTAGAAAAACCATGATACTTAAATCTGGCATCTAATAGTGTCGCTTCACAAACGATTGCCAAGTCCCCGTATTTCCTTATAAGTCGACGCAAAACTTCATCAGCCAACCTAGCTGTTGACGCCTCAACAGTTTTATTAGTGTCTTCAAGCGCAGACAGTGGCTATACATACAATCCTTTACTGAGCAACATCAGTTTAGATAGACTCACACTCCTTTCACTGCTGACTTCTTTAGTTACTTCTTCAAAACTCGCAAGGGCTTCTGTGCACTTTTCAATAACATGCCAGTCTTCATTAGATAACTTCTGAACCGTCTCGGAATTCAGGATGGTCATGGCACTTTGAAGAGGCTCTTTCATGGATAGGAGTCTCTGAAACATTTCAAATGTAGAATTCCAGCGAGTAGGACATTCTTGTTTGGGCGTTAAGATACTGTACCCCATCTGCCTCTGTATGTTGTGCAGTTTTTCCAAAGCCTGTGGACTACGTTTGAAGTGTTCAACAACTGATCTTGCCTTTGATCGTGTTTCTGCAATTAATTCCAGGCTGTTTTCCACGACTAGATTTAGGCTATGTGCAAAGCAAGGCACATGCCACCAGTTCCAGAGTTGCACGGCCTTCACCATATTTGCAGTATTGTCAGTGGTGCAAGCTACAATGTTGTGCTGTATGTCCCAGACCTTAGCTATGTTTTTAATAATATATATATACTTTATAACATTGCCAAACCCTGATCACATTTGATATAAATAAGTATGTAAAAAATGCCAAGAAACCATATATTTTGATAGATAAATGATAACGAGAATGAAAGTAGTAAATATAATCAATAGTGAAGGAGGAAGAATACAACCAAAGGTGGTTACAAAACAAGAAAATACGAACTAGACTGACAGACAACTGACATTGACCCAACCCCAGAGATTGGCCAGATATTAACCAAAGTAAAGCGAGACAAGAAGACAGTGAAGAAAAAAAGAAAAAAAAAAAAATTACATGGCCATAACAATTAACTCACAAGATTGTTTTAAAAGAGCATAATTTTTTATTATTGTTAATAATTTATGTTTAAATTTTTATTAGTGGTAACTGGTAAATGACAGTATCTCAGCAATTGTTATACATAAAAAAACCATGTGTAGATATGATTGTATGTACATCCTTATCTATAGGTGATGTGTCAGCTGTTATGTTTAAAATTACACTCATACAGACAGGGAATAGAAATGTGTGCGTGGTTCAATCAGAGAACAAATTGTATAGTCTACTATAAGGTAAAGGCGGGACTGATGACGCGGCGGGACAGTTGCCGCACATTCCGTTGCGTAGCGTGGAAGGGCGCTGGCATCTGGTCTGCTAGTCACTGAGTTAGCTTGCATGGTGAAGGTTTTGTGTTTATGTTTTTGTCGTGATACAGTGGTGAATATTCGAGAAATCTACAATTATTTACAAAACTTGATCTCGGTAAGCATAGAAATTTCTGTTCATTTCTGAAAATTAGATTTTTAGGCAGTAAACACTTATTTTAATTGTAAACTGTGAGCGTTACTGTTGAGTAGAGACGTATAGGTTACGTATTGTGTCTCTTTGCCAAACATTTCCCCACTACGGGTCCAATATGGCGGTGCGGCATCTTACCCGCCGTATTGGGACAGATGACGCATTGCTACTGCGGGACAGATGCCGCAGTATTTCGTTTTGTTTCAACGGTCTAATACAATTACAACTTCATTTTTTCAGAATTTTAAATGCCGACCAATCGAGAAAGAACTACGGATAGAGGAAAATGGACCGAGGAACAGTTAAAAGAAGCTGTTCGTCTCGTCAAAGAGGAAGGTGTTTCCAAAAGAGAAGCGGCTAGGCAAAACAATATCCCAGAAAGAACACTAAGGAGAAGATTAGAAAAGGGAAATTTTGAGAAGACTGGGCTAGGTCCATCATCTTTGTTAGGAAAAGAAGCAGAGGGGAAATTAGTTAAGCATATTGCAACCCTTCAAGCTAATGGATTCGCACCAAAGCCTTTAACAGTTAAGTCAATAGCATTCAATCTAGCTAAGCAAATGGGATTGAAAGGAAACTTCAATGAAGTAAAAGAAAGAGCAGGAAAAGATTGGTTCAATTCGTTTTTAAGAAGAAATCCTGTACTTTCTATAAGGAAATCTCAAGGACTCTCAGAGGCTAGAGGGAAGGGAATGGCAAAAGATGAAATAGATAAATATTTTGATCTACTGGGAAAAACGTTAACTGAAAACGATTTGATGTGCAAACCGGCAAATATATTTAACACCGATGAAAGTGGATTGCAATTAAATAATGATCCCGGGAAAGTTGTTGCCGTTAAAGGTAGTAAAGATGTTCATAATATAATTTCAGCAGAAAGAGGAGAGAATATAACAATAATTGGCTGCATCAGTGCGGAAGGAAATTATTTACCACCTTATTGTATATTTAAAGGAAAAAATAAGAAAAAGGAGTGGGAAGACAGCATGCCACCTGGTTCTTCAATTGCAATGAACGCCAAGTCATCATATATTAGTACAGAAATATTTACTGACTGGCTAGTGAATCATTTTGTTCCTAGAAAACCTTCCGGGAAGGTATTATTAATATTAGATGGTCATTCTTCACACATGAACTCTCTGGAAATGTTGGAGACTGCTGAAAAAAATGAAGTAATCATGCTATGCCTTCCAAGTCATAGCACACAGTACTTACAACCTCTGGACAGGTCTTTTTTCAAGTCTCTGAAGTACCACTGGAATGAAGTGTGTCACAACTGGGTGACTTCTCACAAAAGACAAGACGAACCAAACCGAAGAATCACAAGGATGCAGTTTGGTGAATTACTTTCGAAGGCTTGGGCCCAATCTGCTACTGCAAAGAATGCTGTAAACGGATTCAGGTCAACTGGCGTGTACCCTTTTAACCGTAAAGCTATCCCAGATTACGCATTCCGTATGACGCAGCAGGAAGAAACCAACGTAGAAGAAATCATTCCAGCTTCATATTCTGGTGATCAAGGATCAAATATGAGCCCTATTGGTCTGTCACATTTAATATCTGAAGGAATTAATAAATCTGCTGGAAACGATTGGCAATTAACTGAAGCCTCCAGTGGCCCAGGGATACTAATGTCTGAAGGACAGCCCGGACCATCTACAAGTGCACAGATTGGGATCACTGAAACACCAACAAAAATTCTTCACAAGGTTTCCCCAATTCCTAAATTAAATAAAAGCTTACCAAAGTTTAAGCAATCGGCGGCAAATTTAACGTCAAAAGAGTATTTAACGGAAAAAAGGTGCAAGAAAAGAATTAGCATGGAGAAAGAAGAGAATAAGAAACATAAAAATGAACAGGGAGTCTCAAATGTTAAAAAACCCAAATCAAGCTTGCGGAAGAAACGACGTTCCTCGAAGAAAAGACGGATGTCTGTACCTACTTCGTCTGAAGATGACCTGGAAGAGTTACCACTAAGTCTTTGTGATGATGCAATGAGTGACGATCTTAATGAATTTGATGACAACGAGTGTGTAGAGTGTCTTGAATTGTACACTCAGACACAATCGGACGACGATTGGATTCAATGTGTAGAGTGTCGAAGGTGGCTTCACGAGTCGTGCACTCTTTACGGAGATAAAGGAAAGTGTTGTGGTTGCGGACGGAAGGATGTGCGTAAAAAGCTTGATGAAAGAAAATCAATATAAACAATTTTCATGACTTAAAATAAATCAGTAACATTTTTCAGATAAATAAAAGAATTGTTTTTAATACGTGCTTGAAGAAATATGAACAGTTAATTAAAAATCAATAACTGAAGTTGTTTTAACTGAAACAGATTAAATTAAGTAAAAAATAATAGTATTTGAATTTATATTTTACGAAAAATTATTTTTTTAAACATTCTTAGTTTTAATTTTTTTCTAGATTATTCACATCCTGTTTTTAACAGCTTGTTATTGTCATTTTTAAAACGAATAATTTGTAGTTCTTATGTATTCATTTCAAATTTTGTATTGTATTAATTAAAAATTGTAAACTAACAAACGGTCACCTTGATTTTTATTACGTCATACTGTTGAAAAACCTTTCTCCTTTCAGTTTACTTTTAAAATCTGTCTAGTTTAAGTTGTATAGGAATATTATTTAATTAAAAAACACGCGGCATCTGTCCTGATTAGTTTTTTAATAGTTATATTACATTTCATGTATGGTGATATAACATTATCAAGTTATTTCTGTGTTAAATGCCATAAGCCATCTTACCCGACACTAGTGCGGCATCTTACCCCTCATACTTGAAACGAGACAAAAAAACACACTTTTTTAATTTACGTATTTTGAAAAGAATATTAATGCTTATTTAATTCCGATTGGAGCATAATGTGAAAAAACCTTTCTTCTTTGTAGTTCACCTTTCAAATCCTATCTAGGTTATGTTGCTTAGGAGTAATGATCAACAACAAAAAAGTGCGTCATCTGTCCCGCCTTTACCTTATACTTTGGAACTTTTACTAGGATTATTTCAGCAGTATGTATATTATCTCAGCATTAAGTATTTGAAAGTATAAGGTTTTGGAGAGTTTATTTATTCGCTAATATTATTGCTGTTGCTACAGATGTAGTAGGTTTCAATTAACACAATATATTTTAACATTATTAAATTGTTATTATTATTACTAATTATGACATTTCAGACCAATTTTTATCACTTTAATGACAATATATACAAAGTTATGTTTTATTTGAAAGATGTATTTACAATACCATGTTGTTTGCATATTATAAAATGATATGTGACAGTCTGAAGTTAACAAAAGAGACATGAACTCATTAGATACAAAAACTTTGTAATAATAGTGAGATCGTGAGAAATATAAGGGTAATTAGAGATAGGTAGGGAGTGACAAAGATGAACAGTGAAGTGATAAGTGTAATAAAATAAACAGCATATAATCTTAAGAAAAAAGAGTTAAACAAGTGTGACAAACCCAAAACATAAGCACATGTTAAATGAGCAATTAACTTAAGTATATTAGACTGAAAGACACAGAATAATTGTGAATGTAAAAAACAGAAAAAATATTATCTCAGTATAAAAATCACCAGGGTGATTACTGTTATAAAAGAGATGGTGTAGGTATAACACTCACCAAATTTGTTCATTTGTTAATTTAAAGAAAGAAGTTATTGGCTTAATGTTTAAGGCAATAATTACCAGAAGAAATAGTTTTACAGTAATATGTTAGTATGTTTTAAGTAAGTAAGGAATTTATAAAGAAAATAATAGCAATACCTTTATAAGAAATAATAGGCAAATTATATTAATTATGTGTAACGAAAGGGAACATGGCAGAATTATATTAAAACTTAGAAATAAGTAAATTATGTATTAACATAGTATTATCAATTTTGGACTAAAACATTAATACATGACTTAGACCAATCTTGTAAGATATCAAACTATTCTTTGAAAGAAAATAGAAACATCTACGTAAAGATTACAACCATTGAAATTATCCCCAAGTAAATATAGCCATTATAAAATATTTATTCAAATTAAACAAAAAATTCAAAGTTTGATAACAATGTGTTTATTTTGAGATCGACCAGGTAGAATAATTACGTTACCATGGAAACTGTGGAGTAACAAGAAAAAATACCGTTAGATTTTTTTACTGAATGCATGACGCTTTAATGGTATAGACGCTAATTTTCGAGTGACCAAAATTGTCAATTAAAACATAGCAAATATCAGAAAAAGTTACTACTAAGTGTATACCAAGACATAAGACAAGGACTGGAATCATATTATTGAAGTTGAGGCCAAATTAACGAAAAAAGAAAATAAATTACTACCAATTAAACTGGAAAAGATGCCTGATGTCCTGAACCCAGCAAATTAAAGAAGATTATAGTATAACCCATGAATAACAGATCGTATGAATTCGCCATAACTACGGAAGTGATAAGTACCTCTTAAATTACCCAAAATATATAAATAAACTCACGTTAATTATCTCACTAAAGGTCGAAATCTCACTGAACTGAAATTAATTACTTTCAAAGATTAAAAAGAATACTAAGTCACTGACAATTTATAAACTAACCAATATAAACTGTTGTTAATGATCCATAACTTGTAAACACTTTTACTACACTGCGCTAAACAAATTATACCTACACAATATGTTAGTTAAGTTTACTTGATGTAAGGGTGTGTATTTTTATTGTTTTTAAACATTTGTAATCCTTTGAACGTAACCTCAAGAACCTATGACAAACCAACATTAATAACTTGTATACAATTTTCAACAGACGCCATCATTAAACGTCTGGTTATCAATTCAAATATCGATTGTCAAACCCTGTAATTGTCTCATATAAACAACCGGAGCATTTGTATTAGAATAATTTGTATTAAATGAATAACAATCACTAATAAAAAATGTGTAAGTATTGAGTGTAACCACGGTGTTATAATTTCATTAGGAGGTGCACAATATTTTATGTACATTTTAGCAGATGACTAACGATTTACACAGCCCACGCATCGAACTGCTGTGTGCTCCAGTGGGCCTAGCTGGCGGAAATATTTGAATTATTCAAACCGCCTGAGCTGCACTGGTCATACAACTTTGAATTTTATTTTAATTGTTTTAAGAAAACAATTTGGCGCCACCGGGAATTTCATACTCCTAATGAACATCAGGTAAGAATATCAAGACCTGGTTATTCGTACGTTCGCAACGAACAAAATCTGCGGAAGTTGCACGCATTAGAACTACGGATAGAGAAGACACATTACACCCATCACACACAAATTGTACATTATTCACATTTTTGCAGAATAAAACGGTAGCCGTTCACACGACATAGATACAAAGTGGCTTCCATCGCGGGGCTTGAACGAGGCGGACGACACGAATAGATACAAAGTGGCGCGCCAACTAGTAGGGCTAGAATAATAAAGAAATTACACAATTAAACCCTATAAATTCTAGCGGCGATTACGAAAGGTTACAATATGCACACCAGAGGAGTGTCGAAAAAATTGGCAAAGGAGAAGGAGATGGAAGAAAACAGAGGGGAAGAAGAGGAAGGAACACCGATTGAAGAAGTGGAGACAGTAATAACCACAACAGAACCAAGCCAAGACGAAGAAATGGAAACACAGGCTGGAGATAGGGGGGAAGCCAGAGGAGGAATGGATTTACAAAAATTATGGGAGTTGATTAATGGAAAATTAGACAAGAATGAGGAGAGTTTGAAGGAGATGAACAATAAATTCGACAAGAATGAGGAGAGTTTGAAGGAGATGAACAATAAATTCGACAAGAATGAGGAGAGTTTGAAGGAGATGAACAATAAATTCGACAAGAATGAGGAGAGTTTGAAGGAGATGAACAATAAATTCGACGGCATGAAGAAAGAAACCAGTGACAATTTGAAACAGATCAATGAAAAAATAGTGAGTACTAAGGAAGAATTGAGGAAAACAGTCAACCAAAATAATGAAACACTACAACAACGATTACTGGAGGAAATTCAGCAAAGAAATGAAGATTTGAAGGAAGAATTGAAGGAACAGCTGAAGGAGGACCATGAGAAAAATAAAGAAGAAATGAAGCAGCAAATAAGACTAATTTTCAGAGAACGTCGTGAAGAAAGCGACCAGACAAAAATGGAGATGAATAAGAAAGGGGAAAAAACCAATTACCAAATAGATCTACTTAATGAGACATTAGGTAACGGGTTCAAGAAGGTGAATGAAACAATAAACACCACTCCAGAAGGAAATAATGAAAAAACAGAAATTCAAGAAGACCCAAATACATTGTTACATCAAAATAAAGGTAACGAAAACAAAGAGAAAAGTAAACACAAAGGAACCAACCGTAGAGGAGTACAGAAAAAACAGATAATTAAGAAGACTAAGAAAATACATCAGAGAAAACGAATCAATACCAGAGAGGAATTGGAGACGATGAAGAACGGACTACTTGAGACGTTTAATCGACCAATTAATGACCATACGGAAATGATGAATGTTATGGAGTGCAGGAGAACTCTGAAGGAAATTCTAGGAGGGATCAACGATCAACCAGCGAGTAAAACTTTCAACAAACCTATCTTTAAATGGAGGATATGCAAAGTTGAAAAGCATCACAACAAAACAATGTATGACAAATTGAGAAAGTCTACAAGAAAAGGGAAATTACCAGAGATAGAAATACCAAATAAACCAATATCAGTGAGAAGATCAATAACGGAGGTACGATTAACTTCGTTGAGTAGAAAACAACATCATCAAGTGATTGAGGTAGGCACTGATGCCAGAGAACACATGGTATTAGAAGAGTGGCTGTACCAGATAGAAGAGACATATATAACACAGACAGAAACAGTGATGCACACCAGAGCAGTCCGAACAACGGAGGAAACTCGTGTAATCATGGACAATGGATAAACCAAATGCAGATAAACGCTGGAATATGGGACCATACACTATAACAAAAGACAAGGGCAATAACACTTACGAGATCGCTCACCCCGTCACCAAGAAAATAAAGGGGGTATACAATCAAGCCTCAATTAAGAAATATTATGACAATCAACAATAACTGTAAAAAACAATTTAAAGTAAAATACCAACAAAAATACTTTAAATAAAGAAAAAAAAATAACGTGACAAACAAACAAGTCTGCCAATGTCATAAAGAAAAGATCTCTAAAGAATGTCAAAATTCCAAAACATTCGTAAGTACAGCTTACACTAAGCATTAGAGAAACCATTATGATGAATAAAAAATTGTAAAAAATCAAAAAAGATATGTAAGAAAAGCTTACCCAAATATCTCAATAATATTTTAGAACAAGTAAAAATGGAGAGATAAAAGTCACAAGGCATTCAGATAAAGTAAGAGCAACCAACTTACTACAATATTTAAATAAAAATTAACAATAGAGGAGTGTAGTTACAAAACATTCCTACAAAATAAGGTTAAATTACCATAATATTTAGCCAAAAAATGAGGCATAAAAAGCATAACATACTGTAAAGGAATAAGCTACAAAAAATTCCTAACTAGTAAGAAGCCATAACTTACTATGATATTGAAAAATTTAAAAAAAAAAAAAAAAAAAAAAAAAAAAAAAAAAAAAATCAATCAAAATGATCAGCTTCCACAACTATTTAGAAAGAGGGGAAGTAAAATTACCCAAACCAATGATCACAAAACAATATAAATGAAATAAACGTTCTAAGAGTTATAATGTGAAATGAGATGAAACAAAGAGTAATTAAAAATGAATAAAAATGTGAATTGTATCAATAAAAAACAATGCTTCAAATAGTATCTATAAAGAAAGATGAAACAATATATGACTCGAACTGAGCTATAATGAAGTATAAAAGTAAAAGATTCCCAACAAATATTATGATTATGATTATTATTATTATTATTATTTTGAGTCACGAGTTGACTATATTTAAGAATTATTAATTGAGATTGTCTGTTGAATGAACCAGCAATCATTTTACTGAGCAGGGATGATGTTCCCCTGATATCAGTATAAGAGTAGTTTTGATGAAAAATAAGATTTATAGGGAATAAGTTATAATAAAAAATCAATAAGCCAGTTCGCAATGTGAGAAAATAATGAAGAAAAGACTAAGAAGAATAGAAATAAAAGATACCGAATTAATTATAAAAAGTGAATGAGAAGCAGAAGAATTTGAAAAAAATTTGATACGATACAATTGATAATTTCATCAAACTTAAATTCACGTTTTATAAAATGATCAATTTTGGTGGAAGGGCATTATATAACATTGCCAAACCCTGATCACATTTGATATAAAAAAGTATGTAAAAAATGCCAAGAAACCATATATTTTGATAGATAAATGATAACGAGAATGAAAGTAGTAAATATAATCAATAGTGAAGGAGGAAGAATACAACCAAAGGTGGTTACAAAACAAGAAAATACGAACTAGACTGACAGACAACTGACATTGACCCAACCCCAGAGATTGGCCAGATATTAACCAAAGTAAAGCGAGACAAGAAGACAGTGAAGAAAAAAAGAAAAAAAAAATTACATGGCCATAACAATTAACTCACAAGATTGTTTTAAAAGAGCATAATTTTTTATTATTGTTAATAATTTATGTTTAAATTTTTATTAGTGGTAACTGGTAAATGACAGTATCTCAGCAATTGTTATACATAAAAAAACCATGTGTAGATATGATTGTATGTACATCCTTATCTATAGGTGATGTGTCAGCTGTTATGTTTAAAATTACACTCATACAGACAGGGAATAGAAATGTGTGCGTGGTTCAATCAGAGAACAAATTGTATAGTCTACTATATACTTTGGAACTTTTACTAGGATTATTTCAGCAGTATGTATGTTATCTCAGCATTAAGTATTTGAAAGTATAAGGTTTTGGAGAGTTTATTTATTCGCTAATATTATTGCTGTTGCTACAGATGTAGTAGGTTTCAATTAACACAATATATTTTATCATTATTAAATTGTTGTTATTATTACTAATTATGACATTTCAGACCAATTTTTATCACTTTAATGACAATATATACAAAGTTATGTTTTATTTGAAAGATGTATTTACAATACCATGTTGTTTGCATATTATAAAATGATATGTGACAGTCTGAAGTTAACAAAAGAGACATGAACTCATTAGATACAAAAACTTTGTAATAATAGTGAGATCGTGAGAAATATAAGGGTAATTAGAGATAGGTAGGGAGTGACAAAGATGAACAGTGAAGTGATAAGTGTAATAAAATAAACAGCATATAATCTTAAGAAAAAAGAGTTAAACAAGTGTGACAAACCCAAAACATAAGCACATGTTAAATGAGCAATTAAGTTAAGTATATTAGACTGAAAGACACAGAATAATTGTGAATGTAAAAAACAGAAAAAATATTATCTCAGTATAAAAATCACCAGTGTGATTACTGTTATAAAAGAGATGGTGTAGGTATAACACTCACCAAATTTGTTCATTTGTTAATTTAAAGAAAGAAGTTATTGGCTTAATGTTTAAGGCAATAATTACCAGAAGAAATAGTTTTACAGTAATATGTTAGTATGTTTTAAGTAAGTAAGGAATTTATAAAGAAAATAATAGCAATACCTTTATAAGAAATAATAGGCAAATTATATTAATTATGTGTAACGAAAGGGAACATGGCAGAATTATATTAAAACTTAGAAATAAGTAAATTATGTATTAACATAGTATTATCAATTTTGGACTAAAACATTAATACATGACTTAGACCAATCTTGTAAGATATCAAACTAATCTTTGAAAGAAAATAGAAACATCTATGTAAAGATTACAACCATTGAAATTATCCCCAAGTAAATATAGCCATTATAAAATATTTATTCAAATTAAACAAAAAATTCAAAGTTTGATAACAATGTGTTTATTTTGAGATCGACCAGGTAGAATAATTACGTTACCATGGAAACTGTGGAGTAACAAGAAAAAATACCGTTAGATTTTTTTACTGAATGCATGACGCTTTAATGGTATAGACGCTAATTTTCGAGTGCCCAAAATTGTCAATTAAAACATAGCAAATATCAGAAAAAGTTACTACTAAGTGTATACCAAGACATAAGACAAGGACTGGAATCATATTATTGAAGTTGAGGCCAAATTAACGAAAAAAGAAAATAAATTACTACCAATTAAACTGGAAAAGATGCCTGATGTCCTGAACCCAGCAAATTAAAGAAGATTATAGTATAACCCATGAATAACAGATCGTATGAATTCGCCATAACTACGGAAGTGATAAGTACCTCTTAAATTACCCAAAATATATAAATAAACTCACGTTAATTATCTCACTAAAGGTCGAAATCTCACTGAACTGAAATTAATTACTTTCAAAGATTAAAAAGAATACTAAGTCACTGACAATTTATAAACTAACCAATATAAACTGTTGTTAATGATCCATAACTTGTAAACACTTTTACTACACTGCGCTAAACAAATTATACCTACACAATATGTTAGTTAAGTTTACTTGATGTAAGGGTGTGTATTTTTATTGTTTTTAAACATTTGTAATCCTTTGAACGTAACCTCAAGAACCTATGACAAACCAACATTAATAACTTGTATACAATTTTCAACAGACGCCATCATTAAACGTCTGGTTATCAATTCAAATATCGATTGTCAAACCCTGTAATTGTCTCATATAAACAACCGGAGCATTTGTATTAGAATAATTTGTATTAAATGAATAACAATCACTAATAAAAAATGTGTAAGTATTGAGTGTAACCACGGTGTTATAATTTCATTAGGAGGTGCACAATATTTTATGTACATTTTAGCAGATGACTAACGATTTACACAGCCCACGCATCGAACTGCTGTGTGCTCCAGTGGGCCTAGCTGGCGGAAATATTTGAATTATTCAAACCGCCTGAGCTGCACTGGTCATACAACTTTGAATTTTATTTTAATTGTTTTAAGAAAACAATTTGGCGCCACCGGGAATTTCATACTCCTAATGAACATCAGGTAAGAATATCAAGACCTGGTTATTCGTACGTTCGCAACGAACGAAATCTGCGGAAGTTGCACGCATTAGAACTACGGATAGAGAAGACACATTACACCCATCACACACAAATTGTACATTATTCACATTTTTGCAGAATAAAACGGTAGCCGTTCACACGACATAGATACAAAGTGGCTTCCATCGCGGGGCTTGAACGAGGCGGACGACACGAATAGATACAACTTTCACTTATGAACTTACTTTTGTCACTTCCCAAACGTTTCGAGATGTTGTTTCTCTTCTTCAGTGGGTTTAGTACTAACTGTCGATTACAGAATAACCGTTACGGAATGGAGTGTGTGGTGGGGGTTGATGGTGGGAAGGGATTGGCGCTGAGGTTCGAATTATGTGTGTGGATCACTGTGTCAAATAGTGTATGTGATTTGTAATGTATCTGTTCATTTAATATGTTGTTTGGTTGTAGTGTGTGATATCTGTATATTTCAAATTGTTCAGCTGTGAACAATATATATATATTATATATATATATATTTCAAAAACCATCATTGCAATATCATTTCGGACCTCACTCAAGGTCCGGTCATACACTTTTGATAGCAAACTATTAGAGAGCGTTTTCCTACTTGGCGTATCGTAATTAAGATTGAGGAGGTAGCAAAACCTTTTAAATTCATGGCATTCTACCATGTTGAATGCATGGTAACCCTTAATTATGAATGTTAGAAGTTGCTCATCTATCTTCTCACGCTTTACAGCCGACATTGATTTGACCGCGAACGCACTAATAGTAGATTGTTTCGTATTTCTTTGCATTGTGGCTGATGAAGCCTGGGGAGCGACCTCATCAGCAATAGGAAGTGACCTGTTTATGTCCATACGAGCGGCATTGGTGACCTCTTCTTCAATTACAGCTGATGGCCTGGAGCGACTTTCTTTTAAATTTAAAGTTGGATGCTTAAGTCGAAAATATCTGTTCATATTTGATGTTGATGAATCCCATGCAGAAAGAACAGCTGAACACAAATTACATTTTACTTTATCTGAAGATATCCGGATAAAATAATCCCACACAGTACTTTTTAACGCCATCACAATTATGCAAGGTCTTAGCGTTTTACACGCGACACTGATAACATTTAGATCATACACTCAACACGTAGTACGCACTGCGAGAACTGACACGTTACTGATCGTAGTTGAACCCTTCAGTCTTCAAAATTGTCATAGGCCTAAATCTGCCTCGATCTGATAGGTAACAGTTACATTAGTTGTACATTACAAACGAAGCCGGCTTCCCCAACAATGACTCGTCCGTCACATCAAACACTGCCGACGAACGGTAAGCCGCTTGCCATTTCTCTTGCAATGCACTTCCGTCCACCAAAGCGTGGCTACTACCTGCTGAACCTTTATTTTAATCATCTGTACTTCATGCCCGGACACGTAGGTACCCAAGTTTAATTATTTGTAAGGTGTGACGAAGAGGAAATTGCCTTGGAAAGGGCAATGAACTTCGTACTTCCACTTGTCCTCAGGAATAATAATAATAATAAATAGACTCCCCATTCTGAGACTAACACTAATGTACTTCCACTGCATTCTCAGGTTTGTTCTACTTTCTTTCCTATACAAGGACGATTAAATACATAAATAAATAAATAAGAAACGTTCTGGGGGCTGAAAGCGCATATGAATGGCAAATACATTCGAAGAAGTGACAAAAAATTCTATGGAAAAGTTCTAAAACAGTCAAACAGCGAAGTGGGCATTGATATGGAGATATTTATTAGAGTGGGGCAGTTGCGGACATGTGTTACTTGAGTGCAGTCAGAGGCAGATTTACGTATACCCATTAGGCACGGACCTTGAGGCAGAAGTTTTAGGCGGTGGTATATTTTCAGTTTTGTTAATATTCTTTTTAAATAATTGTGCCAATTTTTCATGTTCAATCATTGTTTTTTGTAATTTATTAACAAGTAGCATACCGTATTGATAATATGAAAACTATATAGATATTATTAAGACATCTTTTTGAAGAGGGGTGCATATTAAACACTGTGCCTAGGGACACAAACAATTTAATCCGCCACTGAGTGTAGTTTGGATCTACTTACATGTGTGATCAGTTTCTTCATTAACGAAACACTGTAATCCTGGTCACAGAAGCCCATCATCTGATAACAATTTGAAATATTGTCTTTGGTTTTGTACAAGATAATTATTCCAAATATTGAAAGAATTAGGGGGAAAAGGATACAATAATCTCGACGTCTCATAAGAAATTTTAACTATGTTAAATAAAGTACCAGTAAATGAGTAGCAGAAGAGCTAAGAAATATAATGGTAATCTACTGTATTAAGCACACTGTGGAATATAATACAACAAGTTTCTAATATTAGATATCGTACAACTGTGCCGCCACTGCCTTTGACTGATGTTTTAAGGGGCAAAACTGTCAAGGTCATCAGCCCCCCACCGCTGTCTTTCTTTTTGCCCGGGTTGAATTTCTTAGACACCACTTCGAGACGCACGGGATCCAGTGTTAAAGGGTATGGAAGTTACAGCATATTTTGTGACTTTTTTGTATCGTAACTAAATACAAAAAGCTAATATCTTGCAATATTGGCGGAAAGTCATTGTTAACTAGATACAGCTTTGATATTGGGTCGACGCGACAGCAATTACGACTGGGATAACAATTAAATACATGCTGGAAGTGAGCGGAGAACGTTATCATAATTTTACGCCTTACTTTGTTCTGGGAAATTATTGTACGAAACAAGGTGTTGGGTCTTTTGCGTTATATGACCACAAAGCATTGTCATTGGCATTTTGTTCATCTTTCATTAAACTGAGTATAGTTCTCAGAATTTGCTATCTCTGTTTACTGATTAGTTAAAAGCTGCGTCCAGTCTCGCCTCTGAATATGTAATATATTATTAGGCCTCTATAATAGGCCTAATAATAATAATAATGACACTTAACTATCGTAGCTTGTTAACTGAGGAAATCCATTTGTCTTCTTAAATGCAGGGGAAATATGTTAATGATATCAAGTAAATTTTTTTTTATTTGTTTAATGGCCGATTTACAACAGTGTAGTAAACCGCAATTACAATAAATCTAAACATATTTCCTTCGGAAATGTTCTTAAAATCCTATTACTAAAACAAACCTTATTACTAAAAACAACAAGATTCTGATTGCTCTGCGTTTGTGTCTGGGTCGAAAGTTTAAACAAATATGTATCAAGCCGCGTGAGCGTCCTCCCACCTTAGACTAAGAATGTAGTAATACTACCGCGCGGGAAGTGTTTCATGAGCCTAGTTCACTCTCGGCTCGCAATGATTCTGTTCCGCCGGCCGCAGTTCAGTGTGCCGCTTTGTCAGATGTCTCGTGTGTCGACTCACTGAGGTCGTGGTGACTCGAGACACTCGGCACAGCGAGTGAGTCGATACACTGTCTCGAGACACTCACTCACTAGGCAAGAATCCCCTCCACACGTTCCAACACTTCTCCCACATATAATATTTTTGGCCACTATATACGGGTGACCCTCACGTAAGAAACGTTGCTGTATAGCAAACCAAAAACTGTCCATTTCGTTGTTAATATTGCATTCAAGCTGAACCCACAGACTTAACAGTCTATTCAAAAGTGCTGCTAAAAAGTGAAATAATACCATATTGATATAACAGCATAGTCTAATATATCCACCTTTTTATAGGCCTAATATTCAATGATGTTAATTGTGGGGCACTGCCCCAAGTGGCCTTATGTAGGAGCCCCCTCTGGTAGTAAGAGGTAAGTGTAAGTGATATAATATAATATAGTAGAATATAATATAATCAATTGAATTGTACACAGTTTCAACCCACTGAATACAGGCCATGTTTCACTCTGTCACCCCCTCCAGTCAGATTATTCGCATCCCAGTTGTGCCTTGAGCAACAAACGTAGACACTACATTCGAACAGACACTGGTATTGCAGTAGATTTACTACAGGCTTCCCTAAGTTGGCTAGTTCTTAAGTCAGTTGGTCATTACTGAGGTCATACAACACAATAAAACAGGCAATATTAGTCCTTGCAGTTGACACCTTAGAATGCAACAGTAATTAGTCTCTCTCTCTCTCTCTCCCCCCCGCTCTTCTGCATCTTCTGACACAGTTCTCTGAACGACTTCTGACAAGAAGGTGGTGCTATTATTTTTGTGGAATGTAGACTTTTTTAAAGGAATTTACGTTCATGACCCATATATCAAAATATCTACCCCTTTTCTGGTATAAGTACAACAAAACTATCGACTACCAGGCACAATTCTTATAATAATGTCATTAGGAAACGAAAATCAAACAACACAAATGTAAAATCAACTGAAAATGAATTCTAATATAAAGGGACTGACAGTGGACAAGTTTTGACGGGGTACGAATATTGCTAATTTTAACATCTCTTACACCATATGAATTCAGGGGTCTTTCACTATAGCCTGCGGGGGTCCCGCCTGCGGCAAAAGTTTACTTCCGCCTCCACGTTTGTACTTTTTTCCGTGTTCGATGTGTACTAGAACTGTTTTCTTCACAAGTAACTAATGCCAGGTTATGGAGGTTATGTACGACAATGTAACTTAAATAAAATTTACTTTGTTAGTGTACAATAAAAGGGTGTATTTACTGGAAGTACAGAAATTATTTTCCATTTATCGCACATAATTACGGTACACAGACGATTTTTGGAGGTTGTGTCTACGTTTAACAATGCAACTTAACCTTTTAGATTTTTAAAATTAATTAGATTTAACAAAAATTTCCTTTGTTAGTGTACATTAAATTATTGTATGCATACAAGGCTGGTGTACATAACATTAAAGGCTGTATTTATTCGAAGTATCGGAATTAAAACCTAGTTCCAATTTAGAACGTAGACCTATAACCTATTTGCATATTTTATTGGGGTTTATTGGCACATATTTTATTAAAAGGGTGTATTTATTGGAAGTACAGAAATTAGTTTCCATTTATCGCACATAATTACGGTACACAGACGATTTTTGGAGGTTGTGTCTACGTTTAACAATGTAACTTAACCTTTTAGATTTTTAAAATTAATTAGATTTAACAAAAATTTCCTTTGTTAGTGTACATTCAAAGGCTGTATTTATTGTATGGATAAAAGGCTGTATATACATTAAATGCTGTATGTATTCGAATTAAAACCTATCGGTACTTCCAATTTAGAACGTATAACCTAGTAGGCTACGTTATTCGTACATATTTTATTGGAGTTTATTGGTACATATTTTATTAAAAGGGTGTATTTATTGGAAGTACAGAAATTAGTTTCCATTTATCGCACATAATTACGGTACAGAGACGATTTTGGGAGGTTGTGTCTACGTTTAATTATCTAACTTAGATAGTAGGCTTCGTTATTGATGCATATTTTATTGGGGTTTATTGGCACATATTTTATTAAAAGGGTGTATTTATTGGAAGTACAGAAATTAGTTTCCATTTATCGCACATAATTACGGTACAGAGACGATTTTTGGAGGTTGTGTCTACGTTTAATTATCTAACTTAACCTTTTAGATTTTTAAAATTAATTAGACTTGTAGGGGTGTGCATGGCAGAACTACTTGTAGGGGTGTGCACCCACTTTATAATCATATTTTTGGTAACACTGAGAACTTTAAGCCTTCTTTTATGCTTAAACAAATTATATATACACTTAATTATAGAAAAGCAAAAAGCAAATATGTAATTCAAAAGACTAATTTGCTCTAATAAACACATGCTGAAGTTAAAAACAAAAGAGTTTTACTTGCCTAACTAATCATTAGTTACTAATGTGACAGTTGGAGCTGCTTTTTCTGCAAAAGCTGGGGTATGTTGGATTCAAGAGTGGTTAAATTAAGTCATAAATCTGAGTGTGCGTCAAGTCTATTTGTGTGCTTGCTTTTCACTTGAGATGAAAATCCCATTTCACTCAAGAATGAGGTGGTGAATGGGATGAGCAACTCCGAAAGTTCAGGATATTCATCTCTTAAAGATATCCAGAACTTTGTTAAGTCAGAATCTAAAAGTTTATGGATTTTGTTGTCCATGACATGTCTCATGTTATCACTAACTATACAAAATAATTTACTAAAAATTTAGTTTTAATCCCAGCATCACAGATGATATCACACAATTGCTCATTTAGTTTTACTGACAACATGTTAGAACTTTCAAAATACAAGAATGGGTCTTGAATCCAATTGAATTCACTGTATCCCTCTGGGAAGCAACTTTCAATCTGGTTATAGAGAGTTAAACACCAGAGCTGGTAAAAAACAATGGTAGAGCATGAATAACAAAAATGTACAGTTTAGACTATGTACAAAACAGGTTGAATTTAAATTGTTAAAATGATATATCTTAGTTATTTACATGTAGCAGCTTTTTAAGACACAGTAAATAAATTTCCGAACCTGACTTTGCAACCCTCCAAATGCCCTCTCGGGACCCAGCAGTGGGTCATGACCAATAGGTTAAGAAATGCTGAACTAAAGGCATGTTTGTGGAGTGAAACATAAAAGATAACCCAGACTTCTAAAATGCTCTTAGTGAAATGGGATTTTCAGGAGTAACAACACACTATTTGGTTAACAAGCACATTTTACTAATATTGTAATACCAAGTCAATTAGATAGCTTATATGTGTAGTACTCTATGTGATGCTGATCACATACTGTTAATCAGCAGCACTGCAGAATATTCTAGAGCCACACTCTTGGCATTCATCTGGAACCAGCTGAGTTTTAGAAAGTTGGTGTAATAGGTTGTGCATTCATATAGGATGATATTAGACAGCAGTTTTTAATGAAAGTGACAAATGATCAATTGTTTATTTGTGTTGTAAACTATTGTGATTTTTTTTATTACTGTTTGTAGGCTATACAATGTGTCCTGGATAATTATATAAAGAGAACTGTTGTAATATAAGTGTGTTTGTTTTAGCAATTGAGAGTATCTGGTATTCAATAATTCATTCCACTGTTTTAAGTTCATAATTCTTGTCACTGGTTGTAAGAATATTATTTTCATTAATTTTCCAATTCTATGAAGTCTTCAGTAGTTTTACCACGATGAGACTCAACTTTATCACTGAAGATGCCACATCACTGAATGAGCAAAACTTTTCATTAATAATCTCAACAAAGCATGGTTATCAGCTGAAACAAAGTTTTAGTATTAAAAGCTTTAATCACGCAAATCTATAAGGGATACTAAAAAGAAATAACATAATAATTGTATTGGACATAAAGTTATGTCCACAAAACAGATTTTGTTGGAAATAAATAAAACACAATTTGACACAAATATATTAATTTTATGAATACTTGTTTGGCACATATTACAGAAGGTTACACCATTAAATGAGTTTGCCTAAGTATAAAATTCTTGTCAGATGAAAAACGTGTACAGTCAGAATACTATTTGTTATGTACAATACAAATGATTCACTATGGGTAGCAGTGACACATAAACACTAGACATTGACACTGAATTGTACTTGTTTTGAATGATTCATTGTGTGCTACCTGACCAAGACATGTTTAGTATACTGCTGTGTAACTGCTACAATGATGAATTATAAGTAGTACTTTTTGTTTTGGTCATCAACCTTGAAAAGGATAATAGAAACTTTGTATACCATACTTCCAGCAGTTTTACATGATACATTCCTAGCACAAATAAGAAAAGTTTAAATCTGCTGATGATCTAAAGGAGTGATAGTTATTTGCAGACTGACAGGGTTATAAAATAATTCTGAAAGAATTGTTGCTTTTACATTACCATCCTTTATACCCGACTACTCAAATCTGCCAGTTTTTCACAGAAACTGAAGTTTGATGATTTGATCCTCATGACCTAGTGATGCTCCAAACATTTCAAGGATTCCCCTAGCCTTAAAAAACTTGACTGGACTCATTGATTGACATGATTAATGTTAAATTTACTTTGGGATACTTCCAAACATAATACAGTTTAAAATAAACAAAACAAAATTTTATTTCTAATTTTTCCAGAACTGTATACACATAATTTGATCTGGATAGAACGTGTATTAAACAATAATACTATTTGATGCAAATAATGAAAATATCCGTGTGGAGAACTATACATGACTTCCATGTTTTAAGATTTATATTTAAAATCGTTTTAGAAATGAAATATTTCTACAGAAACTACTTCTATCTTCAGCCTCAACCACAGAAAACACACACACACACACAATTCCTTTTTTCTTTATTTAATTTGAATTCAGAGTATTGGCACATATTTTATTAAAAGGGTGTATTTATTGGAAGTACAGAAATTAGTTTCCATTTATTGCACATAATTACGGTACACAGACGATTTTTGGAGGTTGTGTCTACGTTTAACAATGTAACTTAACCTTTTAGATTTTTAAAATTAATTAATATTTAACAAAAATTTCCTTTGTTAGTGTACATTCAAAGGCTGCATTTATTGTATGGATAAAAGGCTGTATATAACGTTAAAGGTTGTATTTATTCGAAGTACCGGAATTTACTTGCAATTTATAACCTAGTACAATAACGTATAACCAAACAAGTACATTAAAATCCTTTTTACTTCCATGTTCCTTAAGGAAATGGAAGTATGGTGATGGCAAAAAAAATCGTGTTCGAGATTATTGCAGATTCTGATTGTACTACACTCAAAACATGAAAAAAAGTCGTTTTTTGAAAAGTGTGTGTGTGTGTGTGTGTGTGTGTGTGTGTGTGTGTGTGTGTGTGTGTGTGTGTGTGTGTGTGTGTGTGTGTGTGTGTGTGTGTGTGTGTGTGTGTGTGTGTGTGTGTGTGTGTGTGTGTCTGTCTATAGATTTTTTTCTATGGCACCCGATAACAACCGCAAATTCAAACAGAATCAAATAATTTTTTGCATACAGCCCTGATTTGTAGAGTACTCAAGACCTATTGTTTTTGGTGAAGATTGGTTAAGGGAAAAGGGTAGTTTACCTGCAACATTTTTTTTTTAATCAAGGGTAATTTGTTTCTATGGCAAACAATAACAGCCCCAAATTCAAACACAATCAAATAATATTTTGCATGCAGCCCTTAATTGTAGAGTTCTCAAGACCTATTGATTTTGGTAAAGATCGGTTAAGGGAAAGGGGTAGTTTACCTGCAACATTTTATGTTTTAACAAGGGTATTTACTATGGCAAACGACAACAGCCGCAAATTCAAACATAATCAAATAATGTTTTGCATACTGCCCTGAATTGTAGAGATCTCAAGACCTATTGTTTTTGGTGAAGATCGGTTAAGGGAAAGGGGTAGTTTACCTGCAACGGTTTACGTTTTAACAAGAGTGAAGTACTTAATTCTGATAAATAAAGTATCCTGGGGTACCCGTATCCTGAAAAGAAAACCATACATAAAACATCCTTCAATTTGTCAAACATAAAACACGATTTACAAGGAACACACATAAGTTGTTAGAAATTATCGAACCAAATTCAAATAAATGATTTTAAATATAAACATTAGAACATGGAAGTCATGTATGGTTCTCCATACCGATATTTTCAATTTCAAGAGGAGTGTCAGTTTTTTAGTTTCAAAGGATAAAGAAAACACTTGTTTACAATTACTTCTAAGATGTCAAGGGTAATTGTAAATTGGGGTACCCGTAAATTGAATTTTAGAGCTGTATTTATTATTTATATTTAAACAATTTTTTGTACGCAACATAATAACAAAAGGTTGAAATATTTGCAGTTATTTCAATTTTAAAACGTATACACAATTTTGCTTAGAATAGCCAAAGACATCACGTGGTCTTTTATTTTACATTACACTTTACACCACGAGGTAAAATTGTGTTGTTACAATGGCTGACGCGCGAATAGATATGAAGCTTGTTCCCATGTTTCATTACATTTTTAATCAGTGTTGTGTTGTGAGTTTGACATTCATTTAATTAAAGAATGATTAGCTACGATGAACTGTTGAGTGTTATTAGTACAGAAGAGGATGCAATTTCTTTTCTTCAAGAAAAAGGTTTGGTTCACAATCCTCGTCAATGTGAACAAGGACACGACATGGTTTTGGCCCTTGGGCAACAACAGCGTTGGTGTTGCAATAAAACGACTTGCCGTGAGTATAAGGTAGTTCGCAATGGCACATTTTTACAGGGGTCCAGATTACCACTGAGAACAATAATAAAATTTATTTATTTGTGGTGTGAAGGCCGAAGTAGTGTTAAAAACAGTAAAAAACAACTGGAAATCGGCGTCAACACACACACAGAGTGGACGGCTTACTTAAGATATATCTGTACCGTAGACGTCACGAGAAACCCAAAGAAAATTGGAGGACCAAATTTAACAGTTGAAATCGACGAGAGCGTGTTTGCCAAGAGAAAAAAATAATGTTGGCCGAGTGTATCCACAGCAGTGGGTGTTCGGTGGATACTGCCGAGAAACGAAGGAATGCTTTCTGTGTAGTGTGGAAGATAGATCAACCACTACCCTGCTACCTCTCATAGTGGCAAATATTGAACCAGGGTCTACTATAATGTCAGATGAGTGGTGTTCGTACCGTCAAATTGTTAATTTACCACAACAGTACAGTCATTTGACTGTAAACCATAGTTATAACTTTGTGGATCCTGAAACTGGTGCGCATACTCAAGGCGTCGAAAGCATGTGGCGGTCCTGTAAACGGCGAAACATGATTGAATGTGGTACGAGAAGGGAACGCTTAAATTCCTATTTAAGTGAGTTCATGTGGCGAACAAGAAATAGAAATTAGGATTTGTTCCAGAAAATGCTGGAAACCATCAACAAATATGAGCCCCCTTCTTACTAAAAACAAATATGATTTTGGTAAGTGTTATCAATTTTGGTAAGTATGTTCTATTTAGTGTGAGAGATATTATTTAATATTGGAATTATATTGCCAAATACAGTTAGACAACACGTTGATTAGAAAAGACTTTATTCACTGAACTAACCTTCCTAGAATACATACATCCGTTATAACAATAATAATATGCGCATGCGTATTGTACATACATTGTTTAACCATATTTATATAGTACATATGATATATTTGGCATTTAGAATACGTTTTCATAATGATATTGACTTTGAAATCACATGCTTAGTTTAATTATTCATTGCTCAAGCTTAATCCAATACCATTTTCAAGGATTTTAAGTATTCTGTAAAAGTATTTTGTTTCCTTATTGAACACAGTACATGACACATTAAAAGTATTCAGTACTTAAAAGTAGGTTAGGTTACATTATTTAATCTAAACAACTTCACAGCAGCTGTAACAAAGTTAATTATAAAATAATAATCATTTTGTATATTTTCTTTTACAAGTGGATTTTAAGCCAAAAAGCTGATATCATATAAAGTGTAATAATCATGTGCAGTGTATTATTATTTTTAATATCATAGGTTACAGATTAAACTAACCTTATACTCACGAGGTATAATTGTACTGATTTCACCTGTAAAAGAACGGTTGGCTGAAAATAAGACACAATTGTAACACATATCAGAACCTGTGTGTGTGTGTTTTGGTGGACGGGTCAATAATCTGTAAACCCTTTAATATTGGTCTCCTAGAATGTTGACTGATTAAACAAAATAATTGATTAATGTTCATATGTCAGTACTTTGTGTGTCCGGTGATGTAGGCCTAATTTATTTTTCTTTGCAGGCACAAGAAAAGGGTAGAAACATTTAGGCCTACATCATCATTACGCAGGCTGAGGAACTGAAACTTCCAGCACTATATTCAGGTTTGTAATTTACACAGTGAAACCAGTCGAAACAAAGTATTAAAATCCTTTGAAAATATTAAAAGCAGGCACATTACATCATACATACACAGTATCATCATTGTATGGTGTTCTGTTGTGTGACAGGTCCCAGATATTACCAATCATCTCCATTCATATGTATTTGCCTTGAACTTTTGAGCTTTCATCTCTACATAAGATACTCCACTTCGCATTTCGTACACAAGCTCATCTTCTCTCCTTTCATGGTTCTTTCAAAAACTGGTGTTAATTGTTCATTTTCTCTCAGGATTAAATATACTTATACTTAATATTCAATGAATGTTTTAGTGGATAGTTAGTGAGGATCGGTCAATAATACAACTTTTAGTTATTTTGCGTCGACGTTTCGACAATATTTATTGTCATCTTCAGGACCTGTGTATGAAATACAATAGAAATATCAAACATAACGAAACAATTAAATATTTGGGTGAACGTGTTGGTGATGTGAGTGTGTGCGTGTGTATGTATGTATCATTTTTTATGTGAAGACTTATGATAGTTTGTTTACATCTTCAAATTATCTTTAAGAAAGCGAGCAAATTATAGTATGAGAGAACTTAATTTATACAGTATTACAATTTAAATTACTAAATATAATGTTATTTTAATTAATTAAACGAACAGTAATCTAATCTAATATCCAATTGTTGGTTACTGTTTGTTTAATTAATTAAAATAACATTATATTTAGTAATTTAAATTGTGATACTGTATAAATTAAGTTCTCTCATACTATAATTTGCTCGCTTTCTTAAAGATAATTTGAAGATTTAAACAAACTATCATAAGTCTTCACATAAAAAATGATACATACATACACACGCACACACTCACATCACCAACACGTTCACCCAAATATTTAATTGTTTCATTATGTTTGATATTTCTATTGTATTTCATACACAGGTCCTGAAGATGACAATAAATATTGTCGAAACGTCGACGCAAAATAACTGAAAGTTGTATTATTGACCGATCCTCACTAACTATCCACTAAAACATTCACTGATTGACGGTCACTAAAAATTTAAGGATTTAATATTCAATACTTAAAAGTTGGTTAGGTTACATTATTTAATCTAAACAACTTCACAGCAGCTGTAACAAAGTTATTTATAAAATAATTATCTGCTGTATTTTTTCCTTTACAAGTGGATATTAAACAAAAAACCGATATCATATTCTTATACCATAAGAAGTAATATAATCGGGAGCCATTCCACATCAAATCAACGCAGGGTATAAACCTGACCATCTCAGAATTTGATGAAATTTGGTATGTAGGTAGTCCTCATGGAGATTAATAAAAATACAAATTTTTTTTCAAATATCTCAAACGGTTTAGAAATTACGGCTATGTAAAGTTTTCAAAAAACGGCCAAAAACGCACGTCCGACATATTTTGAAATCACCACAGCTGCTCTCCTAATTGAGCTAGAGAGATGGGAGTGGTGTTATTTTACTCAGTTTTTCATGCAGTGTTCAATGATATACAGCACAACATACCTTTTCATAAAAAGTTTTTTTGTAAACACAAATCAAAATTTTAAATTTAATTTTCTCAAAAAGTGCATTTTTGAAAATTTTTAAAAAATTCCTACAAATAGTTTAGACCTTTGGTAAGTGATTCTCGAAATTTCAAAGTGGGAGGCTAATGGGTTCATAGTTAAATAATAATTTAAAAAAGAGCGTTTTATAAAACTGATAGTAGGCCTAGATATTAAAACATATTTCATTACTATATTAAATTATTTATACACTTTACATTAAATCTTTAACACTTACATCTTTAGCAAAATTTTATGTAGAACTTGATGATAGAGCTTGTGAAGTTGTTGTGGCTTCTTCAGGTGTTATTACGTAAATCCTTCCAGTAGGAGTTGTAGGATCAACTTTGCTAAGCACGTCTGTCAGTGATATCCACAATACGTCCGGCTTCCTTGGATATGAAAATGATGATGAAGGGCCAGCAGGATGTAGAAATGTCACTTTTAGTTCATCCTCTTCTTCATTCTTCTCCAACACATATGCCAGCCACCACTTTTGGTCATATACGGCCGTTATATAACCGCTTGCTTCTGACATTTGTAGTTTTTCTGAGGATTTTTGGATGATCACTGTTCCTTCTGTTGTATCTTCAGAGAATATTTTTACACAAATCTTTGATACGCTTGAATGAACAGGTATATAAGCATGATAGTGTTGAGTTCCCTTAATAGTTACTGCTTGGCTGAAACGGTCATTCAGAAATGTTTCGGACTCAACATACTCATCTTGTGTGGAGAAGGTGAAATTAATTCCAGATAAATTTTCAACTGCCCATTCATAAAGTTGGATAGGTGTTAAAATTTGGTTGTCATATGGACGTTGCAGGCTTGCTCTTGCAGCAAGTCTCTTGACTGAGCCCCCAACCCCATCACATGGTCCTTTCCCATGTGCAGTTGCGGAAAAATGCCATTCAGCCTCTACACCAAAGTCTTGCTTGTGATAACATAAATTGATAAAATTTTTCTTATTTTTATATTGTGCAGCACACCCATCTGAGTAATAAAAAATCTTTTTTGGCACTGTTTGAAACTTTGTTGTCATGAACTCGACAAGTTTTTTTTGGAATGTATACACAGAAACAGTGTTATGCTCTAAACAAGGTGAAATTACAACAAAACTTGAGTGTTTAATTTTATCATCTTCTCTGTAATAAATCACAAAAGGGTGTATTGTCACTTGTTCGCTTGCCCAGTGATAACTTTGAGCTTCGTCCTGAACGACAATGTTATAGTTTTCAGAGAAATCTAAGTTTACTACAAACTCTGACTCTTTTAAATTTTCTTTTTTGTCATTAATGAATGAAGACTGCTGCTTTGCAATAAAATCATGTTTGATTAAGAGAGTCAGTTTGTCACAAAAAACATTTATAAAATCTTCATTAGATTTCTGTAAAGTTTCAAGGTTGCAACGATCAACAGACACCCACTGACGATAGGTGACATTTTCTATAAGATTTTCTTCAAAAGCCTCTTCAATGATTTTGCGAATTGGGGCAACACCAGGGCATTCTCTACATTCACTCATATAGCAATTAATGTTTGGTGAATTACACAGCATTTTTGCCAAACAGTGTTTATATGTATTTAGTTGTCTATTTGTAGTACTCAATTCTATGTCTTTTGACCTCACTGTAACTGTTTATTCTCCGTTTCTTCCAGCAATTGTTCTTGTAACCTGTCTTGTATGTTACTGTACTAATTTTTAAAATAAACATGTATCTTGTAGCATAAGCTATTAACCGTAGTGCATACTCCTTCTTTATCTAAAAAGTGGTAGATATGTAATACTAACCTATTAAAACTGTGTATTTAATAATACTAACTTATTAACCATAATGCATGTTCCGTTGAATATTGTTTTTACAGAAACACCAGCTAGCCACAGGTGGTCGTGAGTGGTAAGGAGGTGACTCTATACGCTTCTCGATACATCACCTGGAATGATATTCTGGACCTCTGCGGACCTCCACATGTACTCACTTAAATAGGAATCTAAGTGTTCCCTTCTCGTACCACATTCAATCATGTTTCGGCGTTTACAGGACCGCCACATGCTTTCTACGCCTTGTGTATGCGCTCCCGTTTCAGGTCCACAAAGTTATAACTATGGTTTACAGACAAATGACTGTACTGTTGTGGCAAATTAACAATTTGACGGTACGAACGCCACTCATCTGACATTATAGTAGACCCTGGTTCAGTATTTGCCACTATGAGAGGTAGGAGGGTAGCTGCTGATCTATCTTCCACACTACACAAAAAGCATTCCTTCGTTTCTCGGCAGTATCCATCGAATACCCATTGTTGTGGATACACCCGGCCAACATTATTTTTTCTCTTGGCAAACACACTCTCGTCAATTTCAACTGTTAAATTCGGTCCTCCAATTTTCCGTGGGTTTCTAATGACGTTACGGCACAGATATATCTTAAGTAAGCCGTCCACTCTGTGTGTGTGTGTTGACGCCGATTTCCAGTTGATTTTTACTGTTTTTCACACTACTACGGCCTTCACACCAGAAATAAATAAATTTTATTATTTTTCCCAGCAGTAATTTGGACCCCTGTAAAAATGTGCCCTTGCGAACTACCTTATACTCACGGCAAGTCGTCTTACTGCAACACAAACGCTGTTGTTGCCCAAGGGCTAATACCATGTCGTGTCCTTGTTCACATTGACGAGGATTGTGAACCAAACCTTTTTCTTGAAGAAAAGAAACTGCAGCATCCTCTTATGTACTAATAACACTCAACCATCGTAGCTACTTACAACACAACACTAATTAAAAATGTAATGAAACTGGAACAAGCTGTAACAACACCAATAAATTAGCAAATTCATAAGTGTGTTTTATTTTGGTTTCCACTGTACTATGTGACGATCGGTGAGACCGTCATAACAATTTAACGAAACATCCCAATTAATTCAATATTATACGTTGAGGATTATAATTTTACATATACACTAATGTAAAATATAAAACATTATTGTTATCTGATTTCAAGCTTGCAGAGTCAATCCAAATAAATTATGTCTGAATGTATGTACACACATAACAGGCAAAATACAAGTGTTCTGTCTTGCCTGCTGTCATAGAAAATATATTCTGTATTTCTTTATGGTTGCAACTTCATTCATGTGAGTGAAAATTAATTTATATAAATCTCAAATCATCACCGGAATCTACACTGTTGACTGTAAACAAATACAATAAATTCCTTTTGTGATCACTTTGGGCCAATATGAATTTAATAGCACTAGCCGAATAATAACAATAACTGATAACAAGATTATGCAAGATTTGCCATTACTTTCCTATACCTGTGATTACAGGCATATTGATATACCTGTTACTATGTATAGAGGAGTTAGTATATATATTGTATGTTAAAACTGTGAGGTGTATTTTATAATCTGGAACATTTTATACCAAATGATTTAATCACAAAAGATTATGTAAAACACAAAATTACAACAAACACACCAAAAGTATCTATTGAAATTAAAAAAAAAACACAATTATATAAATGACAAATTATTCAATAAATGATTAAATATGTACCATAATTTATTAGATACTGCAATTATTTTTTATAGAAACAAACATCCACTAGCAGCTACAAAACCAATTTTCCCTATAATGTACCTAGCAAGATCCTGATCTTTTCGATACATTGTTGGATTGTTAATGCTAGCATTTTTTTATTCTTTTCCCTAAACATTTTGAAACCATAATTTCAAAGCGATACTACCTGAGATGCCTTTCCATTGTGTTTCCTTTTGCTCCAAAAAAAAATATTTTGTGGTATTGATGTCTTTATTCTTTAAAATTTTGTGTGAGGGAGATTGCAAAATTTTTAACTGAACTGTAGCATTTCATTGTCTCAGTTTTTTGTCATTTTTTGTGCTACTGTAAAGTGTTCACTTTTTATTTACACCTAAGTCATGCCGTTTTTATTTTACATTTTTACACTTTCTGTCAAGCTACTGTAAAGCTACATTAAAATATACAATTTTATTTTAAAAAAATGATCAAATCAAGCACTTGTCTGTAATGAACAGAACACTGTGTAATAACTGAAATACATGAGAGTTTTATTTAAGGTTATTGCTGGCTCTCACATCCTACCTTCCAGTATTTGCGTATCATCCATCAGAACAGTGAATAACTCAACAGGATACTAAGTCATTCTTACTACTGTTCAGATGCATTTAGCATATACACCAGAGGCAGATTTATGCATAGGCAAAGTAGGCTACTGCCTACGGGCGGCAAATTTTGTAAAGGTTGTTATGTTGTTTTTATACCTAAGAGATGTTTCAAATGCCACTCCATTTCGTCTCAATATGATAAGAAGCTTTTAAAAATACAGTATATGTTGTTTAGTAACAAGGCTTATTACATAAAGAGAATAGTTCATCATTTACTTCTGATCTGTATATGAAGTAGGCCCTACATCGTTTTTTCACAATTACATTTACATACATTATATATGTGATACTTCCATTATATTAATTATTTAACTATTAATTTGTTTACATTCAAATTTCGAACATTCTTTACCGACTCTGTAATTTGACATGAGTGAATGTCAATAGATGCCACTAGCTGCTAACAGACAGACTATGAGCATAGTATAATTTCATACCCAACTCTAGTGCCAGTTGAGCTTCAACCTGCCGAGGAGGGAAATAAGAGGTCTACACATAGTACGTGTCCGTTAAACACCTGTTGTATTTTACATAAATCGTAAAATATATATTCATCAAATAAATTGATAGGCAAAAAGTGATAAGTGAAAGGATGATTATGTCAAAAGATGTGTATATAATGTATTTTCATTTATTATGTTAGGGTAATATTAGTGGAATGATAATATTCTACCACTACTGTATTACAGTATACAAATGTAGTGATATATCTTGGCACAATACTATATAATAAATCTGGATAAAAGGCTCATTTCAAATAGAAAGGATAGCTGGTGTGATCAGACATAACAAATTTGTATTAGTTTTTTGAGAATGTATTCCTATCAAACTGCAATAAGCATATTTTCAAACCTTTATGGATGTGTGTCATGGAATTTACAGATTGCACCAAAAGAAACAGTTAAAATATATCTTCAATTAAACAAAAATTGGTCTTGTAATATGAGTCAGTAATACAGCAGGAACTAATCAGTTAATTGCTATTACAAAATGCCTTATTCCTTTTTCATGATGATCAGATTTTGCTATACGCCTGCATAAATAAAAATTAGGTAAATTGCTTAACTCTCAACACAAAGTATTTAAACTATTTAACATGAAAAGTTCATCATGTCACATATTCTAGTAACAAGGTAAGTTTTTGGAATAGTGTTTTAGCTGAATTTATACACTAGGAGGACACTCAGCATTTAGTTTGTGTGTGTAACTCTGGTTAATCAAAGAGAATTATTTGTGTAAATTCAAATTTAGTAATACAAATCTACTACCATAAAGGCCTGGAATGCTATGCGTTAAAGAATTTTAATTAACTTTATATGGGGAAATCTGGTTTACATACATTATTTCTGAAAATAATAATCCTGAAATGTAATCAGTACTTATATCAAGTTAAGTGCAATAATTAAATAGATTCTTCAACTTGCACGTTGCAAACTTCAGGTGCTAATCCTTTACATTATTTTTAATTCAACATCAATTTATGTTCGGCAACGTTAAAAAGAACATGTTATGGCCTCTGAGAAAGTACACAGTGAGTGGAAGCTGGCTTAAATGAAGGTAAACATTTTATCTAATAATTAGTGTCCCGTGTTAGAAAACATGTGCAATACATATTATAAAAAGAAGGATATTGTTTTTACTTCCATGTTCCATAAGGAAATGGATGGCGAAAAAAATCGTGTTCGAGATAAGGGCTGATTCTGATTGTACTACCCTCAATACATAAAGAAGTAATTTTTTGAAAGATGTCTGTGTATAGAATTTTGTCTATGGCGAATGATAATTGCCGCAAATTCAGATAATTTTTTTCATATTGTAGAGGACTCAAGGTCTGTTGATTTTGGTGAAGATCGGTTAAGGAGAAGGGGTAGTTTACCTGCAACGTTTTATGTTTTAACAAGAGTAAAGTACTTAATTTTGATAAATAAAGTATCCTGAAAAGGTCATAATAATCCACTCTAGAAAGGTAGATGAAATATCGATAAATGAAAGGGGTAGGGGGAAGTTGAAGGGGAGGGGATAATTTTCTATAATTTAAAATGATAGGTGAAGGGGAGGGGATAATTTTTTATGTGTACTACATTATCGGCAACGATGAAGTAGTTTGTTGATAAAATTCCTTTCCAGGCTGTTTGGCCGGGGTCCAATGTATTCTGCAAAACCAGACGTTTCGGAAGTGCCATCGACTGCCATCATCAGTGAAAATCAAGTGCGCTAATGTGAGGTGGTAGATGTTAGTGACCACAATTCTGTGGTTGAGGCTGAAGATAGAAGTAGTTTCTATAGAAATATTTCATTTCTAAAACGATTTTAAATATAAATCTTAAAACATGGAAGTCATGTATGGTTCTCCACACATTAGATTGTACAGGGTTCTAAATTGGAAGTAGAATTCTTGAAAAGAACGAATCCATAATATTTTTACCATGTGGGGCGCATTCCTTGAAACATGTGGGTGTTAATGCTGCAAAACTCAATGCAGATGTGATGACATTTTTCGGGCATGTTGCAAGTCTTTACTCATTTTTCTCTAGCAGCCCTAGAGAAAAATGTTGGGAAGTTTTGAAAAAGCACATTCCTTTATCACTGCAGAGCTTCCCTGAAACAAGATGAAGTGAGAGGATCCAAGCTGTCAAACCGATAGTTAAGCACTACCCAGGAGTACTTAAATTGTTGGATATACTTTAGAAGAGATGTCTTCTAGTCTAACTCCCTCTGCCTACAACATCATATTAGGGTTTAAGAAATATTTCAATTCCACAAAGAGCTTAATGTTGGCATCATTTTGGTTCAAAGTGCTTTCATATATTGACTAAAAAAATGTTGTTATTCAAAGCAAGGGAATCACACTCGTTGAAATAACTCTAGTGGAAGATTTGCTGACAGAATTGAAATTGTTGCGTGATAACCCAGACAGCATAATTGAAGAACCAAACTTAATTGCAAAAGAACTAATAAAAGTTCCTCCTGAATCTCCCAAAAGGTGGAAAAAAAGTACAGATCAATCCAATAGTGATTTTTCAGTAAACAAAGATCAAGAAAATAAATTTAAAACCTCAGTCATGTACCCAGTATTAGAGTTTGTAATGGGCAACATAAAAACACGATTCACTGCAATTAGTTCAATTCGTGACTTGTTTCCACCAGTATTGAACTTTACGGACATGGAAAATGATGAATTAGAATTGAAAGTAAAAGTTCTCATTAGCAAGTTTAAAAAGGAATTGGCAATGGATCTATTTGAAGAAATATTACACTTGAAGAACGTTTATAAAACAGAGTTTGAATCAGAAAAGAATCCATTAAGCCTACTCCAAAAACCTTCAAACTGTATTTGTGAACTTCTGTCTTGCCTACAGGCTTTTCTGTACTATTCCAGTTACAGTTTCGTCTCCTGAAAAATCTTTGAGCAGTATAGCGAATTCACTGAAAACTTGGCAAAGAAGCACTACCTACCAAGAAAGGCTTAATAATTTGGCAATTTTAGCTATTACAAATGAATTGGCTAACAGTATTCCACTCTAACCCATTATTAATACTTAATCATTTGGGTGTTAACAGAAACTGCACATTGCTTTTTATTGCATTATGTTGAAAAAAGGATTTTAATGTACTTGTTTGGTTATAGGCCTACGTTAGATTGTACTGTGTTCTAAATTGGAAGTAGGTTTTAATTCCGGTACTTCGAATAAATACAGCCTTTTATCCATACAATAAATACAGCCTTTGAATGTACACTAAGCAAGAAAATGTTTGTTAAGTCTAATTAATTTTAAAAATCTAAAAGGTTAAGTTAGATAATTAAACGTTGACACACCCTCCCAAAATCGTCTCTGTACCGTAATTATGTGCGATAAATGGAAACTAATTTCTGTACTTCCAATAAATACACCCTTTTAATAAAATATGTGCCAGTAAACCCCAATAAAATATGCACCAATAACGAAGCCTACTATCTAAGTTAGATAATTAAACG